>JAZKJV010000283.1:0-377784 GCA_037367405.1 Ottelia alismoides | reverse complement strand
TTCCTTCAGTGTCTGGAAGGCCTGCTCACATGAATCGTCCCAAATAAATGGAACTCCTTTCTGCGTCAGTCGTGTCAGAGGGCGAACAATGCGTGAAAATCCGCTGACGAAGCGTCTGTAATAGCCCGCTAATCCGAGGAAGCTCCGAATCTGAGTGACTGTCTTGGGCTGCTCCCAAGACATAACTGCATCTATCTTCGCAGGATCAACTGCAATGCCCTGCTCCAGAAATGATATGCCCGAGAAATGAGACCTGGGATAACCAGAACTCACACTTGCTCAACTTGGCATATAGCTTGTGCTCCCTCAATGTATCCAAAACAATTCGTAGATCATTCGCATGATCCCATTCATTTCGTGAATAGATGAGCACATCATCGATGAACACCACTACAAACTTGTCCAAGTATGGACGGAAGATACGGTTCATCATATCCATGAAAAGCCGCAGGTGCATTGGTGAGCCCAAACGGCATCACCACAAACTCGTAGTGTCCATAGCGAGTCCTGAAGGCTGTCTTCGGAATATCCGACTCGCGAATCCTCAGCTGATGGTAGCCTGAGCGAAGATCGATCTTCGAGAAAAACTGAAGATCCCTGGAGCTGGTCAAACAAATCATCGATGCGTGGCAAAGGATAACGGTTCTTCACCGTTCTCTTGTTCAGCTGCCTGTAATCGATGCACAGTCTCATGGATCCATCCTTCTTCTTGACAAATAGAACCGGAGCACCCCAAGGTGAAGTGCTTGGCCTCACGAATCCCAAGTCAAGCAACTCCTGCAACTGCACCTTCAGCTCCCTCAACTCGGCTGGTGCCATGCGATAAGGTGCCATAGAGATTGGCTGTGTATCTGGCAGCAATGTGATCTCGAACTCGATCTCTCTCTCAGGAGGTAGCACTGGTAGCTCATCAGGAAAGACATCTGGATATTCTGATGCTACTCGGATGTCCTGTATCATCGGCTCCTGATCAGATACCTCCCGCACAAATGCAAGGTATGAATCACAACCCTGATCAACAAGTCGTTGGGCTCGCAACACTGAAATGTACTCCATGGTGGAGTCATGTATAGTACCCTCAAAGGTGAACTCGGGTATATCAGGAATCCTGAAGACAACCGTCTTCCTAAAGCAATCAACTAGTGCATGATGAGTAGATAGCCAATCCATGCCCAAAATCAAATCGAACTCATCAAGCTGTAGGAGTAGACAGTCTGCGATCATCTCATGACCGCCAATCAGTATGGGCAAGTGCCTGACTATCAGAGATATGACAAATAACTGGCCACCTGGCCCTCGGATGTGATATGGAGACGATAGCGTCTCTGCAACTCTATCTAAAGAAACAAGCAACCTCGAAGCAAGGAAAGAGTGTGTCGCACCGGAATCGAATAAAACATGGAAAGGTCGGCCCAAGACTGAGACCATACCTTTCACCACAGTAGCCGCTGAACGTGCCTGCTCCTCAGTAACGGCATGTAACTGTCCCTGCCTGGCTGATGCAGCACTAGAACCTGTCACACTCTGCGTCTGTCTCTGCTGCTGCCGCCTAAAGTTGGAGTTCCTGCCACGGAAACTCCCTGAACGTTGTGTCTGAGGCTGTGACTGTGAAGGCTGTGGCTGAGGCTCGCCAGAAGCCTGTGGGCACTGTGCTCGGTAATGTCCCCACTCATGACATCGATAACATCTGACTGGCCTGGTAGGTGGAGTAGATGTGCCTGTGCTCCGAGCTGGTCCGGCTGGTGGTCGGTCTACTCGCTGCGACCCAGATGGTCGAGCGGACTCTGTGCCACGTCCGGCGAGTGCTCCTCCTAGAGTAGTCGATGGAGAAGAGCGAACACTGCCTGTGAAGGACGAACCTGTGGGTCGGAATCGTCTGTCTGACCTCTGCTGCTGAAACGGTCGACGTATTGGTCCAAAAGATCGTTGCGGTCTAGGCGCGGCTCCAGACGAGCTCCCGAAACGTCTCCCCCTGATGTCCTCGAACTTCTCCGCAGCATCGGTAGCCTCGGAGATGGAAGTGATGTGTAATCCTGCCAGCTTCTCCTGCACCTCCTCTCGCATGCCACCAATGAACTTTTCCAGATTCTCCTCTGGAAATGCACCAGCTGCTCGTGTATGTCGTGACAGCTCTGTGTATCTGATAAAGTAATCCCTGGCTGTCATCTGTCCCTGACGAAGCTCGGCAAACAGTCGGCGCTGGGACTCCTTCCACTTCGCAGATAAGAAGTGGGCTCTGAACTTCATCTCGAAATCGTTCCAAGTAGGCTCTCGGCCTAAACTCGGATACTACGGCCTCCCACCATCGCTCGGCGAAGTCTGTCAGCGAATACTCTACGAAAGATAGGCACGTGTCTCGTGGCGCATGAATTGCCCTGAGCACCTTCATCACTCTCTTCAACCACTGCTCAGCATCATCTGGTGAACCTGTGCCCTCGAACAGGGGTATGTTGGCCCGCTGATAAGAAGTGAAGACCGACTGGTGCCTGTGAATGGCTGAATACTCGTGTGCATCCTCGCCAGCAAAGTCAACAGGGTCCTGCTCCCTGTCTAAGTCTGCATCCTCCTCAGCTCCATGCTCTGGAATGCTCTCTAGTGGATCGTCAGGATGAGGCTGCTCCACCTCAACAGACTGGTGCTGGTCCTGCCGTGTTCCATCCCGAGATGGATGGTACGTGAAATCTGACAGATCCTCAAACCTCATCTCTATGTCCGTCTGCCTGTCAGCAATCTCGGTCTGCTGGGCCAATATCTGCTCCTGCTGACCTCTCATAGCAGCCTGCTGCTGCTGAAGATCAGTAAGTGCGCTCAGTATGCGTGCCAGCTGATCAGAAGTATCCTGACCTGGTCGAGATGCCATGGCTCTGCATGAGAACCATAATTAGTCATAAAATGCCATAAACAGATACTTATCGTAAATGCTTTTCTCTTTTTGGGATATAATATGAAAATTAATGAACTTGGTGACGTATGTGGTTATTGAATATGAATGTCATATTTCCCTTCTCGAACTCACGACAAGTCGGAAGACTGTCGCTATTCGAGAACTTAATGCGATCGGAATTGAAATACTGCGAATGTGCATATCGGGGTACCACTGCTCTGATACCAAACTGTGAACCCCTCAGGATCCGGGTACCCGTTTACGACAAAATTCGCAGTATTTCATTCACATTGATCGCAGAGTTGTTGAAAAAGCAGGGAAAATTTTTCGCGCAAATTTGACATTCATATCCATCACACAACCACAAAGTAAAAGAGACAATGGCACCAAAATTTTCTTTTCATTAATATTCATATCAGTTTACAACGTATACAAGGATCTTCCATTACAACATATATCCCAAAGTGTGATACAAAAGAGATAGCATTTACATCATTATCTGAACAAAAACTGAGATAAGGAATTCATACCGTCTCGTATATACTCTGTCTCCTGGAAGCATGTAGCTACTGAGCGGCTACTGAACTGCAGGCTGTTTGCCTGCCACACACATAATAGGAAAGAAGAGGCGTCAGCCATTGCTGGTACCTCCTAAAAACTTATAAAAATAACTGGACATTTAATATGTACAAAAGCAAGCAAGTAGAAAGGTGGTATAAGTAAAATCTACATCTACTTGCGTAAGTAAAAAGGGTTTATTTGTAATGCGTTTCAAATGATTTCCCCCAGAACCCGACATTTCCCATATGTAACATATTTATAAAGCAGTTGCGTAATCATAAGTGTTTGAGTGTGAATGCATATATGTCAATTTCTTCAGAGGTCATGTTGGTGAGAAAAAAATGGAAAAGTCGAGTTTTTAGAGATCTATTAATTTATTTAAATTCTTGGGTAGAGAGAATGATCTTTTGATCATAATTTCTCCAATTCTTAACTTCAATGTTTCAGATATAGCTCCAGATGTTGTATATATAGATATGGATGATCTAGATATTGAATCGCTAAGTCTGTTTGGCGAAGTAAACTCAAGCGGTGAAGAAGCCTGCAAATGGCTCTTCCGTCTCGCCCTCTAATTGGAAGCGCGGTCCAATAGAGGGATAGGTCTACTCCCCAACTACGCCACTGAGACGGGTGTGAGAGACTCCCTAGAAAAATCGCTGTAGAAAAACAGCCCGACTAGTACGGGCGGACGAGCTCGTACGTAAAAACTGAAAACCAAGGATCCCCCGCCTGGGTATCCTAATAGACAGGGTCAGCGGAATTGGTCTAAAGTCTGGATCCCAACGAGGCGTAAAACACTGCGAGCTCGCGTAAAAACCGTGTAAAAGACTGGAATCCTAGACCCGCGCACTTGGCGGCCGCTGCCCTAACTGGGCTTCCTATTCTCCCGCCCAGTTGAGGGTCACCGCGCCCTCGCACGGTCAGGTGTAAGGGCCACCATGATCGGCATAATAAATTATCTGATGTAATTAACCTTACAGATCGAGGTATATGTCAATGATCAATAGTTGATAGACTATATACGTATATATTTCACAATATTTATTGTCTAACCAAAAATACTCGTAATAAAATAAATTGGAAGTTTTAGAAAATATGGTGTTGATCATCCTAACTAACATTGATATGAACTAAAATTTTAATTCGACCCTCGCGTTCTTCTTTTAATCATAATCCTAATGAGAAATCTGTATGATATAATTGACAAAATGCATACTTCTCACAACTTCTAAAATACTAGTATTATAGTTTACCGTAGACCGATCCGAAATTTGGTATGAGTCAATTTATAAAATCATCGATTAATATCAATAACTGATTTACCCTTGATACACGTGTCTGAATTTCCCGCAATTAATCCTCTACAATTCCGCAGTCTCTGTATACAAGTCAAATTGCCTAATTTAAGCATGATAATTTCCCAACTTATCTCACTAATCATTCCAACAATTTAGTCTAAGGATATTCCACAATTTTAACTATACATGCCTACCCCAATAATACCTTTAGTTTGTTAACTCATGTACGGACAACAATCAGATATCTTTTGATTTTCAATTTTTTTTCCTATATGAACAATACCTACGGCTCAATATGTATTTTATATATATACATATATATATATATCAACAGTAGCAAATGCATTTGTAAATAGATAATTATAGATATATATATCAACTGTGACAATTATATTCATATGTACAGAACCCATTGCAATAATTTTCCATAAAAATGTTCTTTTGTATAATTTATCCTTTTAGAAATCATTAATCACTTTATGACTCATTGTAAACCTCATGATGAGATAAGTCAATCAACTCATCATACCTAAACCTGTATATGATGGAGGGAAATACAAGATCACGAGCAAACTAAACAACTTCATAACTCTTTAATCCCTTTACCAAACATTCATTATATTACTTAACATTCCATAGCATAAAATCAGTCCCCTCTCCAAAGCTACTCTTTTCATGATATAAGATCCGATCCACAATAAAGTTATACAGTTAAACAGATTGTTGGATTTATTATTAAAATTTTCATTCATCATGTTTTCTTAAAGCAGACTTTTTGGTTAGAGTATTGCAGTTTTTCTTTAGTGAATCTTTTAAAAAAAAAAAACTCTTCATTTATCACACTTAAAAATCTACCGTACGCGCACCTCGGACTTCCGTTTTCGACGTGAAGTATCTTGATTTGATCGTCTCGGGACGACGATCAATTTGAGTACAATATTGATATACTTTCGGTTGGGTTTTGAACCCCCGAAATCTTCGGGTACGGTTTTTGTTTAAGATTAAATTTTGTGATTTAATAATATCAAACGACCTCCGATTGACGAACGGTCGATTCCGTTGGTCTCGTGTCGTCGAATCGGACCTAATGACGGTCTTGGTTCGTTTCGCGGTTTCCGAATTTGCGTCGCGGCTTTTCACGGCGCGCGTTACGGAGGGACCGATTTTTGGTCGATTTCGTCCGAACGACTTTTGACTCATGATCAATTGATCGTTTTAGGTTGTTTAGTATTGACCGACAACGCTTTTGGGTTCATTAGACCCAAAATCGGACGAGTTTGGTTTAACACGAATTCCCGGATGTTACACGCGTGGAGTCGGGGGGCAGAAGGTAGGGTTAGGGTTTTGGATATGAGAGCTCCGGTCTAGGACCGCCGCTTTGATACCATGTCGAAGAAAAATAGGAGTTGTTTATTCCTGAAACCCTAGGCTCTCTTATATAGAGGAGAGATCTATGGGTAAATTACATAAGATAGATAAAAAGAAATAAAATAATCGGAGAGGAACATAGGAATGTAGAAATATCTCAACAAGAATGATGAAACACGAAACACAAAACACAATATCAAACTAGTAAGGGTCAAGTAGTTGGTAGCAAAGCGGGTAACTCTGTATCTAGACAGCTCTTGGTGACCCTCACTGAACTATAGAAACGCATCGTGCAACCGAATATGCTGGTAAATATATGTTGATAATTTTTCTGGCCCTCTTGATAACTCCTGCAAATTTCCGTAACTTGGAAATATCCTCAAGCATCAAATCCAATCAGTGTGCAGCACATGGAGTCCAAAAGAGGTTTTAGCTCTTCTCCATAAGTAACTATCCTGCTAAAACAAAATTGCTTGCATTGTCAGTGACAACTTGTACAACATTCTCCTCACCCACCATCTCCACAGCCCCATCTATCAATTTGAACACATATTCCCCAGTGTGTACATCGGATGTTGCATTCTTTGCATAAATAAAAAATGACCCTTCTGGAGAATTAACAAGGAAGTTTATCAGACTTCGTTGTCGTTTACCAGTCCATGCATCACACATAATCGTGCATCTGTATGTCCTCCAATAGCTTTCATGCTTCACCTGCAAATCTTTGGTCCTTGCATATAATCTTTCACGTAGGGGCTTTCACAATTGGTGATAAGATGGAGGAACAAATCCTCTCCCAACTTGGACAATAGCCTCCACTGCCACCTCAAATGCTTCTCATTGTGCAACATTAAAAGGGATGCCACCTGTATAGAATAGCTCAATTATGGCATCATATGCCACCTATGTAGCATCCTTTTTTAAAGAAAACTCAATTGTAGTTTGTTGTGCTTCACCACGAGCCCTTGTTGCCTTCTTTTGTGCCACAACCTCCCATGGGCTAGCAGAACTAAACGAGTCCATAGGACCCTTGCTGTGTGGATACTTTCGTACAGGTGGCCTATTTGCAGAACATGAACCAAAATCAGAATTAACGTTTCTACATGTTGTAGTCGTAGGTTTTGAGTCATCCAAGATGACTACATATTCACCACGATCACCATCATCTGCATCTGGAATGTTTGAATCAGCTCCACTACATCTGTAATCAACGACTACCTTCCTCTTCTTGTTACGATTTTTTAAGTCAGCCATCTCTTTCTTAATCTCCACGGTGGCTTTCGGACACATAGATACATCCCGATAACCACCAATCAAGTGCTCCTTCTGGCTTTTGATGCCACCATTAGTAATGTGGTCGCACAATGCACCTTATTCTTGTCTAGTGTATTCGACCAAAAAGAGTACTTTCAACCGGGATCCTTCGATGCCGCTTTCCAGCATGGGTCATTCATCTTTTTTTGAAGCCAAACAAGGGGGATACACTCATAGGTGTTCACCCCAGAAATGCATTAATAAAAAAATCGAGAAATTACAATGAGTACGAGAGGAAGCCCCCACTCAGAGCCACGAGTCCAGTAACCACGACACATGGACGTATACATTTTCTTATATAAACCTTTGTCCAGTGAATACAATCGCATTCCTAGCCAACCAAAGTGCCCAAATCATGGCGATTGGGTGATCAACTCCCTACGCGGACGGCCTTTGGCCGCCACCAGACTCCCACAGAACGACGCAACGCTATCCGTATTGACCCATTCCAGGTCAGAATCAGCCCAAATCGTCACCGCAACCTGACACCTGAAGAAGAGATGGTCCACCGATTCGATATCCATCCCACACAGGAGGCACCTGTCAGAAACCGACCCCAGCAGCCTGGAGCACCGATCCCGCATCATCAACCTCTTCCTCCTAAACAACCAGAGGAAAAAACCAATCCTCTCAGGAAGGCCAAGCCCCTAGAAGAAACCGCAGTCCCGCACAATATCAGGCGAGAGAGAAGGTGGAGGCCTGCAGATCGTAGCGTACGCCTTCCTCACCGAGAAACTGCCCTCGCGCAAGACCCAGTGATCCCGCTGTTGGGATGGGCCCCTCACCTCCCTAAGCGCCTCAATCAACCTCGGAAACTCTTCCATTCGTTGATCCAAAAAGTTGGATCGAAAAAGTGGCATCCAATTCCCATCCGCCCAGCACTTGGCAACATGTGCCTCTGGATCCGCTGCCAATGCAAAAAAACGAGGGAAGCGGTCACAAAGAGCCCCCCCTGCTCGTCTAGTCGTACCTCCAAATGGAGAATGCCTCCCCGTTCCCCAACACCGGCCTGAAGAGCTCCTAGAACCTTGGCACCATTGCCAAAATGCCCTTCCACAAGGGCGACGGCCTCAGCCCTCTTCAGCACGTATCCGACGTAGCACCATTGGCCCCATAAATTCGACGAACAAGGGATGTACACAGATCGGCACCATCCCCCCACACCCTGTCCACCCATTTCAGCAATAGGGCCTCGTTCAACGCCTCCAGCTTTTTAATCCCCATGTCGCCCTCGTTTTTCGACAGCTTGATAGTCTCCCAATTGACCAGATGCATACATGTAAAGTCGTGCCCATTCTTTCCCCACAGAAACTGTTGACGCATATAGAATAACCGTACCTCTTCGTTATTTTTATTTTTTCTGTTGTTCTCTTTATGTAATTTACCCATAGGCTACTCTCCTATATAAGAGAGCCTAGGGCTTACGGAATAGAATCATCTCATTCATTTTTCCCAACATGGTATCAGAGCGACGGTCCTAGACCGGAGTTCTCGAAACCCTAGCCCTAACCCACCCCACCCGCCGGCCCTATCTCTCTCCTTCTCTCTCTCTCGATCGGTGCGCCTCCAACGCCGCCGCCTCTCCTCCTTCGCGCGCCGGTGCTCGCACGCGATCCTCCTGCGCATCTTCTTGCGCGCACCTGCGCCTACGCCACGCGCGCATCATCTCCAGCGCGGGCCTGCGTGATCATCTCCAGCGCGCCTGCGCATCATCCTCCAGCGCGCCTGCGCAAGATTGCGCACATGCGCACGATTGCGCACCTGCGCGTGAAGGGCACCAGCACGTAGCACCAGCGCGCGAAGGCCACCAGCGCGCGTGAAGGGCATCTGACAGTGCGCAGACCGTTGTGCGCATACCGCACATACCGCTGTGCGCACAGCGATCCTGTGCACACTCCACTGCGCGTAACAGTGCACCAGCCTACCGCACGCGTGCATCTTCGCGTGCATCTTCGTCATTCCTGCGCGTGTGCAGACCGTAGCACGCGCGTATTCATGGGGATAGTTGCTTGAGGTCTACACATGCAACTAATCCCGTCTATGTCATTGTAGACAAAGATTATCTTCTGTCATTCGCTCCAGTCTTCCGTCTCCAGTATGTCAGAAAGCAAGGCAGATATCCCGTCTATTGGCGCATTTCGTGGTCCAGCGCCCATTGTCAAGATGGATGGTACGAACTATGAACTGTGGGCAATGCAGTTCATGAGTATGATGAAGTCTACAGGTAAGAAGCACATTCTTACCGAACCTGAGCCTGCGGAGAAGACTGGAGTCCATGCCTCATGGGAGGCCGATGATGCATATGCCAAGGTCTGGCTATCTGGCACATTGGCTATTGAAATTGCCAATGACATTCTACATCAACCCACAGCCAAAGACATGTGGGATATCCTGGCGGCGACATATTCTCAGGCGAAGAACGAAACGAAGATCCTGCAACTACAACATGATATATTCACAATAAAGCAGAATGGCCGTCCTTTACATTCTCTCTACACATCACTGAGAGGGATGTTCGAGAAGCTCTATAGCTTCATGCCTCTTACCGCCACGTCAGAACAGCAAAAGACATACAGGAATGCGACGATGGTGGGTGTGTTTCTCGCTGCACTTGATCCAGAATATGAGGCAGCACGGTCTCAGATTTTGGCAGACTCGACTATTCCTCCCATGGAGGAAGCCTTTCACAGATTGAGTAGGATCACAGTGCCTTCAGCAGCTGCGAGTCAGAATTCCTCAGCTATGGCGGCAAATAGAGGCCGCAGTTTTCATCAACAGGGCTGTGGACGTGGACCTCGTGGAAGGGGTGGCCGCACTAAGCCAACATGCACATATTGTCACCGAGTCGGATATAACGAAGACACATGCTATTCGAAGCATGGATTCCCTGCATATGCACGAGCCGCTGAGCAGATAGAGCCCCCATCTGCTGCTACCTTGGATCAACGATTTGATGATCTAGTTGCCCGCCTCAGGGGCATCATCCCACCATCTGGTCCAGCACCGACTACAGAGAGTCATACTGATGCTGCTGCTTCTGCCTCTGCATCTACTAGTACTTCAGGTAGTACACTTGCACTCCACAGTAGTAGATCTGATACACTGCCATGGATCATGGACTCGGGCGCTACACATCATCTATGTGGCGACCAGAGTCTACTTACAGGATACACTCAGATCCCTCCAGGACGGACAGTAGTGATTGCTAATGGCACGCATTCCCCTATCACTGGTCAGGGGGAGATTAGATTGACATCTTCTATGCAGCTTAAGAATGTCCTACATGCACCGCATTTTTCTATGAGTCTGTTGTCAATTAGTCAGATTACGAAGGATCTCCATTGTCGAGCTATTTTTGATCCATCTTCTTTGATTTTTCAGGACATCCGTACGGGCAACGTGATTGGTCATGGCTATGAGCAAGGAGGCCTTTACCGTCTGAACCAGACCCCATTTGCTGGAACCACATCCTCTCCTGCTGGACAAGTATCTCCTCTCCTGTGGCATCTGCGTTTTGGTCATTTACCGCTTCAGAAGTTGTGTCGGGTTCTACCCTATAGTATCTCTCACACACCTATCCAGTGTGAGGCATGTCAGTTGGGAAAGCATCACAGGTCGTCCTTTCCCAGTCGTCCAGGTCGGAGTAGTAACTCCAAATTTGAGTTGTTTCATATAGATGTCTGGGGTCCGAGTGGTGTTCCCGATCATCAGGGACACAGGTTTTATATTGTATTTGTGGATGATTTCTCGAGAGTGTCATGGGTGTTTCTTATGAAAAATAAATCTGAAGCAGGAAATTTTATTATCCATTTTCTAAATGAAATTCAGAATGTTTTCTCCACATCTGTCAACCTTGTGAGAAGTGATAATGCTTTAGAGTTATGCACCCACACTTTGGCCAATTACTATTCCTCAAAAGGGATTATTCATCAAACCTCTTGTGCTCATACATCTCAACAGAATGGGATTGCTGAAAGAAAACACCGTCACCTTCTTGATGTCACAAGGTCTCTTCTTATACAGAGTCATGCTCCATACTCCTACTGGGGTGATGCAGTCCTTACTGCATGTTACCTAATCAACCGTATGCCCTCGTCTGTCTTGAATGAACAGATTCCTTTTTCACTCATTTATCCAGACAAGGATTTGTTCGCTCTTACTCCTCGTGTGTTTGGGTCAGTCGCATTCGTCCATCAGTTGTCGCCTGGTACTGACAAGCTCTCTCCTAGGGCTGTCAAGTGTGTCTTTGTGGGGTACTCCAGAACTCAAAAGGGGTACAAATGTTTTGATCCAGTGCGTCGGCGGTATATGATCAGTGCAGATGTTACATTTTTTGAATCTGTTATGTATTTTTCAGCATCTGGAGACATACAGCTACCACCTATCCCTCCTGATGCCATATTAATGGCACCACCACCATCGCCTCAAACAACACCACTGCCACTACCACCGCCACCGCCACCACCACCGCCACCGCTAGTATCTCCACTACCATT
Organism: Ottelia alismoides; assembly: GCA_037367405.1. Classification (NCBI taxonomy): domain Eukaryota; kingdom Viridiplantae; phylum Streptophyta; class Magnoliopsida; order Alismatales; family Hydrocharitaceae; genus Ottelia; species Ottelia alismoides. The sequence goes on along the minus strand of JAZKJV010000283.1, from coordinate 365,863 downwards.
CCATTACACCCGCAGACCTCCTCCAGCTCATGGTCCTGACCCGTCAACTAGCTCGCCTATGGTATGTAATGAAAATATTAATGTTGATGGATCTGACGATATTTCACAGCAGGATGTATTGCAGGAGCATGGTGAGAATACAGATGATTTGGATGTTCCAATTGCTCTACGCAAGCCGAAGAGAAGCTGTGCCAAATATCCATTATCAGCAGCTGTGTCTTTTGAGAGGCTATCTGGAGACTTCAGGACGTTTGCATTGGCACTTTCAGCTACAGACATTCCACGGAATCATCATGATGCTTTGCAGGATGCTAGATGGCGGCTAGCAATGGAAGAAGAAATGGCGGCACTTCAATCCAGAGGAACCTGGAGCTTGGTTCCTATACCTCCAGATGTCAGCCCGGTGAGTTGCAAATGGGTGTTTACAGTGAAGCACAATGCAGATGGTTCCATTGACAGGTACAAGGCACGCCTTGTTGCACGTGGCTTCACACAGATATACGGGGTAGATTACCTTGACACATTCTCCCCTGTGGCGCGTCATTCCACTCTACGGATCCTGTTATCAGTTGCAGTTGCTAGAGACTGGCCGCTTTATCAACTGGACGTGAAGAATGCATTTCTGTATGGCGACTTGCAGGAGGAAGTCTATATGCAACAGCCACCTGGTTTTGCTGTTGAGGGGGAGTGTTCCAAGGTATGCAGATTACATAAGGCCATCTATGGCCTTAAGCAGAGCCCCAGAGCATGGTTTCAGAAGCTTTCAGATCTTTTTGAGAAACAAGGATATAAACGCTCCAATGCTGATCATTCCTTGCTTGTACAGAAGACGGCTAGAGGTATCATTGTAATCATGGTTTATGTTGATGATATCTTGATTACAGGTGATGATGAGCAGGGTATTAAGCAGGCAAAGGAAAGGCTAGGGACCGAGTTTGTCACCAAGGACTTGGGAGTCCTTAGATATTTTCTGGGGCTGGAGTTTGCTAGAAATCCATATGGATTAGTAATGTCACAGAGGAAGTATGTTACAGATCTATTGAGTGAGACAGGTATGCTAGGGTGTCGACCTGCTACGACACCAATGGATCCTAGCATGAAGCTCTATGATGATGACACAGAAGAGGTGGACAAGAGAAGGTACAGAGAACTGGTAGGCAAACTACTGTATATCACGATCACTAGACCTGATATATCATTTGCAGTGAGTCGTGTGAGCCAGTTCATGGAGCAACCACGTCAGGCCCATATGGATGCAATACACATGATTCTGAGATATTTAAAATCATCTCCAGGTGCAGGCTTGCTATTTAAGAAAGGAAAGGAGATCACTATCACGGCATGTGCGGATGCAGACTATGCAGGATGCCCCAAGGACAGGAAGTCCACATCAGGATTTGCAGTCTATGTTGGAGATGCTCTAGTTTCGTGGAGGAGCAAGAAACAGACAGTGGTAGCTAGATCCAGTGTTGAATCCGAATACAGGGCTATGGCCCAGGCTAGCACGGAAATGATGTGGGTGAAATCTTTACTTGCAGATCTATGTCTTGATATACCTCTTCCTATGATGTTGGAATGTGACAATCAGGCCGCCTTGTTCATTGCAAATAACCCAGCCTTTCATGAGAGGACCAAGCACATTGAGGTTGACTGTCACTACATACGTGACATGGTTCAGAAGGGGTTCATTGCTACATCTCACATCACATCAGAGAATCAGACTGCTGATATTTTCACCAAGGCATTACTTCGAGGCCCATTCCAGAAGTGTGCGTCCAAGCTGAGCATGATTGATATCTATGCTCCATCTTGAGGGGGAATGTTGACGCATATAGAATAACCGTACCTCTTCGTTATTTTTATTTTTCTGTTGTTCTCTTTATGTAATTTACCCATAGGCTGCTCTCCTATATAAGAGAGCCCATCAATCTCTCCAGCCTCCTGATCCCCGCCGGCATGAGCCTCGTGGAGGAGACGTACATCGGTATAGCCGCCAACACCGCCTTCAGAAGCACCAGACATCCACCCTTAGACAGAACCGCGGACTTCCACCCTGCAAGCTTCTTCTCCACCTTCTCCACCAGAGGTAGCCAATCTACCATCATGGCCCTTCCAGCGACCAGAGGGATCCCGAGATAGTAAACGGGGAGATCCGCGCACGCCGTGCCCATCAGAAGTCCACACCGGGCAGCCTCCTCGCCAGACATCGAAAACGGCACAACCTTGGAGTTGTCGTAATTCCGGACCAGCCCCGACATCTCACTAACAATCTCGAGAGTAACTGCCATACCGGAGGCTTCTTCAGTGCCCCCCTCAAGAAAAAAATAGTGTCATCCGCATATTAAATGAGAGGGATCCTCAACTCATCTCTCGAGTACCCTCTAGTGATTCCGTTGAGCTGCACCCTGTACACCATGCAAGCAAGAACGTCCGAGGCAATGATAAACAACAATGGAGCCAGTGGGCACCCATGTCTCACTCCCCTCTGCGGTTGGAAGAAACCCCCTCAGGGCGCCCATTCAGGAGCATCGTCATTGATGCACTAGTAACGCAGCGCTTCATCCACGAAATCCAGAGTGCAGGGAAACCCCTTCTATGCATTGCCGCCCAGAGGAACCACCAGTCAATCGTATCATAAGCCTTCGCAAAATCATCTTTCCACAGCAGTGCTTTCCTATCACATCTATTCCAGTCGGTCACAATTTCGGACGACAAAACCAAGCAGTCCGTAATCTGCCTCCTCGGGACAAACACCGACTGAGAAGTGGAAATGATGTATTTAAGAACCCTGGTCAACCTCGTCGCAAAAACCTTCGCCACAATCAAGTAAAGCATGTTGGAGACCGCAATAGGCCCGAACTCCTCGATCTTGTCGGCGCCCTCCCGTTTCGGGATAAGCACCACCAGCGCCCTATTCACACGTTCAAAACCCGCATTGCAATGACAGCACTCCATTACAACCTCAAGCACCTCCCTCCCAACCAAGTCCCAAAATTCCCGGTAGAAGGAAATTGGGAACCTGTCCGGATCCGGCGCCCCATCCCCATTGAGATCTCAAACCGCCGCCTTCTGCTCCTCCATGGTCACCTCTCGAGTCAGGTTGGAAGTCTGGGCATCTGAAAGTTGCGTTGCACCCAACTCTGTCCACCTCCACCGCCTGCTCGCTCCTCTGGAAGAAACCTCCCAAAAGTGATCGACAACCGCTCTCCCCACTTCTTTGTTGCCATCGACCCTAACACCATCAACGACCATCGATCTGATGGCGTTCTCCCGACTCCTGGTACTAACCATACGGTGGAAGAAAGACGTGTTGGCATCACCCTCCGCAATCCACCTGTGCCTAGATCTTTGCCTCCACTCAGTGACTCTCTTTCTGCCATCTTCTAGTATCTTTCTCTATGCGTCTCCTCTCTGCCTTAACGCATCCCCCGTCAAAGGCCTCGTGTCCTCCAAGTTGACCAATTCGTTGATCGTGCGTCGGGCCTCCCTTGAGATCCTTTTATGCTCGCAAAGTCGATTATGCAAAGACCCCAACTTCTCAACAAATCTCGAAGCTGCCGACCCGTCAACCTGCGTTGCAGACCAATGCGACGCCACCATCTCTCTGAAGGATTCCTCCAGCAGTCATGCCTTCTCGAAACGAAAGAATCCGCGTGGGGCAGTGGGTTCACCAGAATCCCAAAGAATGGGGGTGTGATCCGGCCTAGTCCTCGGCCTGCCAATGGCAAAAGCCAACGGGAAGGCCTCCAATAACTCCGCCGATGCAAAAAAACGATATAGACGAGACCTGGATCCCGCATTCCTCCAAGTAAATTAATGCCAGTCGCGTCCATAACTTCCAGCTCTAGAGAATCCACCATCTCCAGGAAGTCCTCCGACCCCTGGTCCTGCCCCCCCACCTCGCCTCCCACTAACCAAGGATTCTCCTGGAAAGCATCCCTAGCCGCTCTGAGATCGGTCCACAGTTGGTGCCGCGTCGACGCCTAGCACGGCCCATAGACGTAAGACAGCGCAAACACGACCCCCGAGGTAAAGCACTCCAGCAGCACCGTGAGGACATGTGATCCTCTCAGCTCGGCCCTCAAGGCGAAGGTCGCCCCCTTCCATGCGATAACCATCCCCCCCGCGGCCCCAACCGCCCCAACAGCACAGAAGTCGGACAACGACCCCGCCCCAAAGGACTTCCACTCCAAGCTCGACAAACTCTCCATTTTAGTTTCCTGCAAAAAGATAATGTCGCATCCCCATTCCACAAATCTCGACCCCAAAACCCGTCTCTTCTCTGGGTCACCCAGATCCCTTACATTCCATGAGAGTACCTTCATTTAGAACCGCTTTGATATCCCCCAACCCTTACTACCCCCGACATCCTTGCTATGGACAGCTTCTGTTTAGAATTGGTAACGGGTTCCGTCTTAGCAGCCCTTGAGCATTGCCTTCTTCGATACCTTTTGTCGGACTTCTTATCTGCCACCACCACCATATCGCCTACCTGCTCAAAACACGCATCTCCTCCGCCTCCCCCACTCACTCCATTCACCATCGTGCACAGGCCACCTCTGCTCTCCCCTTCGACAAGGGCAGGTTCCCAAATCGGCGCATCAAGCCATCCCACCGCAGAGCTAGATCCTCCAAAGACTGTAATAACGACGTTCCGAGGAACCGGGTCTCCTTCTCCATCAGCAAATGGTCGGAAGGGGCTCGACCCCGGTTCCTCGATGCCCCCCACGGCCCCTGCGCACTGAAAGAATCGAACAGTCTGACGCTAGTCAAAGGTCGATCCGGATCCAGAATTTGATCCGCCCAAGGACTGCACGCAGTAGGGCACGCATCGCCCACCATTTGGATCCAAGCGTGAACCGGATCCTCCTCCCCACCCGATCTCAGGAGGAGATCCGCATGCCCGATCCGCCACCATGGCCTCGCCCCGGAGGGCCCGCTGCTTGAGGACCCACCAACGAATCATCCGCAGCAGCCGCAAAAAAACCAACCGAAGAAGATTCGCAAGTCACCAGTTCCCGAGACGCCTGTTTGGCAACCTCTGGAGAGTCGCACCGTTCCCCATCCCAATTCGCGCGTTCCTCTCCCCGAGGAGAAGATGAGTCGGCTTCCCCGTGCCCCGCCCGGAGCGGCGGTGGAGGCGGGTCAAGCAACTAGACCCGTAGGCCGAAAGAGAACGCCCCACGGCCAAGACCGCCTCCGCCTCAGAGGCAACACCAAAAGGGCACTCCATCTACATCAGCGCCACCCCCAGGGTAGAGCCGTCGTCGATGACCACCAGCACCGTCCCCAAGTGCCCCAGCGCTGGCGCCAAAGCACCAACAGAACGAGAAAGGAATGGTGCCCCGCGAATCTGCGCAACTCGGACAACGAAGCACATCTCCGCCCCATCCGCAAATCAGGGCAGCCTCTAGCAAACCGAACCTCCCACCCTGGGAGCGAGCAGTGTCGACTTCTGACGATCCGAAAGTCCCCGAGCACACACCTGCCTCGCCCCTAAACTGACCACGTCGCCTACAAAGCCGCCACCAAAGCAGCAAGCAAGTTCCTCCTCCGCCACCTCCCTAAATCGGGTGTCGCTCGTACCCTCTCTACATATGCCAATTAGAATACCCGCCATTCCGCCACCCTCAGCAGAGATCGCCCCAGCCGCAGACCTCCTTCCCCTTCCAGGGACCTCCCTCGAAGCACCGCCTCCCTCTCCCCTCGAAGAACCCTCCGGCACAACCGCCGTTGACCCAGGAAACGCCCCATCGCCCGCCTCCCGACACTGGCTACTACGATGGCCCACCTCTCCACAAGCAAAGCAACGCAGAGGGAGAGCGTACGAGGATGCAAGGTGGCCTCGCTCCCTGCACCTAAAGCATCGTCGTCCGGCTTTCCGATGAGACATCACCATCCACTCCCCAGCCCCCCTACCTGCCCACTCCCCGAGTCCTCGCGCTGCCTGCTGCCCTCCACGTACGTCAGGACATCGCTCTCTATCCCTCTCAAATCTCCGAACTTCCCACCGCACACGTTCCTGGACGTTCACCCTCCCACGTCGCGCAGAACTTCCCATCCCAATTGCAATATGTTCCCCGACCTCATGGATCATTCATCTTGTCAGTGAAGCAGGGATCAATTTCCCCAAGCCTTTGCATAGTAGATGGGAATGGTGTAATAGGATTAGGAATGGCATCCCCATCCAAGGATTCCATTGAAGTCATTCTACAAGGGGAGAGCAAGAGAACGCGGGGAAGCTGCTGGAGGAGGAGGGAAGCCGCCGGAGAAGGGGGTTGTTAGAGGAAAGGGAAGCCGCCGGAGGAGGAGGGAGGTCGCTGGAGGAGGTAGCGGAGGAGATTTTTCTCTGCAGGGACGATGCAAGGGGTTTCGCGAGCTACAAGGTCGAATAAGGGTCGAATGCAGTGGGGCAATTTAGGTTTGGATGCTACATTATTAAGATATGTATATCGCATTTCAAAAATGCGACATGTATATCGCATTTTCAAAATGCACTATGTCTATCGCATTTTGTAAATGTGCCATGTATATTGCATTTTCAAAATGCGATATATATGTAGCACGCATTAAAAAAATAGTCGCCTAGGCACCCAGGCGCACCTTGGCGCCCAGGCGACCCAAGGCGTACGCCATTTTCTATAAAAGCAAGGCACTCTTTTTAGGCGCGCAGCCTGGGACGCATGGGCGCCTAAGCGGCCACCTAGGTGCACCTAGGTGTGCGCCTTGACATCTATGTCTTCGCCATCCACTTTCATATATAAGAAGGGCATTGGGTTCCCCTTGAAACACACTCAAGTCTTCATATTCTCTAGTCGTTCTCAAAAAGAGAAGAGGAATTATTTCTTCTTCAGCTCTAGAGTGGACATCCGCCCCCTCTCCTCCTACTCAGTCGTTTGTCGGATCTCATGACGGAAATTGTCTTCTTTGTGAAGGAGGGATGTAATTGTCTTCTTTGTGAAGGAGGGATGGTCTCTCAAGTTCATATGAGATGTATGGGTCATCATTGTGCATGTGGGTGCAAGCTCCGTCGAGTCGAATTCAAACCAAGAGGTCTCTTTTTTTTTAGTAAGAACGAGGGGGAGCACTCCCAAGCTGGGAGTCTCCACACCAAAATTTTCATTGATTTGCAAGAAGTTACATCAGTTGGAAATCCAGAAATTGTACAAAGCGTTACAGTGCGCCACAACATTTTCATAGTAAAACCGCTGCCCCTTGAAAGTGGCATCATTCCTACCAAGCCAAATAGCCCAAAGCACCGCAAAAACCATGGAGACATCACCGGAGGACCCGACCCCCACCGCACGAATAGATCCCCAAAAAAGATCCGCACAGGATGATTGTACCCACGGCAACCCCAAAGATTCCCACACGTTTGCCGACAGCCTGCATCCGAAGAAGATGTGATTCGCATCTTCCACGCCATCCACGCATCGGTCACAAGTGACATCCCTCACGCCCAACAATCTACCCCTTCTGACCTTGTCACACAGACGACCTCTCCTCAGGCACCACAGGAACACTTTAACCAGAGTAGGGATCTTTGCCGCCCAAATCATCTTCAAATCCGCGCATAGATCCTCGTCTCGCTCCACCACACCACCACACAATTTTCGGTACGCCTTCTTAACCGAGAACTTACCCTCCGTCGACTCAAAACGATCCGACTCCCCTGACATCTCCCCAACCGGGGGAATCTCCGCAAGCAGCCGCAAAAACTCCTGCATCCTCTGCTCCGAGAGAACCGCAATGAACCTCGGGGCCCAAGTCCCGGAGTCCACCACCTCCGCCACCCGCGCCCCCTTGTCCATGGCCAGCACCATCAACCTAGGGAAGCGGTGCGCCAACGACCCCTCTCCCGTCCAGTCATCATGCCAAAATCTGAAAAGAAGACCATTTCCCAACCTCGGCCGAAGGAAAGGCCTCATGCCTGGTAGCACCGCATGGATCCCGCTCCACAGCGAATACTCATGACGTCTTCTTGCCGCCACCAGCTCGCCCGAGACCCCATAAATCTTCCGCAGCAGCCGCAACACCAGCAAGTCCGAAGAACCCCAGATGTGCACCACCCATTTGGCAAGCAAGGCCCTGTTCATACATTCTACATCCCTGACTCCCAGACCACCCTCTGAAACGGGTACAGCAAGATCCCTCCAAGCCACCAAGTGCAACCCCTTCTTATCATGCCTCCCACTAGACCAAAAGAAAAATCTCATCAAGGCCTCCACCTTCTTTCTGACCCCAACAGGCATCAAGCGGATTGAGAAGAAAAAAATCGAAATGGCAGAAAGGACGTGCTTGAGTAAGGTAAGTTTCCCGCCCTTAGACAAGGTGATAGCCTTCCACCCCTCCAACCGCTCCTCCAATCTCCGAAGAACACAGTCCCAATCGGACTTCCTCAGCCTGCCGTCAACCAAAGGCAACCCCAAGCAGGTGATGGGTAAACAACCCAGAGGGCAACCAGCCCATTCAGCTAACCGGTTACTCTCGTCATCCTGTATCCCAAGAGTTACCAGTACAGACTTCTGCATGTTGATCTGCAAGCCAGAAAGACATCCAAACATGTCCACCAAGATAGCCGCATTGTGATTCTGCTCCTTCGTCCCCCCCAAGAAGATCAGTGTGTCGTCCGCATATTGCAACACCGGGACGGAGATGTCCCCCATTGTGAACCCCTCACACCAGCTTTCCTCAATCGCCCGCTGAAATAAGACCGCAGGACAATCCGCCACCAACACGAAAAGAAGGGGAGCAAGGGGGCAGCCCTGACGCACCCCCCTCTACGGTTGGAACCAGCCACCCTCATGTCTGCCGTTGACCAAAACAGAGCAGGAGCACGTAGTGACACACCTCTTAACCCAATCAACCCAAAGATGTGGGAATCCCTTTTTCTTTAACGTTGTCCACAAGAATTTCCAACTGACACAATCGTAGGCCTTGGCATAGTCGATCTTCCAAATCGCACCTTTCTTCCTAGACCTCTTCCATTCACGGCTGACCTCTGATGCGGTCACGATATCATCTGCCATACATCGCCCAGGAATGAACGCGGACTGTGCTGGAAGGACCACGCCTGATAGAACACCTCTAAGCCTGCTCGCCAAAACCTTGGCCACAATGAGGTAGATGCCATTAGAAATCGAGATAGGCATGTAGTCTCCAATCCCCACTGGGGCCTCTTTCTTAGGCAGAAAAAAGATCAAGGCCCTGTTGACCTTCTCGAAACCCCTGTTGCCATCCCTGAATTCATTCAGAACCTCCAAGAGGTCTCTTAATTTGACATGAATCTGATCCCGTTTCAAGGGTATGATTCCTAATCCCGTGTAATGGATGAAATGGTTCAGAAATAGTTTCCCAACCATGTGGTTTCAGAATTACTTTTTCTGCATTTCAATATACAACTACTATACGATTCATATGATTAACCTATATTTCAGAATTTGATTCGAAAATCCCGCTTCTCTGATGTGTGAGGTCATAAAACCTCCTTTAACCCTTTGATTTGTAATATGCATTCCGGTTGCCCGTGAATGCCTTGAACTTTCGTGTTGAGCTGTTACATGAAGAGAATGTTACATGAAGATAATGGTCCGACTCATTAATCACCACCTATGAAGATGTTCACCCTTCACTTTTCAAAAAAAATCATCGCCAACTGTTTACTTTTTTCTCGCACATACATCTTTCTTTACTCTTTTCTTCCTCTTCACCACCTCTGTCATCCATTGCTCCCATACTCCAACCACAACCACCTTCGCCAACTAACTCATATGTACGGGGAGAAAGAGGACTGACAAAATGCTCCTTTCTCTAACAAGTCTTACTTGCCAGAATCTGAATATTGTTCCATTGGGAACACATGATGACCCCCTGCCCACTCTAAAATATATTAATATGTCATCATAATCCAAATTAAGAGAACCAAGATTCCAAAAGAGCACCAGTGTGGTTTATGTAGCAAGATTGTGAGCTATTTGATTTCATAAGGCGAGATTCTATGACAAGAATGTGTTTAATCGTGTCAAAACATCTTTAAAATTGGCTTCTGCAATTGATTTTTTGAGTTCTCTTAATACAATTTGAGGTGAGCATCATTCTAGGTGCATACCTTTTTTTCCTTTCCAAAGAACTGGTCCAGGGAGAAGAACAAAGGCTACCAATGGTTTTTTTTGTGTTGCCAAAAAAACAAATACACGAGATGGGGTAAAGGATGAACGGAGAGAATGGATAGTAATAGGGAAATATGAGAGGACGTGCTGTGAAGAGTTGAAGAAATAGGGATCATTTAGAAAGCTATATATGGGGATGAGGAGGAGCAAGCAGCATGAGGTATCCATGTGCAAAAGTGTGGAAAATGGGGTATCCAAGTTTTTTTCCCTTTTTTTGGATTGGGGTTGGGGTTGGGAAAACCGAAGAACTGCGTCATCATGTATAGCAAGAGGTTGTGAAAGAATGGGAAACAAAAATGTGGAGGATGAATACATAAAAAGAAGGTAAATTTTTCAATATTTCATTCAATTTTGTTAAAATACCACAAAGTTAATGGGCCTTGACAGGTGCACTGTAAGGCAGCATAGTTTAGTTGTGTTTGGGGTTGTTTGATATTGGCATTTGTGTATTTCAAAAGTTGTATAAAGCATACAGGCAAACACATTAAGAAACAATATGTGAAATAAGAGTGCATTCAAGGACATAACCCGATTTGAAAAATACAGGTGATTCAAGAACCAAATTAAGAAAGTGATACTGCAATAGTCCAGTCACCAAAATATAGATGATTCAAGAAACCAAATCAAGAGAGTAATAGTTTGGTCACCATGCATGCAAACATACTCAAGGATAGAGGGACGGGCATAAAATATTGATTTCTACTAAAAATATAGATAAAATCATGCACAGCTTAAAAAACATGAAAAGTCGGCCATATCAAACAAATACAATATGTCCAGCATTTGGTAATTTAAATAATATTAAAAAAAGTCCTTCAAAAAATTAATAAATAAAATGCTTGTGATGAATCCCTTACCTACCGATTTTCGAGGAGAAACTGAAACAACAACGAATTTCACAACAATATGTCCATGCAACCACAAGGGAAATTTCATCCCCTCATAGACAATGCCAACCTACATTAGCATAAAAAATGCCTTGTAATGGATAAAAAAACAATTATCCCAAAACAATACAAGAAAATAAACAAGCACGTGTAACAAAGGCCGTGACTTTCAATATAGAGCGATGCGGTCGATCCCAAAAATGAGGCTATACAAGATGACATGATGCAAAAAATCTGACATTATGACTGTTAAGGTAAACAAACAACAACAAAGCCTTTCCCGCTTTAAGTAGGGTCGGCTTAAATGGTGAAGCCTTCTCCCACTATAAGCAGGGACGGCTACATGGATTCTTGTTCAAATCTATGTTAAAAGATTCGACTATTTTTTACGCTGGTTGTTGACTAACGCAACCCCACAAGGGGGGATTTGAACTCTGATCTTTTGGGAGGTAGGCAAACATTAATTGCATTATTATCATGAGCAAACACTATGATTATTGTGCAGAATATACATAAATAACATCTAACAGAATAAAACTACAATTTCACTGCAGTCAATTATGTTATTTGAAAAGAAATGATAGTGATCGTCACTTCCCAAAAAAATATATAATTATTTTCTAACAAATACTTGTTTTAAGATTGCGTCCTCTGCAAGATCTGAGTTTAGCTCCAAAATCTCCCAATCATTTTCACTGCATGGCTCTATAGATACCACAATGGCTTTTGATACTGTTGGGACCAATTTAACAAGCACTGTGGTTTGATCTTCCAAGCCAATGCAATCAGCCATTTGCTGAGAAACCTGCATTGACATTAAAGGAGATTAGAGAACATTGAAAAAGACAGTCGTTACAATGATGAAAATAGCATACAACTACTCTGATGAAAATAATATAGCTACTTACAAAGTGTTGTAAACTTTCTTTTTGAAAGTTACACAAAATGGGAAATTCTAATTAAAAATATGGGGGAATTTGTTGAGACCCCTACTCCACACCAAAGATTTCTTCTATGCAACTAAGATTGGACTCGGCAGGCTAAAAAAAGGGCACCTTGCAGCCACCTCACCGGCCTCAACGGGAAAGTTTTTATAGAGGGAGAGATATGGGCTCTGCGGAGGGAGAGATCATTGAACTTGAGCTTTTGGGACTGGTTCTCTTCTTCAAATCAACCATGCTAAGCCAGTTTTTTCCCTTTCGGAATGTGTGAGGAGGAAGTTGACGGGTGTGGACTTGCTCTTCGGCCTTCGGACACAGCAGGGGGGCTCCCCTTGTTGTATCTTGAACTGTCTTTGGTGGGTTATCGGCTGAAACAGCCCAATTGGTAGCACATGATTGAGAAGATAGAGCGGACGTTGGCGAGTAGGCATGCAATTTGTTTGTCGAGGGGTGGCGGCCACATGGTGTTCCTAAAGGCGGTGTTGTCCGTTATCCTACATGGTGTGGCCCTGCTCATGAAGCTCGCACTAGGTGATGGCACTAGGTTCCGCTTTTGGACGGATGATTTGACATGGCAGAGGGGCTCTTGGGGTTCATTACCCAACTGCTTACCTTGGTGTCTGATTTTTTTTTAGAAGAGAAGGGGAGAAATACCACTTCTTTGGTGCTCTCCCATAAAGACTCCATTATACTTCAAATTATACAACAGTAATTACAAGTGCGGTTTCCATTGGGTATGCAAACAATTCGACCGTACATTTATGTTTTCGTATAATGTCTCTCACCCTTCAACACCAACGAATTCCTGGCCAACCAAATTGCCCAACATATCGTGAAGGCATTTACTCAGTCATTCCGTGCATTGTAAATTGGTCTACCTAACGATCTCCACAATCGGACCCCGCATGATGTATGATGTATCCAGCCAAGAGATTGTCATTCTGTGCCAGACCTCACGCGAACCATTACATCCAAAGAACATGAGATCATTGTCCCCGTCCATGTATACACATACTAGACAAACTGTATCAAAGTTGGGAATAATGCGAGCTCAAAGCACCTTCGACATCAACCTGCAATGACGCAGATGCCACGCGAACACCTTAAACTTCAGTGGCATATTCCTTTTTTTGGAAGCCAAAAAGGGGGAAGTCACACGAAGACGCCCACCCCAATATTATTAAATAATAAAGAAAAGGAAAAAGAAACAAATTACATATTACATCGACCAAGAGTCAATCAAGACCTTGTAGTGGAAGCTAGCATTCTCGCAGTAAAAGCATTGTCCTGAAAAAAGTATATCATTACGCGCAAGCCAGACAGCCCATAGGATTGCCATCGGTGCAAGAATCTCCCTTTTTTATCTATGGCATGCCCCAGACCAAGATGACCAGAACGAATCGAAGGAGTGGGAGCATAACCAATCCAAGCTCGCCATCTCCCAGATGGGCGTGGAAACCGGCAGCTGAAAAAAAGATGGTCCAGCGATTCAATAGCAGTCACACGCAGGGGACAACTATCCGACACCGTCGAGAAAAGCCTAGCACAACGGTCCCTCGTCAAGATGTGTTTCCTGCGAAACAATCATAGGAAGAAGCCAATCCTCTCTGGCAAGCCAAGCGACCAGATAAAATTGCAATCCCTAACCATATTAGCCGAAAGGGCGGGAGGCGGCCTACAAATTGCACCGTATGCCTTCCGAATGGAGAAAACGCCATCTTTCCACACCCGGTGATCAGGGCCAGTGGAAGGCTTGCTAGCGTGCCCCAAGGCAGTCCAATAAGCTGAAGAACTCCTCCAAGCGCTGGTCAGAGAAAGATGTTCGGAAAGTCGGCATCCAATTTCCATTGATCCAGCAATCGCCAACCCGCACCGCAGAATTGTCAGCCAAGGCAAATAGCTGGGGAAAACGATTGGCAAGAGCGTCATTCCCCGTCCAATCATCGGTCCAGAATCCAAAAGAATCGCCAACCCCAATCACTGGTCTGAAGAAATCATAAAAGCGAGGCAAGATCTTGAGGATTCCCTTCCAAAAAGCCAACCGGTTGGGTCCCAATCGTAAGCCCCTTGTCCCAGCCACGGAGACACCATAAATGTTACGAATTAGGGTAGAGCAAAGGGTCACTTTCTTGCCCCAGATTCTGCCAACCCATTTAAACAAAAGGGCTTCATTGAATGATTCCAAGCTCTTAATCCCAGACCACCAGTCTTCTTGGGCAAGATGATTGTCTCCCAATCCACCAAGTGCACACCATGTCGATCTTGCCTAAATCTGCTCCACTAGAACTTCCTCATCATTTTTTCCAAATGCAACCTGATGCTCACAGGGAGGAGGCGAGATGAAAAGAAAAACACATGTATGCTGGAAAGAACTGCCTTCACCAACACCAAGCATCCACCTCAGGACAAAAGAGAAGCCTTCCAACCAGTCAGTTTCCTCTCCATCTTTTCCACTACCGAAAGCCAATCCGACATCTTGACCCTTCCAGTCGTAAGAGGGAGTCCAAGGTATCGAATAGGAAGGGAGCCCCGGCTCATGCCCAATACCAAACTGCAATGAAGAGTCTCTGCCTACGTCATGTCGAACGGAACAAAAGTGAACTTGTTATGATTCAGTTCCAGACCCGACAATTCACCAAAGATCTCCAAGGCGATAGCAATGTTCTCAGTGACATCCCTGCCACCCTCCACAAATAAGATGGTGTCGTCTGCATATTGAAGCAATGGAATGCACGTATCCCCACAGTTGTACCCATCAATCAGGCCACAATCCTTAATCATGTCTACTGTTGGGAAAATAAAAGAACCTATTTATTCCATCAGCCCTAGGCTCTCTTATATAGGAGAGTAGCCTATGGGTAAATTACATAAAGAGTACGGCGGGAACGGAAAATAACAAAAGAGTACATAAGTAGATAATATATGTTTACACTCCCCCTCAAGATGGAGCATAGATATCAATCATGCTCAGCTTGGACGCACACTTCTGAAACGGGCCTCGCAGTAATGCCATGGTAAAAATATCTGCAGTTTGATTCTCTGAACTAACATGGGATGTAGCAATGAATCCCTTCTGGATCATGTCACATATAAAGTGACAGTCAACTTCAATGTGCTTGGTTCGTTCATGGAACGCTGGATTGTTTGCAATGAACAAGGCTGCCTGATTGTCACATTCTAAAGCCATAGGAAATGGGACTTCTATATATAAATCTGTAAGCATAGCCTTTACCGACATCATTTATGTGCTAACCTGGGCCATAGCCCTATATTCAGATTCAGCACTAGACCTTGCTACCACAGTTTGTTTCTTGCTCCTCCATTAGATTAGGGAATCTCCAACATATACAGCAAACCCAGAGGTAGACTTCATGTCCTTGGGACACCTTGCATAATCTGCATCTGCACAGGCTAAGATAGAGATCACCTTGCCTTTCTTGAACAGCAAACCCGCACCTGGAGATGACTTGAGGTACCTGAGTATCATATGTATGGCATCCATGTGAACCTGACGTGGTTGCTCCATGAACTGGCTCACTCGACTTACAACAAAGGATATATCGGGCCTAGTGATAGTGACATACAGAATTTTGCCCACCAGTTCTCTGTATCTTCTCCTATCCACCTCCTCTGTATCATCATCATATAGCTTCATACTAGGGTTCATTGGTGTGGTAGCAGGTCGGCAACCATTCCTGTTTCACTCAACAGGTCAGTGACATATTTTCTCTGAGACATTACCAACCCATACGGATTTCTGGCGAACACCAGTCCCAAAAAATATCTACGAACTCCAAGGTCCTTGGTGACAAATTCACGACCCAGCATTTTTTTCGCCTCCTTTATTCCTTGTACATCATCACTTGTAATTAAGATGTCATCTACATAGACCATGATTGCAATAATACCTCTGGAAGTCTTTTGTACAAATAAGAAATGATCAGCATTAGAACGTTTGTATCCCTGTTTTTCAAAGAGGTCTGAGAGCTTCTGAAACTACGCTCTGGGGCTCAGCTTAAGGCCATAAATAGCCTTATGAAGTCTGCACACCTTGGAACACTCCCCCTCAACAGCAAAACCAGGTGGTTTTTGCATGTAGACTTCCTCATGTAAGTCACCATATAAGAACGCATTCTTCACATCCAACTAATATAGCGGCCACTCACGAGTAACCGCAACTGACAGCAAGATCCGTAGAGTGGAATGGCGGGCTACTGGCAAGAATGTATCAAGATAGTCCACCCCGTATGTCTGTGTAAAGCCACGAGCAACAAGACGAGCCTTGTATCTGTCAATACTGCCATCTGCATTCTGCTTGATTACAAATACCCAATTGCAGCTCACTGGTGACACATCGGCAGGAATAGGAACCAGACTCCAAGTTCCTCTAGACTGAAGTGCTTCCATTTCTTCCTCCATTGCTAGACGCCATCTACTATCCTTCAGAACATCTCGGTAATTCCGTGGAATATCTACAGTTGACAATGCGACTGCAAAGTTCCTGAAATCTCCAGTTAGTCGTTCAAATGACACAGAAGTTGCTAAAGGATATGAAGCGCAGCTCCGCTTCGACTTTCGTATAGCAATAGGAACATCTAAATCAGTTGTGTCCTCGTATGTCCTCTGTAGCACATCCTGCTCAGAAACATCATCAGATCCATCAATAGTAATATCTTCAGGACATACCTTAGGCGAGCTAGGTGATGAGCAATGACCATGAGCTGAAGCAAGCCTGCGGGTATAATGAAAGGGTAGTGGTGAAACAGGTATAGTAATAGGAGGTGCAGATGATGGTAACGGTTCTGGTGGTAGTGATGGTGGTGATGGTGGTGATGGTGGTGGTGGTGACACGTAAATGGCATCAGTATTAGTTGGAGGTATTAACTGATCACCAGATGCTGAAAAATACATAACAGATTCAAAAAATGTAACATCTGCACTAACGAGATACCGCCTGCGCAATGGATCATAGCACTTTTACCCCTTCTGAGTTCTGGAGTACCCAACGAACACACACTTGACAGCCCTAGGAGAGAGCTTGTCAGTACCAGGAGACAACTGGTGGACAAAGGCAACCGAACCAAACACACGGGGAGTAAGGGAGAATAGATCTTTTCCAGGGAAGATAAAGGAGAAAGGAATCTTTTCACCTAGAACAAATGACGGCAAACGATTAATTAGGTAACATGCTGTAAGAACAGCATCACCCCAGTAAGAATAAGGAGCATGACTCTGTATAAGGAGTGACTTGATGACATCTAGTAAGCGGCGATGTTTCCTTTCAGCGATCCCATTCTGTTGGGAGGTATAGGCACAGGATGTCTGGTGGATAATCCCTTGGGAAGAGAAATAACTGGCTAGGACATGAGTGCACAATTCCAGGGCATTATCACTTCTCACAATTTTAACATATGCGGAAAAAACATTACGAATCTCATTAAGAAAATTGATAATAATATTCCCTGCTTCAGATTTATTCTTTAACAAAAACACCCATGACACAGGAGAGAAGTCATCCACAATAACTATATAAAACTTGTGTCCCTGATGATCAGGAACACAATCGGACCCCAGATATCAATGTGAAATAACTCAAACTTGGAGGTACTACTCCGACACTGACGACTGGGAAAGGTAGACCGATGATGCTTTCCCAACTGACATACCTCACATTGGATAGATGTGTGAGGCAAAACCTGAGGTAACACAACGCAGCTTCTGAAGAGGTAGATGTCCAAAGCGCAGATGCCATAGCATACGGGAGACGGGTCCAGTAGGTAGAGATGAGGTTCCAGCAAAAGAAGCCTGACTGAGGCGATAGAGGCCTCCTTGCTCATAGCCACGCCCAATCACGTTGCCCGTAAGGATGTCCTGAAAAACAAGAGAAGATGGATCAAAAATCGCCCGACACTGTAAATCCTTTGTAATTTGGCTGATAGATAATAAATTCATTGAAAAATCAAGTGCATGTAACACATACTTGAGCTGCATAGATGATGTCAGTCTAATCTCCCCCTGACCAGTAATCGGGAATGTGTGCCATTAGCAATGACCACTGTTCGACCTGGAGGGATCTGTCTGTATGTTGTAAGTAGACTTTGATCGCCACATAGATGATGTGTGGCGCTAGAGTCCATAATCCATGCTAACGTATCTAATTCACTACTAGTTAATGCATGTGTGCTACCTGATGTACTGGTAGATGCAGAGGCAGATGTAGCAGCATTAGATTGGTTCTCAGTAGTGGGTGATGGGCCAGATGGAGGAATAATGCCCCTTAGACGGGCAACAAGATCATCAAAGCGTTGATCCAAGGAGGCAGCAGATGGAGGCTCTATCTGCTCAGCGACTCGTGCAGATGCAGGAAATCCATGCTTAGAGTAGCATGTATCTTCAGTATGTCCGGTGCGATGGCAGTAGGTACACATTGGCCGAATACGACCTCCTCTACCACGAGGGCCACGGCCACAGGTATGATGGTGACCTCCACGGCCTCTGTTGGCAGTCATGGCTGAAGCAGTCTGATTCGTAGCCGTAGAGGGAACAGTGATCCGGCTCAATCTATGAAAGGCCTCCTCCATAGGAGGAATAGTAGAATCTGCCAAGATCTGAGACCGTGCTGCCTCATACTCAAGATCAAGGGCAGCGAGAAAAACTCCTACCATAGTAGCAATCCGGTAGGTCTTCTGTTGCTCTGGTGTAGCTGTCAGGGGCATGAAGCTATACAGCTTCTCGAACATCCCTCGTAGAGATGTGTACAGTGAGTGTAGAGGACGCCCATTCTGCTTGATAGTGAATATGTCATGCTGGAGTTGCAGAATCTTTGTCTCATTCTTTGCTTGAGAATATGTGGTGGCCAGAATATCCAACATATCTTTGGCTGTGGGCTGATGAAGAATGTCATTGGCAATCTCGATTACCAGAGTTCCAGATAGCCATACTTTGGCATATGCATCATCTGCCTCCTACCGATTGACTTCATCATACTCATGAACTGCATTGCCCACAGTTCATAGTTCGAACCATCCATCTTTACAATCGGCGCTGGACCTCGGAAGGTGCCTACAGATGGGATATCTGCCTTGCTTTCAGATATACTTATAACCGAAGACTGGAGTAGTAGACTGAGGATAAGATCGTCTACACGGACATATACGGGTTTAGTTGCAGGTGTAGACTTCAAGCAACCAAACCCATTCCTTTGGAGGTGTGCGCTCTAGAAGTACGTGCAGGATTGGTTCACTGCTCAAGGGCGCTCAGAGACAAAAGGCGAGTGCACGTCGTGCACGCGAGGCAGAAAGCGTGCGGGCTGGCGCGTGCAAGTCGCGCACAGGACACGCGCAGAAGGCGTGCAGGGGACGTGCGAGAGGGCGCACAGCGCACGAGGGTACGCAGGCGAGCGCGCCGGTGATGCGCGAGGAGCGCACTGGAGATGTGCGCGGGGCGCAGGAGGCGCGAGGAGCATGCTGGAGATGTGCGCGAGGAGGCGCAGACGTAGGCGCGGGGCGCAGGAGGCGCTCAGCCGGCGGCACGCGGGAGGCCGAGGCGCACAGCCGGCGGCGCGCGGAGAGAGAGAGGTTCGACGGTGGGGCTAGGGTTAGGGTTTCAAGAACTTCGGTCTAGGACCGTCGCTCTGATACCATGTTGGGAAAATAAAAGAACCTGTTTATTCCATCAGCCCTAGGCTCTCTTATATAGGAGAGTAGCCTATGGGTAAATTACATAAAGAGTACGGCAGGAACGGAAAATAACAAAAGAGTACATAAGTAGATAATATATGTCTACATCTACCATACAAGCAAGAACATCGGCTGCAAGAACAAAGAGCAAGGGAGAAAGAGGGCAGCCCTGCCTAACCCCACGTTGCGGCTGAAAGAAACCCCCCTCAGGACGACCATTAATCAGCACGGGTAGTGACGAAGTTGTGACGCAGCGCTTCATCCAAGTTATCCAGGCATTTGGAAAGCCCCTCGTGTAAAGAGCCGACCACAAAAACTGCCAGTCTAAAGTATCATAAGCTTTAGCGAAGTCCACTTTCCATAGCAAAGCGTGTTCGCGTCTGCGCTTCCAATCGCAGATGATCTCAGAGGCCATCACCAAGCTAACAGCGATCTATCAGCCCGGGATGAAAGCCGACTGAAAAGGTGAAACAATATGATCAAGAACTCTACCAAGCCTAGTCGTAAATACTTTTGCAATAATGAGGTAAATGTCGTTGGAGAGAGCGATGGGCATGTAATCTTCTATGCGTTCCGCTGCCTCCTGCTTCGGAAGAAGAAAGAACTAAAAGAGCCTTGTTCAGCCTTTCGAACCCTGCATTGCAACGACAGAGTTCTGCCATAACGTCAAGGATCTCATCACACACAAGATCCCAAAACTCCCTGTAGAGAAGAACCGGGAAGCCGTCAGGGCCCAGCGTCCCATTAGCATTCGAACTCCAAACCGTCGCCTTGACTTCCGCCAAGGTAATAGGCAGAATCAAGCTATTCGCATGCATCTCCGAGAGCTGGGATACCCCCAGGTCGTTCCATCTCCAAGGCCTGGAAGTAGCCCTCCTCGAAAAATCAAAGAAATGGTCAGCAATCGCAATCCCATATCTATGTCCCCCTCGATATTGATGCCATCAACAATCAAAGATTTGGTACAATTAATGCAACGTATGCCATTAGCCACCCTATGAAAAAAGGTCGTGTTCGCATCGCCCTCTTTCAGCCAGGCAAGCCGAGATCTCTGCTTCCATTCCATAACATGTTTACGGTCTTCATCCAAGATCGTTCTCTAAGCAGCGAGCCGCAAGTCCAACTCCGTGGCGTCCAACAGTCTGCCATCCTCGATCTCATCCAGTCTCTGGACCTCCTGTTCTGCAACCAATCTCCGAGACCTTCTAGAATCCATGATCTCCTTCTTATATACGCAAAGTCGTTGACGTAAAGACTTCAGCTTCTTCGAGAACCTCACAGTCGTCAAGCCAGAAGTCACAGTAGACCTCCAGTGTGAACACACCAAGTCTCTGAAAGAATCCTCAAGGAGCCAGGACCGCTCAAATCTGAAGAAGCCCCTCCCAGTAGAGGCACAACAAAGGTGAATGGTCCGAAAGAGTGCGAGGCCTCGACGAGGCAAAAGAAAGGGGGAACACATCGAGCAGTTCCGAAGAGGCTAAAAAGCAGTCAAGGCAGGAACGGGAGCCAGAGTTGCGCCAAGTGTACTTAGTGTCTGTAGCATTAAAGACCTCAAGTTCCAGGTCATCAACAAAATCAGCAAAGTCAATGGAACCCGAATCCTGCCCACCTCGTAGCCGAGGACGGTCCGACGAGAAGAGAGTGTTGTTGAAATCCCCACCCACAAGCCACGCACAGCTAGGAAAAGCAATTCTCGCATCCCGCAGATCCTCCCATAGCTCATGGCACACAGCATGGCACGGGTCATACATACAAGAGAAAGCAAAGAGGTCCGAAGAGTTATTGCTTTCCAGGAGAACCGTAAGGACATGAGCACCTTTCACCTCCACCCTGAACTGGAACGCAGAATCCTTCCACGCAATGCAAAGTCCACCCGCACTCCTAGAAGCATCAATCGCCAAGAATCTATTCATAGAGCATACTCTAAAGGACTTCCACACACGCTCACTACAGGATTCAAGCTTTGTTTCTTGGAGCAAAACCATATCGCAGACCCATTCCACAAATCTACTGCCCAAAACCCTTCTCTTTTCCGGGTCGCCCAGACCTCTAATCCAGGAGAGGATCTTCATTTGGTAACGGCTTAAGTACCCACCGTGCTCACTGCACCAACCAAGGAAGCCATTTAAGCCTTGCGCTCAGACAGAACCAAACCCTCCCTGCGCAATGGATTTTGTCTCGCCTACGCCTGTATCTCTTCGACATTCTTCTCTCCCCAACAGCCGAAGGCGAGCAATCGCTCACCGGCAACAATTCAGGCATCCCCAAATTCCTTGTAGCATCCTCCAAAAGCGGCTCCCTAGGTCCCGGACCCAAGAAGAAAGAATCCAGGACAGGGGTCGGTTCTTTAAAACATGAAAGTCCCCAAGGGGAAAGCTCACCAACCGGGGGAGGGACTCCGCAATATCGCCTAGAACCATAAAGCGGGAACTCCGCAATAGGTCGAAGTGACCACCATTGCTAGAGGAGATGGGTCGTTGAACCAATGTCGCGAGATCGCACTCTAGGGCCCGAAACGCCAGGAGGCTGGACGGAAGGGGGGCCGCATCCAGGGACACGCCACAACGGATCTGTGTCAAATCCGCATACAGCAACACAGAGAACCCGAGAACGCCCAGCGAGGGTCGGGCCAAAAAAGGACCTAATCGGATCCCGAGACCGACCCGCTCGATCCCGAAAACAAAAAGGGAGGCGCCATTATGCGCGAGACGGCATCCTTTTCCCATAGCCGTGTCCATTGCACTTCCCGAAAAAGATAAGTTCCAGAGGAGCAAATTTGCGAGATTCGATCGATGCGGTTACCAAAGATAGCGATGTTGAAAGGGGAAAGACGCGATTATCGGCCCAAGGTGAAGCCTCAGATACCGAGCCAATCAACTGCAGATCTTGATGACACGTCAGCAAGTCCGCAAAGCGCAGCGGTGGGGCGGTTTCACGAACCGCACGACAATCGGGAAGCTAGCACTAACCACCCGCAGCTTCACCACCGAACAAGCTCCACCAGGTCAGTCCTGCACTCCAGCAGGACAATCGTGGCGGCAGGGCCGAAACCCGGAGCGCATCCATCAGAAAGGACCATCGACACGGAGTCAGCTTCTCTTAGAGCCAGGCCAAGGCACTCAATCATTCTTGAAGGAAAGGGGGCGACCTTTAGCAGCGCCACCCTCCTTTCCCGGCAAATCTCTCCCCCATCCGCGAACCACGGAAGCCTCTAAGAAACTTCCCCATCACCACTCCAATTGACAAGAATCAAAGCCCGAGTCTTCGATAAACCCCGGACGCAACATTTTCTGATCCCAATCGGCACTATATCTCCCGCAAAAGCCAACCTCAATATCCATGAAACCCCGACGTCGATCCTGGAAGTGGATAAGGAATCCTTCCGCTACGTTCCAATTACCAGGTTCGACATCTTAGCCCTGCCAGCCTCACGAGACACCACCTTCGCATAGGAAACATCTTCTACAGTGGATCCTCTGTCCCGCTTGGTCGATCTGATACCATGCTCAGCCTCCATCCTAATGGGACAGGAAGCTCAGAGATGACCAAAACTGTGACAGGCAAAAACCGTTGACGTTGAGAACATGAGGAGGCGATGTGGCCATGATCGCCACAGCGAAAACACCTTCTCCCCTTCTTACAATGCGACACCATGATCCAGTGGCATATTCACATATTCAATTTCCAAATACGATTGCAGTCCCTTACCAAGTCCTCCTCGAGCATCGTTGCCCCAAACACAAGATGATTGTAAACCCTTTTCATCGAGGGTGACCCAATCCTAACTCCAAAAATCATGGCCCACACCAGGTTTCCTAACTACATCCAACTCCTGAAGCAGACACACCAAATCTCCAACCCGCATCATGGATAGGAGAGAGACAAACTGCATAAGTCAGACATTTTGCCCCACAACCGGGGGCGAACAGCAATCCACCACAACAGCCTCCTTGTCTGCTGTTGATGCAAAAAGTCTCGAGTATTTCTCCATAAGAATGCCTACCTCAGACAAGTCAGACCACTTGTCCTTCCAATATTAGACTTGCAAACGTCCCCCAAAGTCAGCAACAAAAAGTGGTTTGTATCAGCCTTCACCATGCAAAAAGTCCTCCAAAAGGTTGAGGGTGCACCACCCAGGAATCTAGAAGCATCATTCTCCTCAAGACCCCTATAAATAGTCCTCAACATCGAGCAAACAAGATCCTCCCCCAGACCCCAAGTCCATGAGACCCATTTGGACAGAAGAGCCCTATTCATTTCTGCCAACCACAGCACGCCTAACCCACAGCCACCAACGGCCTAGCCACATTATTCCACAACACCAACGTAACTCCCCTCCTTTCATCGCCAAAAGTAGTCCAAAAAAACCTTCGTATAATAGTCTAAGGGAACTTGAGAATAGACAAGTAGAGAAGTGGCATCGTCGTAAGCACATTTCTCACCAAAATCAGCCTAACAACACGGGACCTCGCCTTCCAGCTTGATAGTTTGTTCTCCATCTTTTCAATGAGTAAAATCCATTGATCCACCATAACTCTTTCGTATGCTAACAATAAACCCAAGTAGCGAACCGGGAGCGCCCGCAGTGGAGAATGTAAAAGATATGAACAAATATGTGCATCGCGATAGCTAAGGCCGACCAGTATAAAAGATGATTTAGCAGCATTCAGCCTCATTCCCGAGAACCCGCTAAGCATATCAACTAGCACATTCGCAACCTCTGCCTCACGAGGTCGCCTTCAATAAAAAACAAGGAGTCATCCGCATATTGTAGTAGAGGAATCGATATACCTTCGGTAGTGTAACTATGGCAGAAATTGTGCTAGAATGACGCATGTGAAATGATGCCCAACGAGTATGTTGCAATCACAAACAAGAGCAGGGCAAGTGGGCACCCTTGTCTCACCGCACGTTGAGGTTGAAAGAAGCCATAACGTAGTTTTCCATTGACCGCCACCGAATATTCCGCAATAATGATACATATCTTCATCCAGCCAAGCTATATCTCTGGGAAACCCCTCCTCTTTAGCATAGACCATAATACTAGAGGTAATTCCAATCCAAACTGTTGTAGGTTTTGGTGAAGTTCATTTTCCATAGAAAGCCATGAACGTTTCATCTTTTCCAATCTGCCAAAATCGCATTGGCTAAAACTAACGAATCCACCATGTATCTACCAGGAACAAACACCATTTGACAGGGTTGATGATGGATGGAAAGAATAGCTTCAATCCATTAGCAAGGAGCTTAGAAATTTAGAATTATTAAGCAGATTCCATTGGAGAGTGTTATAGTTCCGAAATCCTCCACGGTGTAAGCAGAATCTCTTTTGAGCAACAAGATAAGCAAGGTTTTCTTAATTAGCTCGAAGCCCGAATTCCCCACCCAAAATTCCCGAATCGTCTCCATCATATCCTCCCTAATTGATGGCCAAAAGGCATTGAAAAAGAAAATGAGGAAACTATCTAGACCTGGAGCACCTTCCTCATTCAGATCTGAGATGCCCTTCCAAACCTCCTCTTCATTGAACCCCTGGTAAGTTCCACCATTTGTCCCTGTGAAATCTTTAAATACCCCTTCCCCGATCACCTCTAAGGTAAGGACGAGCATCTTCTGCTAGCCTAGCGGAAGTGGTTCGAAACAGCTCGTCCCAATTGCTTATCACCACAAACCACGGTGTCCCCCACCTTCATCTCACGAAACAAGTTCCCCCTCCTGTTGCTAGCCATGGCATGGAAAAAGTTCGTGTTCCCATCTCCCTCTTTAAGCCTGGTGATCCTCAACCTCTGCCTCTGCTCAACAGACACTCTTCATGTCATCTTCCTCCACAATGCCCTTGTGCATCAACCTAAGTTGTAATTCTTCCAGCGGTCTGGAGTCATCAACTTGATCAAGCCTATCAACCTCCGCTTGAAATTCCACTCTCCTTTGATGCCTCTCCGGGCGAAGCTTCCTTCGAAATATAACCAATTCTTCCCTGTGATGCTTAAGCTTGAAAGCCACTCTCCTGGTGGTTGAGCCCTCATAAGAGAAACATGCATGCTTTCTGCCACCCACTACGTAAAGCCAGGCTCACATAACCACGACCCCTCAAACTTACTCCAAGTTGGCTCCAAACATGACTCTTGGCTTCAGAATTAACGTACTCCAGGTTGGCTCCAAACCCGAAATCAGAAACCCACCGCCCCTTAGAGTTTCGAACAGTAGCCGGAGACCCCAAAGGAATAACGAGGGTGCCACTTGCAGGATCTCAAGCATAGAAGGGCTTCGAATGTCCAGGTTTGGCAAATTTCCAAATTTCAAATCTTTTTCTTCAAGTACCTAGCTGCTTCTGGATTTTGCTCTATTGAGACGACAACTTCCCAAAAAGGATCTGTCATGCATGCTCCATCCCCCTTCACCTGCACAATCTATAATGGCAGCGCCACCAACAAAGAGCTCACCCCCACCTCGCCTTTTGGGCACAGAGGAGGTGGAGGGGGAAGAATTGAACCAGTAGCTTGAAGGATGCATGACCAACCAACAGAGAGCACGAAGCTTCTACCTTAATTTTTTAGGGCTCTCTAAAAGAACGAAGGTCGGCAACTAGGCCAAGGCCTTAAATGTCGGTTTCGGTCACCATTTCGGTATCTACCAAAACAGAATTTCGATGGAATTTCGGTGGAATTTCGACCGAAATTTCGGTCATTTCGGTCATTTTTTGTACTAGGACCCCCATATTTCGGTCATTTCGGTCGAATTTCAATTTCGACTGGATATCGATATTCAACAGAAATTCGACCGAATTTCGCTGAAATTTGAGGCCATGAACTAGGCCCAGTGCCTCTGACCATCAGCTAGAATCCCCGTAACTTTACCAATCTCTCTCAAGACCGGACCCAGTGCCTCCACCGAACGAGAGAGAAAAGGGACTCTTAGAATGCAAGCCACCCACGCCACCCAATGAGTGTCTTCGCCATCTGCAAAACACGCAAACTCCACGGTGTTCCTCCCTCATGTTTCGATCTCAGCAAGAAGTCTACTTCAGAAGTTAAAAGCCCCATGGCGCAGCACTTTGTGGCTTCAAAGGGTACCACATCATCAGCAAAAGAAGGCGAAGACTTTTCTAAGCACACCAAGAATTGATTCGGAACTAAAATCTTCCTTCTTCCATGAACCTATCAGCAAACCATCTCTTATGTGTATAATTTCCACCTTTTGGCGACCACTGACGCATAAGAATGTGTTGGGGACTGCAAACCCATTACGCTTGCTTCATCGGCATATTTGCTACCGAAATGACTAAAGTAGTAGTTTCTTGCGTAGAATTGTAACCGTGGGGCAAGAACCTCTCTAATGACCCACACGCCCACACCTGAAGCATCGTGGTGGAAGCGTGCAAGCCGCAACACAATATCCAAAACGACCACATCAAAAGCAACGCTGGCCATGTTTGCTATGAGAAACAAGTGTCCAACCATCCTCCTACCTCACAACTTCTTGATTCATGGCCCTCCTCACCCTCTCCCATCCATCGTTGGTAGCCCTCCTCACCCTCTCCTTTTCAACGACGATAGCCCTCTCGCTACACCGAATCGCCCAACGGAGAAGCTCTCTCCTACGTTAAGAGCTCTCCATTTTCCCTCAAATGTTTGAATTATCTTTCTAAAGAGTTAATAATCTAAGGTTGTGCGAATAAAACCATCATGCTCTATCATCTCTAAAAGCTTCGCAAACCAATGTCCTAAGCTATACTTCAAGCCGTAGATGGCTTTGTGTAATTTTCCACTCTCCGACATGTTAAGTTGTTATTTATAGACATCTTCCTCTAAGTCCCCATATGATAAGGCAATGTTCAAGTCCATCTAAAAAAGGAGCGAGTACTTGCTAACAATAATAGCAAGGAGACTCTATACCACGACAACTTGTAAATTTAGTTATTGAAGAGAAAGTGTCATAATAGTCATCAGTGTAGGTTTAATAATTCCGCGTGGCTACTAGCTACACCTTGAAATGTTCTACGCTACCATATGCACAATGCTTAAATCTTGATCATGAAGACCTTTCTACAACTCGTTGTCCTTGCATATGTAAGAAGTGTAACAAGGGTCTGCGTGCCTTTGAATTGTAGAACGAACATCTCTTCATGCATAGTTGCTCGCCATTTGCCATCTCGAAATGCTTCCTAGTATGTCTATGAAATCACCATTAATGAGACACCTAAATCAAATCGTCTGTATAAGGAACTATCTCCCCTAACATATGACCAAAAATGGTATGCACTTTGCAAGTGCACTAACCTTTCTTAAGGTGGTAGGAATGTCGAGATCTCATGTATTAGCCGCATCGACCTCATATACTTGTATTATCACCTGCATGAATAATCATAGTTTCATTAGTGGAAAACTTTGATCACAACTACCTCAATCATACTTGATGACGGCACAGGTTTGGAAATAGATTTCTCAAGTGCAAGTCGCTCATGAGGCTCACCGCATGGCATTAATTCATTTAATTAGGGTTCCATTATATTTAACTAATATGCATATAATTTCCTCATTTTATGCATCTCATAAATCCACATGCATACCTATCATTTTTCATTTCCAAATATCCATTAAAAACGGAAAGTGAAGCCAACCATCTACACCTAGACGGATCAACACTCCACACATGATGGGGGAGCGAAGGAGGCGTGAGAGACTCCGGTGAGAGATACGGATGGGAGAGAGTAGATGGAAGCAGCTTCCTAGTACTCGGGAGGGCCAGGGGGTATCGGTGGAGGATCTTAAGGGTCGTGGGCATAATGAGGAGGCCTTGGGGGACTTAGATGGAGGTTAGACGGTGGTCAGGGGGAGAAGGGTCGGGCGGCGCATGGGCGGGGGGAACGCTCCGCGCACATTCCCCAATCTGTTCGGGAAGGGTTGTTTTCGGTGAGGTGCCATGTCACACTGGGCTCGTCATTGTTGGGAGTCGATCTGCTGCTTCCGATGCCGCTGTCACTCGCACTGTTCCCGTAATTGTCCACTGATCAAGGGAGCCCCCCAAGGGGCAAGGTATATTAGTGTGCTGGTGGGCGAAGGGGGCGGACCGGGAGAAGCCCTGTTTCGTGGTTCATCTGATGTCGGTTTGGTCTCCGCGGCGCAATTCAAAGGAGATGTCGTGCAGTTGTTGCCATGGCGGGTGGTGACAAGAGTATTAGCAGAGATAGAGTCCAGGGAGTTGCTCCGATGGTCGAGAGAGGGGTGGTCGCAGTTGAGATGGCGAAGGCCGAGGATATCGGATGGTTTGAGGCAGCCAAAGTCGATGGATCGCATTTGTCTCTTGGGGGTACCTCTTTGTGCGTGAAACCTTGAGGATTTCCGAGAACTGCTCGATGGAGTGGTGGAGGTGACAGCGGTCGAGACCTCGAGCAGCCACCCTAGAGAACCGCTGGATCCCATCGTAAAGGTGAAGTTGGGATGGAGGAAGCTCTGCGTTAGAGGGAAGCAGGTGCGCATTCATTTGGCAAATATGGATCAGGGAGATCGTGGCGGAGGATGAGAAGGGGATCAAACGACGAAGGCGAAGGCGGAGGGGACCCTCGGTCAAGCGAACGCTCAACAGGCTGCGAAGGAACGTTCCCAGTCACGATCCCTCTAGGAACCGGGACCGACGTCGGGGGCGGCTCCTCCGGTGGAAGCTGACGAGACTCGTGCGTCGGGGGCAGCTCCTAAAACTGCACACGAGAGTAGGGGAGAGGGAGCGACGGAAGTCGAAGAGGTGCAACCAACAGGGGCGATCCCTCGTTTCTCGTGGGGAATCCGCTTTAGGACTTTCAAAGAGATTGGGTGTTGCGATGTACCAGAAATGTCGAAGGGTGGGGACAAGTCCATGGCTAAGACTTCTTTAACCGGTTCCCTGGGATCAACGGATCCTCTGATTCTGGGCCTGCTTCGAAGAATGAAGACGTCGGGTCGACCCGATAGGGACGTCGATTGGGCCCGGGCAGCGGTGCGGGTCTCAACCCGATCCGTGCAAGACCTTGGTGTGGACCGGTCTCAGGGAGGAGGCGGGATCCATGGTAAATTGGAAAAAAATGACCGAAGCTGCCAAACCAGCTGACAAGAGTCTGCAAATGATGGGAGAGGAGGAATCGGTGTCAACCGCACCTTTCCTGGAGGTCAGTCCGGAAGTGAACCAACCTCAGCAGGCGCTACCGGCAGCGATTCAGGGAGGCAACACGGCGGCAGCAAAAGGTGGTCCATTGCTGATTGGGGTGACCGAGGAGGCTATACACACTGTTGAACCTCGAAGATACTCAGTGGAGAGAAGGGAAACGGAGGCAGACGCGCACAGGTTCGGGGCTAGTTATGCTAGACGAGCAAGCAGCATGCGGGAGAGGAGAATGAGACTAGCAGCGTGCACCGTGGGGCAAAGAAAGAAGAATCCGAACAATGTAAGTTTCTGGTTGGGGGGACGCTATAGGCCTCATCGAACCGATTCCACATTCTGGACAGGGCGGTGGCGGAACGCCTGGGACTGGTTCCATAAAGGAAGTCAGCGACTGATTTATGCCGATGAAAATCCTTTCATGGAATGTCACTGGGCTGGGTCAGCCAGAAAAGCTGATGGTTGTGAAAAATCTAATCTTGGAGGCTAAGGCTGACATCTTCCTTCTTCAAGAAACCAAGTTGTCGGCCAGAAAAGCGGAGGGCATCGCTGATGGAAGGGACGTTGTCTCGAGGGGTCTGGACGAAGGCAACCGATTTGCATCGGTACAGTTGGTGGCCCGGGGAGCGTCGGGCAGGATGATGACCAGTTGGAAGAAAGACTCTTTCTATCTCCTGGAAGAATCCAAGTTGTAATTCTGCTTATCGATCCTGCTTAGGCAGCACGACAACGGGGAATACGTGCGGGTAACGAATGTCTATGGGCTGACTGGCGGCGGTGGGGAATTTGGCGGCGGAGCTTGAACAGATTGGAGACGAGAGCGCTGGCGGGTTGTGGATCGTTGCTGGCGATCTTAATGTTACCTTCCTGCCATATGACCCAGGGTGGGTGGAAGGGACCCGGGCTCAGAGGAATTCCGACGAGTTGCTCACAGCATGGGGCTATCTACCATTGATGTTGCTGGTTGCAAGTACACTTGGCGTAACGCGAGGGCCAGATCCAGGTTGGATAGATTCCTACTGTCTTAGGCAGCCTTGGATATGTTCCCTCTATCGCGGGCTTGGGCTCTTCCGCGGGCACATTCGGATCACACTCCGACCTTTGGTCGTCTGGGGAGGATGAGAGAAGCAGGTTCTTCTTTCGGTTTGAGCGAAGCTAGTTTCTCGAGAAGGGCTTCAGGGAGGTGGTCGCGGAACAGTGGAGGAGGGGCACAACGGAGGGCACCGCTGTCGCTAGATTCGTTGTGATGCTCCGGGATCTGAGATCTTTTCTCTCCACCTTTGGTAGGGAGGTCAAGGCAAGGAGAAGGGCTAAGAGGGAGGAGATGCAGGCTGAGGTCACCATATTGGATTTGGTGGATGACGACAGGGGGCTCAGTCAGGAGGAGATTGCAGTGAGGCACAATTATTTGGAGGAATTGCTTCTGGAGGGTAAAAAAGAAGAGATAGAGTGGCGTCAAAAGTCAAGGCAGCGGTGGCTCAGAGAGGGTGACGCCAACACGAGGTACTTTCACTCCATGGCCTCTAGTCAAAGACGAAGAAACTTCTTGCATGAGGTGGAGGTGGGAGGGGTTCGGGTATCGGGGGAGGTTGTGATAGGGAAAGCCTTAAGGGATTACTTTGTGGAAGCTACACGGAGGAAAAGGGGGAGTGGCTGGGGGTGGCTAGGGAGAGGTGTGGATGCACTGTCAGAGGCACAGGCGGGGAGCTTGATAGCTCCATTCTCGGAAGAGGAGGTGAAACAAGATGTTTGGAGCATAAATGCGACGGGGCTCCGGGTCCGGATGGCTTCCCGGTGTTATTCTACCATGAGTTTTGGGATCTTCTGAAGGCAGAGCTTATAGAGGTGCTCAACGAGTTCAGGGAGGGAAACAGAGGCTTTGAGAAGATCAACCGAGCATTACTCTTCATGCTGCCGAAGGACACCCCCACGAGTATAGATGATTATAGGCCCATTGCACTATCTAACGCTATTTACCTAATAATGGCCATGCTCCTTGCAAACAGGCTAAGGGGCATCTTGGACTCTGTAGTGCTGGAGGGGCAGACAGCATTTATCCCGAGAAGGCAGATGGCAGAGGGACTTGTGATGGCATCCGATATTTGCCTAGATTGGAAAAGGGCAGGGGCGAGGGGTGCGCTATGAAAGATTGATTATGCAAAGGCGTATGACAACGTCGACTGGAGGTTCCTATGGATATCTTTGCGCGGGAGAGGCTTCCCTGAGATGTGGGTGGACCGGATGAAGAGATGTGTCACTACCTTCTCTTATTCCGTTCTTGTGAACGGAAAGCATGAGGGAGGGTTCTTCCAACCGCAGCGGGGGGTGAGGCAGGGGTGCTCGTTGGCCCCGGTGTTAACCAACCTGATAGCAGATGCATTGGGTGTTTTATTCAGGAAGGCGGTTAATGCGGGATGGTGTGAAGGTTATCGTAGGGAGGATATCTCCATCCCTATTCTATAGTATGCAGATGACACTGTCCTCTTTCTCGGGAGCACAGAGGAGCA
Organism: Ottelia alismoides; assembly: GCA_037367405.1. Lineage (NCBI taxonomy): Eukaryota > Viridiplantae > Streptophyta > Magnoliopsida > Alismatales > Hydrocharitaceae > Ottelia > Ottelia alismoides. The sequence continues at coordinate 333,549 of JAZKJV010000283.1, read as the reverse complement.
AAATGCAAATACGGTACAGCTGGTTGAGATCTTTGGTAGCCTGGCAGGATTAGAGATTAATAAAAGCAAGTCGGTGGTTATAACCTTTGGGATGAATGAGGTGGAGCAGAGCAGCGTGGCAATGGCTACGGAATGCCCCTTGGGGAACCTCCCGATCCACTACCTGGGCTTACCTTTGGTGACGGGGAAACTGAAGAAATCGGACTGGGATGATGTTATTCAGAGGATGGAACATAGATTGGCGGGCTGGAAAGCTGTTACTTTGTCCAAAGGAGGAAAGTTGGTTCTATTGAAACATGTGCTCTCTGTTATACTATCTTTTTTTTCTCCACCAGATTGTTACCAGCGGGGGTTAGAAGGAAGATTGAATCCTTGATGAGGAGATTCTTCTGATCGGACGGGAGGCAGCAGGGTCTCGAGATGCATCGGGCCAGCTGGGAGGAGATGACAAGGATCCGCAAAGACAGAGGGTTGGGAATTCGTGATGTGGAGTGCATGAACAAGGCGCTCCTTACGAAGTAGGTAATTCGCATTTGGGGACCATCTACCTCGCTTGTGGATAGATTACTGAGGAAAATCTATGGAGTCACAAGTCAGCTTGCGGCGGGTAGAGCTCGCTTTGAATCCTCTCTTTGGGCCGGTATCCATGAGGTCCTACCTCAGCTAGAGACTAGGGTACGGCCTAGGGTGGGGGATGGTAATATCTTTCGATTCTGGCGAGACGATTGGACTGGGAGGGCAAGCTTGAAGACCGATTTCACCGATTGTTTGCATTAGCGACCTCAAAGGAGGCTACCTTGGCACAGACGGCAGAAACGAGAATGTGGGCGCCGATTTTTCTGACAGATCTTTCAGAGCAGCGCATGGAGGAGTACCTTAGGTTATAGGCGGAGCTACCTCAGACAAGCATGCTCTCCTCGGACAGAGACCATTTTGAATGGCAGGGCAGGAAATTTACGGTGGAGAGAGCCTACGAAGAGTTCAACAGCTGGGCGCAGGAACAGGAAAGGGAGCTGAGGAAGGATGTCAAAGTTATCTGGGCAACGAAGGTCCCAGGCAAAGTTAAGGTATTTCTTTGGTGTTTGAGAAGGGGTCGCTTGTTAGACAAGGTACGCAGGGGGAGACTATAGGGTCAGACGGACACTCGTTGTGACAGATGTGAGAAGGCGGAGGAAGACTCAGAACACCTATTTTTTAAGTGCCCGATTTCGGCCCAGGTTTGGAGTGAGGTGGGGATTTCGTGGATCAAGACGGATAGTTTCTCCATGTTTTGGACTTATATTAGACGGGTTGGCAGTGGTTACACAGACGGCTATTCGAGGTCGTTCGCAGTACTATGGGCCATCTGGATCGGATGAAATGATGTGATATTCAACAACCAGAGATTTTATTGTGAAAATGTAATTGCCCACTGTATCGCGCTTTATAATTCCTGGTCAACACGGTAATGTAAGCTAAACTTTCATATAATATACAACAGGCGGTGACCCCGACGATGGGGGATCACCCATTCTTCATTCAAAAAGAATCCATAAAAATCATCAAAATAGGTCCAACAAACCACCATTGATCGATCATTCCAGACCAATCAACAATGTTTAATTGATTGATCAACTGATCATCTAATCAATAGTTGATTGATTAACGTTTTACAGATGATCGATCAACTAGTCACGTGAGCAGCAGTTGATCGAACACTTGTTTACAGTTGATCGATCAACTGGTCACCTGACCAACAGTTGATAGGTCAACTTTTTGGGTAGATTGATCAGCCCCTTAGGCCTGATCGATCACAGTTGCAATCAGTGAGGGAACTTGTCCCAAAAATTGTTCCATATTTCAAAACAATTATATGTGTGTGCGCCTTAACCTCATCACAATGATATAATTTCCATACCTTTTTGATAAACGATGCCCTCAGAGTTGACTAAAAATTAATGCGATAACTTTTGGAAAATGACCAGTATGCCTTCAAAAACCACCAATTTCGGCTCTAAAATATATGCATGTGATATGCATGGTTATTGGACCCAACTAGAGTAGGGATAAAAAATCGTACCTCTCAGGAAACCCTCTCACATGGAAACATTATTTCCGATGCTCTATGTGTGACAGGAACACGTAGACGATGATGACCTCGTCGAGCTCTCCGCGATGATGCCCTCAATTTGTTGATCGAGTGGCTTTTCCTGACGAGGATTCTGACAATCTAGCAGCGCTCTAGCGAGGGTCTCCGACGAGCAAACCACTTTGGTCATACCACCTTCCTATTTATAGTGTGGGTTGAGTCTAATCAGATTCGGGTCAGATCCAAATCCCAACCCACACACTTCAAATGTATGCATCTCCAACTCCTGAACTCGGATTTCGGCATTCTTGGACTCGTTGGAAAGGTATCGACAAGTACTACACAATGGACTGTTCATTTGTCTGATTCGAATATTAGGTTATCAGTGAATTTCAAAAAAGGGGGTCTTACAGGCACGATTTTCCTGAACCTCAAGTCTATTGCCAGGCATGTCGGAAGGAGGAAAAGGGCATTGCTTGTTTTTTTCTGGTGTGCCAGTGCTAGCATGATGTGGATGAGGGTGAGTATTGATTAGTTAGAATATTTTTATAAATCCAAAAAAGGGAAAAAAAGTGCATAGATGTATGTCCCATTATATTAATAAACTAAAGTAAAAGACAAATTAGTGCAAAAGCCAAGACTCAAGGAGAGTCCTCGCATGATGGAATACATCCTCAACAAAGAAATGCTCATTGTGGAACACAATTCCATTTCGTGCTGACCAAAAACCCCAAATAGTCGCAATCAGTTTGAATATGTAAATGTCCGTACAGAAGCAAAAATTGAAGAGAGACTCCCAGAAATAAGACATGCTACCATGGTGCAATCAACTTTGGAGGAGCTTTGAAGCTGTGACTCACCAACTTAAAGAGGAGAGAGCACAACCTTTTGCCTTGAGGGGGGTGTGAATACTGAAAATTGCAATGACTTTTCATAATGAGAGGTTTTATGTGAAGTCGCGGTTAAAATACATATAATGGATTTTTTTTTGTTTGAAAGATTTATATAAATGGGGTTTTTAGTGAACATCTGCCAAGAGTAAACAGCCTCCACTTTTCGAAAAAAAATGCATTACCAAACAATAGAAACCATGGACTGGTATATTTCATATTAAACGATTTTTTGTGAATTTACAATTTTCCTCTTTAAAACTAGAGATGATGTGTAAATGACCTTCCATGATATTAGCCAATCTACATTCGATTTCATATAAGATTTACAGGGGCGGCGTAGCTTAACCCTAATACCAGACTCTGTCACAGACAAGGCCATATGTTCAGACGTTGCGCACCCATGATAAGGTTTTCAAGGATAGACAAAGGTTCAATAACTCCGTCCGAAGCAAATGCTGCCATGACAAACTTGTGAATGTACAAGTTTCTCGAGTTTTCCTAACGTCACACGGAAACATAAGTTGTATGCGATCGATTTCCCGTGTGCATGCTGCTTCTTCCTCCTCTGCTCCTTCGATCAAACGGGGGACAGAGAACAAGAGCGTGCCTATCCGCTGCGTAAGAATCGGTACTTTAACATCACTTAAAGGACTTCCGGAGCTACAAAACAGAAGTTTCTAACCGTCTAACACGTCATATAAACTTAACGGACAACGCACGCCGCCAATAGAATACCTTCCTTGAGCAACATGTTGAAAATGATCCGACTTTCGCAAAAATTAAATCGAAAATATCAAGAAAAACAGTTGACCTCGATGGCGGATGATCCGGAAGCGGATCCGGACCAGGCGACGTGCCAGAGGTCACCGGCGCGGGAGCGGAGCTCGAGGGCGAGGATGGGCGGGAGGAGAGCTCCGCCGCTGGTAGACTGTAGGGTTTGTATGAAGGATAGGGGAAGGGAGACGAAGCAGCTCTCGATGCCGCTAACTGCTTGCACCTCTAACTCCATCGCCCCTCTCTTGCTGGAGCAGGGAGAGCGGGAATGGAGAACCGGCGAAGTGGTAGAAATGATTGGGGGACAACCGGCCTGGGTATTCGGTCGGGCCGTCTTGCAATTTGATCCGTTCGAAAGGAAAAAGGGTTGGGTTCCGTGGTTGGGTTGGTACGAGTATTTTTGTTTTTTTTTCCGTTGTGTCCTTTCGAGATATTGTAATATCAGTTATGTCCTTTTCTTTTTTAGAATTTCGGTTGCGTTCTCGTCTTCTTGTTCTATCACGTGTACCTCTCGAGTTAGTTGTCGTCCATCTGCATCCCAAACGGACGTTATCCTTTTGGACACAAGGGTCATAACATTAAATAGATAGGACAAGAAAGTCCATCCACGAAAGTCGATATGCGTACTCCTTAGTCCTTCCCCATCCTCCTCCTCTACCCACATCCCCCTCCTCGTCCACCGCCCCCTCCTCCTCCTCATAAACCCCCTTTCTCCTAACCCACCCCCCCCCCTCTTCCTCCAGTTCTCTCTTCCTCCACCGCGCCCCTCCTCATCCTCTGTACATCCTCCTCCTCCAGCCCTCTCCTTTGTTGCCCCCATCCTCCTCCTTTGCCCCTTCCTCCTCCAGCCTCTCCTCCTCTATCGCCCCCTCCTCCTCCTCCTAAGCCCCCTCCTCCTCTGCCCCCTCCTCATCCAGCTTTCTCTTCCTCTACTGCCCCCTCCTCCTCCACTGCCCCATCCTCCTCCTCTTAAGACACATCCTCCTCCTCCTATGCCACCCTCTTCCAGCTCTCTCTTCCTCCACCACCCCATCCTCCTCCTCTGCACCTCCTCCTCCTCTGGCCCTCGCCTCTTTTGCCCCCCCCCCCCTCCTCTAAGACTCTCCTCCACCCCCTCCTCCTCCTCTTAAGCCCCCTCCTCCTATGCCACCCTTCCCCCCCCCCCCCTCCAGCTCTCTCTTCCTCCATCGCCCCCTCCTCCTCCTTCAGTTCTCTCCTCATTTTCCCCATGCCTCCTCCGCCCCCTCCTCCACCCATCCTCCTCCACCCCTCTTCCTCCTCCAATACTCTCCTCCTCCACTGCCCCCTTCTACTCCTCCACCGCCCCCTCCTCCAGCCCTTTCCTCCTCCACTGCCCCCTCCTCCTAACACTAATCAAACTTGTTGGAGTGAAATAAAAAGCTGGGTTCCAAACACAGAATCCATAAGCACTCACATGTTCCCCATGACCACCATAAGAGCACATCAACTCTTTCTCAGATCTTTCTTTGATGATAATTCGATCCCTTGAAGAGAGAGATAGGTTAATAGATGTAAATGCTGCAGGCATGTACATTGGCATGCCATGATGCCCTGCCAAAACTACGAGGATGTAGGTTCCAATTTTGTTGGTCGTATCATGTACAAGGAATTTATATTAACACGATAAAGAAGTTGAAAGGAGATAATTTTATGTAATTCCTTGCATACCATTTGCGTCTATTCTATCTACTCCAACAATGACATCATCGGTTTGCCTCATGCTCATCAATGCAGCAATAGTTGAATCCCCAATCAAAGGCACGACTATAACTTCCAGCATGGTGGTGAGTAAAGACTCGCTTTGGTGAGGATGAAATCTAGTGAAGCTCCTGTGAAGGACTTGTCACGATAACTTCATAGGAAGCTCCAATGCGGCTCGATCAGATGGTGCGTTGGTGGTTCTCCAGAGCTTCGAAGGTTGTTAGAGTCCTAGCGGCAAGCTTCTTCTTCCTCCAGTAATGGGTACCAACAAATCAATCAGTTTGCTAGAGGGGGATGGCAAAGTAGGAGCTAGAAGGCATGGGGTAAAGGAGGAGGGGACAGAGGAGGAGGATGGGTGGGCAGAGGAGGGTTTGGACAATTATACCCCTCTTAACTTTACCATGGTTTGAAAAAAAATCTTGGCTAAGTTCAACTCATTAACTATTAAAGTACGAAGGGATATGAGTGATAAAACGACAAGAAGTCGAGTGCACAATTGATATTTCAAAAAAGAGAGGGGCATAGTTGATATTGCACCCCTCAGAAGGGCACAACTGATAAAAATCCTAGTATTTTTAAACGAGAAAAGGAAAATATGTTCATAGCTACACGCAAATTGTGTGTGTTTCATGAATTAAAAATATATAATTTTTTAATTAAAATATAAATTATATCCATTGATCTTAATTTACTATAGATTGTATTTAAATTTCAGGCCATTTGGAGTTTTATAACACATCAATCGAGCGATGTTGGATTCATTTTATCAGAGACATTGGTTTTTATTATTGCAAGATTGTGTTAACATTAGAAGTCGTATATTTAAAATATATTGGACACACAATGTTGTGGGACGTTTTTAAATATTTTTTAAAATATCCCAAATTGATTAAACAACAATCAAATTACAATATTTAGAAATATAGCTATCAATCGGCACCAAGAGTGCTAATTTGGAGGGCAAGCTCCAAATAGGCACCTCAAGTGTCGATTCCGAGCCTAACCCTTTTGAGTTATTTACATTTATACCCTCCATTTGCTATAAATATTTTTTTCAACTAACTCTCATTCGTTATCAATTTTTTTCATCTTTCTATGTACTGAAATTGTTCTTTGTTGTTTTTTTTATATTTTTAGTGTATTTTGTTTTCCTTCATTATATTATATATATTTGTTTATTCTAATTAACCATATATATAAATATGATTTGGAGCTTATTCAATTTAGTGTTCATCATAGAACAACGATAACAATAATACATTTATATATAACAGTGGTCGACTCGAGATCGACTAGGGATGAAAAGGGATTGGATACATATCAGATGTGATTATTCCTCGAAAGGAAAGGACGCCTACCACGAGATTGAGACTGCTGACGAGAGTTGCAGCGAACGTTGACTTTCTTCCAGATCAAAATGACATATTATATCGCGTAGCTCGAATGGCATTGATTCTATTTCCATATCTATATTCATTCCATCTATATTGAATCAGATATATGTATATAGATATGCCGGATATGGATTTAGGGAACCATATAATCGAATGTGAATTCGGATCAAACATTCGTCGAATACAAATCTGGATCGAATAAAAGAATGGATAAAAATATTGATCGATTTAAGATCGGATATGAATTCTATAGCATAAAATAAATTACAAATTCATGAGAATTGGTATCAAGTAGAAAGTGATTTGAAAAAGATATCATTGCAGTATATATACCATTATAAAGATATTTAACCAACCAATAAAAGTTATAATAAAAGTAGAGTGCTCTACGGATATAATCATTGAGGGGCTAAAGCCTACTTAAGGATTATCCAATTATGATTCATAAGAAGTAGCTGAGGCAATGAGACATAATGGTTGTTGGATATCGAGGGAATGCATGGACTTGGGTTTAACTTAGTTTTTTAATAAACATAATATATTATATTGTAATATATATTGTATTTTGTATTGAGATATTCGATTTCGATTCTTTTTTTCATATACTTATCCATATTCAAACATTTTTTACAACTTGTATCCATAATCCATTCATATCCGATTAATGTTCGAATACGGATATCCATATTTGGTAATTTTTTTGGAAATGGTAAGCGAATATTCGGATATATGAAGTAGTCTAAGTTAATGAGGCATAGTAGTTGGAGATTGAGGGGATGCATGAACTTGGGTTTAACTTAGTTGTTTAATAGACATAACATATATAATATATTTTGTATTGGGATATTCGAATTTGACTCTTTTTATCATATTATATCCATATTCATGCATTTTTTACAACTTGTATCCATGCTCGATTAATGTTCCAATACCGGTATCCATATTTGGTAAATTTTCGAATATAGTAAGCAAATATTCGGATATATTTGTATCTATTTTCATCCCTAATGGTGATCATTGCAAGCGTGGTATTTTAAAATTTAAATATATTTATTATTATTTAAATTATTAATTTTAAATGCATATAACTTGCAGAAATATATTTTAAATTAATATAATGATATTGTAATAATTATTATTCTACAATGGACATTAAATTGAATAAGCTATAAATCTTATGTATAACTATAATTAATTAGAATAATAGATTATATATATTATATAATGAAGAAAAAGAATTATAACCTAAAAAGATAAAAAAATATGATAATTTTGGTATATATAAAGATGAAAAAGTTTTGATAACAAATGAGGGTTAGCTGAAAAAAGTATTGATAGCAAACGGGAGATAGATGTGCAACTAAGCCAATGGGGTTAGGCCCAAATCGGCATTTGAGGTTCCTATTTAGCGCTTGCCCTCCAAATCGGCACTTCAGTTACGATTTGGACATGACTCCCCAAATCATCACTTGATAGCTATATTTTTAAATATTGTAATTTGATGGTTTTCAATTAATCAAGGTTATTTTAGTAATCATTAAAAAATACATTTCAATGTTGGGTGTCCATGGGTACATACTTATTTCCCTCTTCTTTAACTCATATATATTTATAAAACCATTACTTAAACTCATTCATTTACTAAATGGATAGTTCTAAGCGATACCTATATATTGTTGGGTATGCTTGTATCAACGAGTATCCACATACCAATATAAATCTAATCTTAAAATAACCATTCATATAACATACTCTCACAAAAAGATAATAAAAGTAACTTATAAAGAAACTTTACAAACATCCAACATGGAATCAATTATAAACCAATTAAAGGCATAAGTTAGTTGAGAATAACAGAGATATATTGAATGAAAATATTTAAGATGCACGATACATCAACATTTAATTTGTGGATAACACATACTTTTTTATGTGTAAAGTCAATGTCAGGTGACGAACCCCGAAATGTCCTATGTAATTCACCGTTTTTATTATAGTAATAAAGCACTTAGGATTAATCAAAAAGATCTCTTAATTCTTTTCTTAATTAAAGCGAGCGGCCATATTTTTATTTTACTTGGGCAAGCCCAAGGTCGAGCTCAAGGAAGCCACTGTCTCCTTAGGTCAATTAATAGGTGATCTAGAAACTAGGTTTTCAGAGAGACATTTTTTGTATTTTTCAACGCAATTAATATGAAAATGTAAATTTAAGCAAGTTTAGGGACTAATAATTTTCAATCAAACGACATCCAAAAATCCAATTTGGATGAAATGTAAAAAATGGTGAAATGAATGCAATGTATTTTTTTTGAAATTTTGGATGCAGAATGAATTTATTCTAAATTAAGATATAGACGATGTATTTTTCATAAATTAATTATAATAAATAGCAAACCTCTTTATTTATCGGAAATAAAATTATTCTAGATAATTCTATGTGAAAGGTATCTGGGAAAAATATGAAATCATAAAAAATAATGTGTCTACGGTCTACTAAAATGAATCACTCAAAACACCATTTAATTTATTGTGACCTTGATATGCACGCAGATGAGATGAATTTTGAACATAATTTAAAACATAATTAAATAGATGCTCAACGATTGTGTTCTTATTGCAATAAAAATAAACAAAATAGAATTAAAAGAAAATAGTGCATTAATGTCTTCTTTAATTACCTAAAGCTTTAAGGGGCGTCATGCAAAATTCTCAACATAAGAGTGTAGTGAACGTGACTTTGTCGTTGTGTACTTGAGCGTGATTGAGGAATGCTCGGGGTCAGATGCGTAAAATTCCCATGGTACACGTACGAGGCACGTGCAGGATGAAGGCGAGTCGTGTAGGACACGTACGGTGCGGTGGAAGGCGGCTTGATGCAGATTTAGTGCAGGCTCGCGGCTGGCTGCAAACATCGGCGATGCAGAGGCCGAGGCAGGGTGGGGATCTTGGATGGCGGGCCGAAGTGGTGGGGAGAAGGGGCGAAGGCAATGGCGTACGATCGATGCGGGAGGTTGGCAGCTTCAGTGGTTGCGTAGGGCGGAAGAGGGAGTGGTCAACGATGAAGGTGGAGGTGATCAAAGGAAGTTCGATGGGATGGGATGTCGATCGGGATTGGAAAAAATCATAGAGAAGGAGGGATTCACATAACACAGATAGGAAGATGAAATCAAGATGAAGAAATGAGAAGAACAAAAGGGGTTTAGAGATATCACTTGAAGAACGCTCAGATGCCTAGGATGAAGAAGCAAAAGCCTCTCCGGTCTTTTCTCAAATGCCTTGGCAAGGCGGAGCTTGAGCAGCTCACGTGGGATCTGTAACAAGAGATGGTGGTCCCTTGGATCTCACCGCCCAAGCACACGTCATCTCTCATAGTGGCCTCTCACCCTCGCTGTCACAAAGGAAGGGGCAGAGCTCAGTGCCCCAGAGCTCAAAGATGGCAGACATGGGCGATTAGGGGAGGATGAAGGGATATTAGTGGTCGTTGGCTGGGGTTGCGGGTCGTGCGATGATCGTAGGTAGGGGGACCGACAGTTTTTGGCGTAGGAGGTGGTGTGGTAGGCGCGAGGTGGCTGGGCGACACGGACGAGTCGCCTGACGATTAGGGAGATGGCAACGAGGAGAGAGAGAGGTGAAGGGGGTCAGTCGCATGGAACCTCTGCGAGATGCAGACAATGGTGGTTACATGAGAGATGACGAAGTGGTGGGAGGCGCACGCGCAGGTGGCAGTTGCGGGCCGCTGCGGAAGGCGAAGGAGTTGCAGGGCCTGCAAAGTAAGAATGAAGAGGGTGTGCCATGTGGCGCGTGGGGGCATGACCACATGGCGAAAAAATAAAAAGGAAAACAATTAAATTAATAATAATAGATAAAACAAATAATGATAATAAATAAATAAATAAAATAAGAAAAATAAATAAATATTAAATATATGAATGAATAAATAAATAGATACTAATATAAAAAGAAAATAATAAAATAAATAAAATAAAAGCAAACAAAATAAAAATGGGGCTGACATGTGGCGGTTGCAAGTGCTGCCATGTGTCGCTCCCAGAAAATTCAAAATTTTAAAAAGAAATAACAAAAGAGATCAAATCGAAAAGTGTCAACATGAAAGTTGCTCGGCTCGACAAATAGTGAAGGACCCAAAATCAAAAGAAATAATCTATATAAAAAGTATTTTTAGTGGTACTCTATAGATATAAAATACTGTATTTTTGTCTTTGTAAACTTTTTGACATTTTTAAATAAGATAAAAACTCAAAATAGAATCAGAGAAAATATAAATCAAATATTTACACCTTAATATATTTTTTGGATTTTAATAATTAAGAAAATAAAGAAATAAAATAAAGGGGATATATGTATAGACTAATTATATAGACTTGGGTTGATTTATTTTCTTTGATTTGTACCTAATTTTTTATTTGGATTTTTACATATTTTATTAAATTAGTAATCAAATAAATGCAAAAGAAATAAACCAAAAAATGATTGTTTATGTACATAAAATAATATATTCAAATTAGACAATATGTACAATATAAAATGAGGGGCCTAAAACCCAAGTTTCACATATGAACTCCGATTCTTTTGAATTTGATTGTGTTTTGTAAGTAACTGGATGTACATTAATTCAAAAGTAAGTAGGGTCCATAGGAAACTATATGAGAGAGATATTCACATTTTACGGCTTTTAGTCTCGAACTAGGGTTTGGGTTTAACAAATTTATAAGTTAATATTTTTTTGGTATTTTTCATTTATTAGTGTTAATATTTATAATATAGAGTTGATGTTATTCAATTATGAGTGAGTGAAAAAGAAATAAACATAGAGAAAAATATGGGTAATTACATGTGATATTTACAAGGGAACTGGGCTTCTCATTTTATGTAAATATGAATGACAAAATGCGATTATTATCTACAAGTGCATGAATGATAAAAATGTAGAATAGGAGGATAAATGCAGCCAATTATTTGGGAACAAGGCTTTATTTTCAACTTTTAGAGTGATGAATCACATTTTCATCATCGGGGCGTCAAATATATGCATGAAAATATTGAAGATGTACAATACATTGACATATATGCACGGACTATCATAGAATTACATTAATTGAATGGAATATATCTATTAGGTAAAAAATATATGTATCTCGTAGATACAAAAGATAGCTGAATCTGAATCATTGGAAGAATGATGAGAATATAGCTAAACTTTTATACGGGTGAGTAGAAATCGATTAGATATGGGTTAGATTTAACTTACTTAAATATCATGAAATGCAAAAATGCATACACATATATGTATTTATGTTTATATACATGTATATATACTATGCATATGTACATGCATAAGTGTATTTATATGAATTCGAGTCTAGAGCAGGTTCAAGTCCAGGTTCATGTATCAATTAGGGAATTCTCAAATCCGAACCTGAACCCACATGGATGGTAATTTTCATACCTAAACTCGTCAAAAAACAAGTAGGATGAGTTTCGAGTCATTAAATGGAATGTGTTCGATTTGAGTACCGAACAAATACACCTAGATTGACATCCCTACTCTTGATTAAGGATTTTATTGTAGCAAGTATTTGAAAATATAAATTAATAAATAGATATAAATAATTAGTATTTAAAAATATGTATAAATACCTCAGGTTTCGAAAGGAGTATCACGACCAAATCGGCATCTGAGGTGCCAAAATATGGTGGTAATTATCAATGTCTATTATCTTTGAAAAAAATCATCCAAGCAAATGCTCTTTATGACTTTATGACTTATGACTTTATCCAAGCATAATGCCGTAAAATGTGATCTTCTGACTTTATCCAAGCAAATGCTTCTTTGAAAAAAAGTAAAAAGATCATGCGTCTCGTTATCAAACTTTATTGTAATATGTTTGGTTTCCCATAAAATAAAATCCATTGTGAATGGTATATATGTTGCCAATCTGATGTATGTTTGACCACATATATTGAAGAGAACGGTGATGAATGAATCTATATTCTAATGGGAAAAAAACCATTAACTACATCTTTCCATATGGGAAATTGATCAGTGATAAAGCAAAATGTCAACACGATCGATTATTTATTTTTTAATGCCAATAAATCATCTACAGATTTTGATATTCTCATTCTTTTTACAATAACAAACAAGAGGACTAAAATTTCATGATGCTCGTCTGGCACGTCTCCTAGGGGTGACAAGCTTGTTTATAAGAAATTAGTGAACACATCATGGCATAAATCAAGGTTTATATGATTTATGTGTAAGGAAGTCCAACCATAGTTTCTTGTCATCAATGTTTTGAGGTGCCATTGCGATCCCTTTTAGATAAGTCAATACCATGTATTAAGTGAAAGAAATCTTCCTTAGAATTTCGTACATGGAATCTCTTACTAAAAAGAGCGCATATATATATATATATTCCCAAATGGGATGGGTTATATGCATAATGACCCTACTAATGATCCTTATATAATAGGACACTCTTGGATTACACATAACATAGTATTATGCATGTTGATGTTTAGTTGAATTAAAATTATGTTAATGCTCACCTTCGAAGAGGTGGGAATGAATATATATTAAAGTTCGAATAATTGTGAATGCAAGTTGGACTTGCAAGACATAAAAAGTTCCAAGTTCTTTCACAACAAGCGCAAGTTTTCCGTATAACTGGGATGTGGAGAAAGTGGAAAATAAACACCAGATCCCACTTGAGACAATTAAATTGGCATGCTTCATCTTTTATCAAATAGAGAGAGAAATAACTTTCAAAATATTTCAAAGGAGCGACATCTTTGTTTTTTTAAATACCTTGAACAAGTTTTCTAAATACGTATGTTTTATTTCGGATAATGAACCTTGAGTCACTTTAACAAATACACTCGAAGTTAACCATGTACAAGAGCCAAATGTCATAGTCTGGATCCATTATTCAGTTATGGTATTTATAGTTGAATGTGTAGTGTATACATGAAGCCTAAGAATGACAAGGAAAACAAGAAGTGCAAGGGCAAACATTTGATTGTGTGTTTCTACGTTCTTGGTTCCTTAGCAAATGTGCTCTAGAGAAACATGTTGATATGGAATTGATGAATCTCATATTCATGTTTCTATCTGAAACTAATTAATCAACTTAACAACTAATTATCTTAATTTAACATTTAACAACTTGTAAATAATTAAGGTTAATCAATGTAAATAAATAAATATATATTTTTTGTATTTAAGGTACCCTTAATTTTATGCGTTTTTCATTATTAAAAATCGCATAAAAATTAGTTTAATATTGTATATATATTATATTGTGCGTTGTTCACTAATTAAAAATACTAAAAAATAAAAGCAATAAAAAAGTATGTTTATTCATTAAAAATACTTACAGAATATTAAGCATGTATATATGATGTATTTAAACTTTCAAGTCTACATGAAAATTGTATATATTAAAAAATTACAAACTTTAATGTTGAACACTTTTTGGTTTGACTTCATTTATTTATTTTGATTTTTACAAGTTTTATTCCATTTCTTATTTTTTCTGATTAGGCCACACGACCCAATCAGAGGCCACCATGTAGCCGACCCTTCAATGGTACCCGCCTCTATTGTGGACTCTGATCATCCTAATCAAACGACCCTTAATCAATACTACCCATCTTGTTTCTAACCATATGATTTTTTTAATCAAGTAAATCTCCTCCGTCTGTGATGAAACCCAGTTTCAAGCCATTAATTCATGGTTATTAACCCCCTTGCTTTAATTCGTGTCAATAAAAACCAGATAAATCCTTGTATTTATCAGAGTCGTGGAATAAATTAAAATAAAAAAATGCAAATTAAAAATCGCAGTGTTTTTTAGCCTTTAAAGACACTCACAAAAATATTTCTCCCTTTATTGGACCTTGCCTCCATTTTTGGTCAACATGAAATTTGCAGATCTCATCGAGATCTACATTTTTCATGTTTTGAGTTTTTCCAAATTCAGCCTCCTTCTCCCTCATATTTCACCTTCTTCTTTTGAATAATATGATTGGGCCACGTGGCTCCTTCTGGTTGAGCCACGTGGCCGCATCGCCTCTTGCCACGTGCAAGCGCCAACAACCATTGATGGTCTTCTGGAGCCATCCATCTCACCATCCAATCCCGCAGCAATTCCTAGCCATCTGATCCACCTTCAGACTCTATCACAGCCGTCAACCAGCGCATAAACCTCCTCTCTCTACGTGTCTAACTCCATCACCATCCGATTGAATTTCTCTCTTTACATCCGAACCACTCTTTTTCGCTTCATTTCACGACCGTTCAATCAATCCCAGGTCGAATCACATCCGTCCGCTAGCGCTTCTCTCTCAGCACACCACGTGGCGCTATCCTAGCGCTTGATCTCGCCAACCCCAGATCTAATCTCAACCGCACTTAAGCGACCTCTTCTTACGGCCAAGAACCTTTCTTCTACCTCCGACTGAGCCTCACACACATTGCCCACCTCTCCAACTCGTCTCCCCCTTTCCATTTCCCTCGCCTCGTCGCTCATCTTCTCCACGATTCGAGCATCCCACGACACAGCCTGATCATCCACCTTCCTTACGGTCTCCCACTCGCGCCACATCTCCCTCTAATAAGCTCCCTATCACCTCCACAAAGTCCATCGCCCACCATCGCCCCCCTTCAAATAACCTGTCTCCGCCCCATTCCATCTTCGTCTACCTTTACGCGGGGCTCCGCCCAACCCTTCTCTTCCTCCCCGTGACTGGGGGAGGACCGATCGAAGCGTGACGACGACGGTAACCTCTGGTGTTGATCCCTGGCCCATCACAGACAGATTCGCAGTGGCTCTGCCCCGCCTAGCTGCCACCAGTAGCTGGGGTGGTCTAGCGATGACCAGAGCATCTTCCACATGCTCGAGCCCAAGCTCTTCGTCCACCATTGCTCAGGTAAGTCCTCTGATCTTCTTTGTATTTTTATCCTTGTTTTCTCTTAATTAATTAGGTCCCTTGACGCATTTTCATCTTCCATAAACCATCGCACAAATTTCACCTGTTCACGATCATCTTCACGCATCCATTAGAGATCCACCTTCCTTTCTCCGTGTCTAGCCACCTCCGACCATCTCCTCCGCCATTCACGGTGGAGGAGCATCGAGCATTCACCTCATCCATCCTCATAGGCTCTCATTCCACCCATTTCGCATCTGCATTTTTCTCGCTTCAGCTATATCCTAACTTTGCAGGTATTGAGACCATCAATGGCCAGAGCCTTCACCGGAGTCTTCTGGG
The DNA here is from genome assembly GCA_037367405.1 of Ottelia alismoides. Taxonomy (NCBI): domain Eukaryota; kingdom Viridiplantae; phylum Streptophyta; class Magnoliopsida; order Alismatales; family Hydrocharitaceae; genus Ottelia; species Ottelia alismoides. The sequence continues at coordinate 317,404 of JAZKJV010000283.1, read as the reverse complement.
CGAACTCCAACTCCAGCACCTGAGCGACGAAGGCCTTCTCCAAACATCACCGCAGCTCGCCCTAGCCTTCAGCTTCATCGACAACCATTCCAGAGGCTCCATGGAGCTTCATCGACGCCGTAGAAGAGAGGTGGAGCTCCAAGATTCTCGCTGGAGTCCCAATTTCGCCGCCCGCCTTGCGGAAGAAGAAGATGGGCCAAGGTTTATAGGTGCCATTGGATGGCACCTCCCGGTGGCCACAACGACGCACACTTAGCCACGTCGAGCCAACAACGATTCTTCAGCCACCGTTTGATCTTCTTTGATCAGACGGCCCACAGCGGCCCACGTGTCTAATCCGAGCCAAAGCACCAAACGCGACTCCGAGCCGGCGCCCAAGCCACATCCGAAGCTGAGGCTCCTCCCGAGCCACCGCCGTAGCACTAGAGCCCTCCGAGCCTCTTCCTAGCCTCCAGTGTCAACCGAGCCTAGGGCCACGTGCTCTTCACGTGCGGTCTGGGTTAAATTACAGAGAGGCCCCTCGTAATTCTTCAATTTGCAATCAGGTCCTGAAATCACGTGATAACCGTGCGTGCCTGTGGTATTTTGCACCTGACCCCCTAGGGTTTTTAATAATTGCAAATATACCCCTGTGTGTGTGGTGAAATTACAGAGAAGGCCTCGTGCTTATTTTTATTTGCATTTTAGTCCCTCCCATGGACCTATTTGCTAGTTATCTTTATGTGTTCTTGCATTTATACCCCTAGTTTCATTTGTGAATTTCTTGAGCATCCTAGCTCCGTTTGAGTCAATTTTGGTCTCGTTTTGAAGTTTGTTTCATTGTATTCTTAATGACATGCTTAGATTTCTGTTTTGACACTTCGAATTATGATTAATAGCCAAGTGTCTCTTACGTTCAGCTCTTCATGCCTTGTCTAATTACATTAATGAAGTTTGCTTAATGATTCGAATCTGAATTCGACTACTGTCTAATTGCTCAACTATTCTGTATAATCTGGGTATATTTGCGTTATTCTCATTTTACATTTTCCTTGCATATAAAAAAAGCCAATAAAAAATGTATTTCTCATGTTTATTCATGCATCGTGTCTTCGTGCATTGGTTGACCTACGTAACATTAATGCAACACTTAGTTCAAATAATAAGAGTCCAAATATACGCTTAAGAGGCTTGTGTCCCTGAGTTCCGCCTTGGGCTCGCCCAAGCAAAATATAAATCGATTGCTTTGCCTTTAATTTGATACATTATATTCGAAGCGATTTTTGACGATTCTGATTTTACCCGACTGCAACGAAAGCGGTTAACTCTGCATTATTAAGAGGGTGAAATCACGGTTCGTCAAATGGCACCGTTGCCGAGGACACGACTCATCTTATGTTTTATTTGGATTTTTATTTATTTAATTAAGTGTTATTTTTTATTCGTAGGCCATGTTGTTCATGTTATCTTGCATCATTATAATGGATAATTTCTTTGATGGATATCTACCGTTTGTTTCTGTGGCAGGGCCCTTGGTGTTCAAGGAGGCGAGGAGCTGAGGTTTCTCGCTGGGAGGAGCCGCAGAAGCAAATTCTGGAGAAAATTGAAGAAGAAAAAATGTGTCTTGCATTTCTTTTTATGTAATAATCGTCTTTACATCGGTCTTCGTTCGAAGACTCGTGTGTGTAAATGAACGAGATATATGTGGTTGTGTGGGGATCGCCCCCACTTGAGTGTCAACCTAGGATCGGGCACGCGACTCTTCGAGCTTGTTTCACATTTTTTATTTTACATGTTTGATCGTAGGTAGGACACACAATAATCAAGACTTACGTAAACATCGCTTCACTTAGCCAAACTTAAAAGATGTTCTTCCCCGCTAATAGAAGCATGTTAGGTGCGGTTTCTTATCGACTTGCATACATTCGATTTTGATTTTAAATTCAATCCAAGTTTTCACGAATTTTTTCTCGAGGCACTGCATGCTTTTTCGCTTAGTCTAGATCATGATTTTTATCGATTGCATGGCATTTTCTCGACTTCCCTTCCTGGCTTGATCACCTAGGTTAATAGAAAATGGGAATGAGCGGTAGACAATGATTACTTGATTTATGCCCGCCTTTAATCAGTGATAACCTAAAGCAAATAAATTTGGTCTGATAATTGCAAGTCAACCTTAAATGGAGTAAAATATTATTTTGGGAGAGCAACACCCTTGTTTATGTAGGTTGGTTTTATTTGACATTTTTCCTAACGTAAACTAGAATGTTTTTAATCACCAGTAAAAATGACAAGATAATTAACCAACATTTGTTGGTTTCACGTGTGAGTTGGTGAATTTAAGGGCATTGCATGCTTGGTTGAGTCTTGATTTCTCTGACACCCTCCCTTAGACCTTAGATATCCCATCCATCTCCGAAGATACATCCGCTCGTGTACATCCATCTTACTTCTTCGTTTACCTCAAGTCTCCCCCAACATCAACTATCCATCTTTGTACTTCAGCTACTCTCAGCCTAAGTATAGGGGGGACCTGAATCCCTGTGTTTTTCTTACTCATCTTTTTTTGCCCTGATACTTTGGTTATTTCTAACCTAAGTATAGGGGGAGCCCACCTTAGTTCCTGTATATTTTTTCTATACTTAAATGGACCTATGACCTTGTATCATCTAGTGCTATGAGGAAATAGCAAAGTTTAAGTATGGGGGGGTATACCGCATATACAGTATTTATACTTTAGCTACATTTTGAAAAAAAATTGAAAAATTTAAAACTTTTTGGCTAAAACATATTCTTTTGAACAAAGTGGACAAAATTGTTTTCAAGGATTTCTATACTATGTAACACTATTTTCAAGAAAAATATTTTGAAAATGATTTGAAAAATGGGGTTTTCACTTATTTTGAAAAAAATCATTTGAAAAACATTTGGAAAATCTTTATTTGTGTGACATCGTGTTGAAAATTATTTTCTTGATTTCAAGGAAAGTGGATCTAACATGTGTTCTAACTTTATTCAAAACCCCATAAAAATAAGAAAAACCAAAAAAATCCTTTAAAAGAATTGACTACTAAAGCCAAATAAGTAGCCACGTTCAGTGAGGGATTTCCCTTAGCAGAGTAGGTGGTTTAAAGGACATCGCGTAAGGCTCCGTCCTCAAGCAACGCGTTTCGGCCTGTACTTACACCTATACAAGCTGAATGCAGATGCATCTACTCATTCGAGTTTAGGCAGTCGTTATGTCTTTTAAAGTCTTCATAAAAAAATTAAAACTTGGATGAAGGAGTTGGATTAGATCCCCTACATTTTCACTTCCACTCAGGATCAGAAATGTTCGAGGGCACTCGGTTGAAGATGTCTTGAGATTTTAGGTTAACCAGCCTTAGCCATCAGGGTCTTAGACTTAATCATCCACATTTCCCTAGGTTTCTAGATTTGCATGCTATATTGCATGCTTAGCCTCCTACCTTAAGAATATGATCAGCACATCACATGCACGACTGCAGACATGATGTGATGAGTTGAAATTTCACTTGAGGGACTGGGATAAGAGATTCAAGTTTGGACTTGATCTAATGATGCTCGAGGATGGGATAAAATCATTGAAGGCTTTATAAAACCTGAGTGTCAGCATTTTTAGCCAGTATGAGAACTTGGTTCTTATGCTAATCTCTTGACATTTACCTAAGTGTCAAGGTGTGAAATAAATAAAAAATCATTGAACAGTGCGTGCCAACTCTTGGTAAAAGCAGTGGAGCTAGCCAAAATACTACAAAGCAATGAAATGTTGAAGAAGAGCTCTCATTCCACAAAGTCAATCATCAAAGAGCTTCCACCAAAGGCGAGCGCTCCCAACTATTTTCAAAGTGTCCACTTGGACCACCGCTATTAGGGCCAGGAGTCGGGCTTGCACCAAAAAAGGGCTCTGCTTCGTAAATGTTACAAGTCTGGGTGTAGAAGGTATGATAGGTACTCAAAAAAGGCACACCCCGGTGTATTCCCAGGAAAACAAGTGTAGACGACTCCAACTTCTCTTAACGGACACACTGATCAACACCAAAAAAATTATTTTGAGTAATAAGGCACTAGAGAGAATCCTTGTTCCAATGAGAGGGGGAGAAGAAATGACACAATCCCAAACCCTCCATCAGATGGCCTGCCACCTACACTTCTAAGTCTGACAATTGAAGAGGATGGATTGGATGCAATATCTGATTTATTCCCTAGTGTTGAGGATTGGGTCCTTAGGAGAATTTCTTGGACCGGGACCTTGGGTGACGTTTTGACTCTACTCTCGTGAATGCAGTCAACACTTGCGTTCATATCCTTAGTTTATATGTATCAAAGAGATAGTCTGGAAAATTAGAGGAATTGGACGCCTCTTGATTAAGGTTGGGTCGAACTATGAGATTTTGGATCTCTAAAATTGAGAGGACTTGAACAGATCAGATCCTGTACGCACATGCACAAGGGAGTTAATCCGACTCATTCATTTCTTTTGTGATGCTTGGGGACGAGATAAGTTTAAGTATAGGGGGTTGAAACCCAGTTTCATGCCATTAATTCACAGTTATTAACCCCCTTGCTTAAATTCGTGTCAATAAAAACCAGATAAATCTTTGTATTTATCAAAGTCGTGGAATATATTAAAAATACAAAAAATAGCAAATTAAAAATCTCAGTGTTTAAGTCTTTAAAAAGCTCACAAAAATATTTCTCCCTTTGTTTGACCTTGTCTCTGTTTTTGTCAACATGAAACTTGTAGATCGAGATCTACATTTTTCATGTTTTGAGTTTTTCTAAGTTTGGCCTCCTTCTCCCTCATATTTCACCTTCTTCTTTTGAATAATCTGATTGGGACATGTGGCTCCTTCTAGTTGAGCCACGTGGCCGCATCGCCTCTTGCCACACGCAGGCTCCAACAATCGTTGATGGTCTTCTGGAGCCCTCCATCTCACCATCCAATCCTGCAACAGTTCCTAGCCTCCCGATCCACCTTCAGACTCCATCACAGCCGTCCACCAGTGCCTAAACCTCCTCTCGCCATGTGTCTAACTCCATCACCATCTGATCGAATTTATCTCTTTACATCCGAACTGCTCTTTTCCTCTTCATTTCACGACCGCTTGATCAATCCCAGATTTAATCACATCCGTCCGCTAGCGCTTCGCTCTCAGCATACCACATGGCGCTATCCTAGCGCTTGATCTCGCCAACCCCATATCTAATCTCAACCGCACTTAAGCACCCTCTTCTTAGCCGTTGGGTCGTAAGATCCAATGGCCGAGAACCTTTCTTCTACCTCCGGCTAAGCCTCACACACGTCGCCCTCCTCTCCAACTCGTCTCCCCCTTTCCATTTCCCTTGCCTCGTCGGTCATCTTCTCCACAATCCGAGCACCCCACGACACAGCCTGATCATCCACCTTCCTTGCGGCTTCCCACTCACACCACGTCTCCCTCTAATCAGTTCCCTATCATCTCCGCAAAGTCCATCGCCCACCATCGGACCCCCCTTCAAATAACCCATCTCCACCCCATTCCATCTTCATCCACCTTTACGAGGGGCTCCGCCCAACCCTTCTCTTCCTCCCCATAATAAGGGGGAGTACCAATCAAAGCGCAACGACGATGGTAGCCTCCGGTGTTGCCCCCTGGCCCATCACGGCCAGGTTCGCAGTGGCTCCGCCCCGCCTAGCTGCCATCAGTAGCTGAGGTGGTCCAGCAATGACCAGAGCGTCTTTCAGATGCTCGAGCCCAAGCTCTTCGTCCACCATTGCTCAGGTAAGTCCTCCGATCTTCTTTGTATTTTTCTCCTTTTTCTCTTAATTAATTAGGTAAGCTGATGCATTTTCATCTTCCCTAAACCATCACACGAATTTCACCCATTCACGGTCATCTTCACACATCCATTAGAGATCCACCTTCCTTTCTCCACGTTTGGCCACCTCCGACTATCTCCTCCGCCATTCACGGTGGAGGAGCATCAAGCCTTCACCTCCTCCATCTGCATAGGCTCTCATTTCACCCATTTTGCATATGCATTTTGCTCGCTTTAGCTATATCCTAACTTTGTAGGTATTGAGATCATCAATGGTCGGAGCCTTCGTCGGAGTCTTCTTGGCGAACTCCAACTCCAACACCTGAGCGACGAAGGCCTTCTCCAAACATCACCATAGCTCGCCCAAGCCTTCAGTTTCATCGACAACCATTCCATAGGTTCCATGGAGCTTCATCGAAGCCGAAGAAGAGAGGCGGAGCTCCAGGCATCTCGCCGGAGTCCCAATTCTATCGCCCGCCTTGCGGAGGAAGAAGATGGGCCATGTCTACAAGTGCTATTGGATAGCACCCCCCGGTGGCCATCCAACGACGCACACTTAGCCACATCGAGCCAACACCGATTCTTTAGACACCGTGTGATCTTATTTGATCAGACGGTCCACAACGGCCCATGTGTCTAATCCGAGCCAAAGTACGAAAGCGACTCCGAGCCTGCGCCCGAGCCACATCCGAAGCCGATGCTCCTCCCGAGCCATCGTTGAAGCACCAGAGCCCTCCGAGCCTCTTCCGAGCCTCTTCTGAGCCTCCAGCGTCAATCCAGCCTAGGCCCACGTGCTCTTCACATGCGGTCTAGGTTAAATTACAGAGAGATCCCTCGTAATTCTTTAATTTATAATCAGGTCCTGAAACCACGTGATATCCACGCATGCGTGGGGTATTTTTCACCCGACCCTCTGGGGGTTTTAATAATTGCAAATATACCCCCGTACGTGTGGTGAAATTATAGGGAAGGCCTCGTGCTTATTTTTATTTGCATTTTAGTCCCTCCCAGGGACATGTTTGCTAGTTTTCTTTATGTTTTCTTGCATTTATGCCCTTGGTTTCATTTGTGAATATCTTTAGCATCCTAGCTCTGTTTGAGTCGATTTTGGTCTCGTTTCGAAGCTTATTTCATTGTCTTCTTAATGGCATGCTTAGATTTATGTTTTGACACTTCGAACTGTGATGCATTATTTTAGTAGCCATGTCTCTTACGTTCGGCTCTTCATGCCTTGTCTAATTGCATTAATGAAGTTTGCTTAATGATTCGAATCTCAATTCGACTACTGTCTAATTTCTCAACTATTTTGTATAATTTGGGCATATTTATATTATCTCATTTTACATTTTCCTTGCATATAAAAAAAAGCCAATAAAAATGTATTTCTCATGTTTATTCGTGCATCGTGTCTTCATGCATTGGTTGACCTATGTAACATTAATGCAACACTTAGTTCAAATAATAAGAGTCCAAATATACACTTAAGAGGCTCGTGTCCCTGAGTTCGACCTTGGGCTCTCCCAAGCAAAATATAAATCGACCGCTTTGCCTTTAATTTGATACATTATATTCGAATTGGTTTTTGACGATTCCAATTTTACCCGACTACAACGAAAGCGGATAACTCCACATTATTAAGAGGGTGAAATCACGGTTCGTCAGTCTGCAAGTGCCTTCTTCTCCACCATGCGATTACTAGATTAGACGATAGCTGTATCGTCCCCTTCCTCCTGTAGTTGCTCGTGCAAAGGTTGTTTGTTTCCCTTCATCGGGGCAACTTCATCCTTTTTCTCTAGTTGTATCACGTTTCCCTTACTCCTGGTTATAGTGTCTCTCCATTCTATGTTCGACCCTCATTCACGCTAACCTTCAAGATACATCCATCCTCCTCACATGACCTATATGCAGATCGTTGAAATCACCTCCATTCAACCTCCTGGAACCTGCCCTTCATCAGACAAATGCCCCTCTCCAAATGACATTCACACTAACCACCTGTGTGTAAAGGTTTCCCAGAGCTTAGACTTCTCCCCAGTGATAGTGTGAGAGAGAGGTTGAGAATGGCGATGGTTAATACCATCCGACGAGATCCTTGGCACTCCAACCCAGTTGCAACAGGTCCCTCTTGTTTCTTGAACTTCAAGGTATTATTCCATCCTTCTGAAGAGAAGACCATGAGCTTCAATAGCTCCATCACAAGCTCCACACCGCCCTTCAATTTCTTCTTATTCATCTCTAGGTTGGTCCTCAGTCTCGCCCCTCATAGTTTCTCCATTTTATTGACAACAGTTTAGACACTCCCATCGTCATTTGAACTCACTCAAACATCCACAGTTAATCCAATACCTTCACCAACCTTTTTTATTCCATCTTCCCTTCTCTAAAAACTCTTCCCTAATGATCCATTTCATCTATCCGTAAAAGAGATGAACCCATTTTAGGGCTCTACTCCAACCAAGTCCTGAAGAATATGAAAAAAATCCTTAAGCGCATCACGGAAGCGTGAGGATCGCATCGATCGAGAGCGACTAGTCATACTAGTTGCTCGGTGCCGCATATTTTTTTTAAAAAATAAAACGATGAAACCACATTATCAAGGAACACTTCTTGGATCGTTTCATATAACCACATACTAGATAAATGAATACCTCTTGTAGCATGGTTGTGATAAGGTCTCTGAGAGAAGCGACCTCCTGTCTCAAGTCCAATCCGTCGGAGGAGACGCTTGCGAGCACAGAGATGAGTCACGTGCTTCTCGTAATCCAAGTTGATGATCCAAGAAATGGAACTCTTGATCTTGTCTCACATGATCGAACGCCTTCTTCACGAGCAAGACGCACCGAAGACGATAGAGCCCCAAGAGTCATCGCATCGGCAACACAACAGTGATGCGATGATGAAGGCGACCTTCTCTCTATGAGAAGAGTGGACGTCCACCCAAGGAGAAGGAGAAGGGTTGGCGTGAGAATGAGAGAGATATGTTATCAAAGTTGTAATCCAAAGAGCAGGGGATGCCTTTTCTTATATAAGGTTTTGGGAGTCCATGGATCTCAATCCATGGACAACGCAAAATAAATGGATGAGATTGATTTATTATCGTTTCAATGGTCATGATTTTGTTGTAAAAAACACAACAATAATTAATTTAGTTTAATTTAATATATATTGATAAGTCAATATAATTAATTTCAAAATTAAATCATTTAATCTTGGAGATGATGGAGGAAGAGACTGCCTCGTCCTTAAAAAGGGGGGACAGCCACCAAGTCCCTGTCGGACAATGTGGCCGTCTACCCTCTTGACTTGAGATGAGTCAATCTCATTCCAATTCATGAGATTACACTATCTCATGAAATTTCCAAGATTATCTCACAAAAATAATTCATAATTATCTTGTGAAGATTGCAATCATGCCATTGGAGTTATGCGAATCTCATTCACAACCCAAAACGAAATGTAATTATATTTTCAATTAATCATACAATGTGAATCCAATTCACATCAATAACTAATCAACAAATATAAATCACAATTAGACTCTTTTTAATACATTATAGATCATATTTATAATATATATATATATATAAATATCTGGATAGTGCTATCCACATTATTCATATCCATAATAATTAAATCACATTTAATTATACTGGATCATCATTCTCATGCATTTTAAATAATATGAATCCAATTCACATTATTCATGATAATTAGATCACATTTAATTATCCATTTCTCAATGCTCAGATATAATTAAACAATGGAATTATTCTTAAACTCTTTCAAGAATAACGCGCTTTCTTCGCAGATACTTGAAGATAAGGACATGCCATTTGTACGTTTCATGTATAGTGACTTGGATATTGAGATCACTTCTTAAATCCAGATCTCATGGACCTCTCATAGATGCTTGATTTAATCAAGGGCGCAAATATAAGCTTCTCATTGCATCTGAATCTCATTCAGATCAATGTCCAACACTTGGACCAAGATCAGGTTACTTCTCTACTTAGAGGAGTCACTAAAATCTAGACCTATTTAGTGACTCCCTCTGAGTGTAAGCATCGTGGTTATACAATTATTTATGATCACATCACCCTCAGGTATTCCTAATACTTGTACATCCTGCATACTGGAAGACCTATGATAAACTCGAAGATATAGATCAATTTTACACTGTCATCTTTAGGGTTTCATCATCAAGTTTCTCATTCTTGGTTATTGGGAGTTGGTATCGATCATATGCTTTCCAAAAGCATATATCATACCTTCAAATTCTTGTCATGATTCCAAAGCACGACGACCATGCATAGAAATTGATCGGTCCCAATACCTCATGAGTGAGCTCATGTCTTCCGGTTCACAAGTGAACTTGTATGATCCCTTTGAGATATAGTATTACTCCTATGCCCTCATATGCACACCAGCTCAATGGTGTATAGACCTTGGTTAGGTCATCAACCTATTGGTATGCCAAATGTACATATCTAGACATATAATAACACATCTATCCCCGGTCAGAGGACGTGTGCCTATATCGTGGCAGTTTACGAAATAGGACGTTGGTTATCTCGATCTCATTAAGTCAACTCTTTGACCTAACTAATCTGACACCTCCGAATCTCTATTCCCATGCAGAGGACTTGCATCTAGAGGTCAGTCGTATATCAGCCTAATGAGAAAGGATTGCCATTTGCTTCTCAGGTTGGAGATCATCTCTTGACAATCATTTGACAGTGCTCGATAATTCCTCAATCTAGCTCCTTAGATATTCATCCAAGCATCATCCTCTATGATTCAATTACTAAATCAATAGTTGTATGATTAATAAGATGGCCATGGTACATAATCCTAATTGTACAGAGGGACCTTACAGTGCATTCATTCATCTAATCTTATATAGGGAGTGAAAGAATCAATAACTTTTATTGATAAATCAAATATTACAATAACATTTATTGTAAGAATGGTTCGCCTCGAGCTCACATGGCTAACAATCTCCCACTAGCCCTCTGAACCATTCAGGCACAATCTTTAAACCCATACGCATTACATGTTGGTTGAAAACCTTCTGCGTCAAAGGTTTGGTAAGAGGATCAACAATGTTGTCAGTAGAGGCCACCTTGGTGATGATGATGTCACCACGCCTTTGAATCTCCCGAATGATGTGGTATTTCCTTTCCATGTACTTGCTCCTTTGATGCCATATGGGTTCCTTCACCTGGGCAGTGGCTCCCGTGTTATCGCAGAGTAGCTGGATGGTAGTATCAGAAGAAACTACGTCAAGTTCCAAGATGAACTTGCGCAATCACACTGCCTCCTTTGCAACATCCAATGCGGTAATGTATTCTGCTTCTATTGTTGAATCTGATGGTGTCCTATTTCTTGCTTCTTCAGCTCACAGCATCACCGTTTAATATGAACACAAACCATGATGTCGACTTTCGATCATCAATATCCGACTGAAAGTCTGAATCTGTGTATCCCAAGACTTGGAGAAAGTCTGAATCTGTGTATCCCAAGACTTGGAGATCACCATCTCCGTAGACCAAGACGTAATCTTGCATTGGTCTTAGATACTTGAAATTGTTCTTCACTGCATTCCAGTGTTGTTCTCCATAGCAGGATTGGTAACAACTTACTACTCCCACTACATGGCAGATATCTGTCCTAGTACACATCATGGCATACATCAATCTTCCTATAGTTGATGCATTGGGGCATCCAGCCATGGCTTTTTTTCCTCAGCACTTTGATGACCATTCCTTTATACATGTGGATACCATGTATTAAGGGGAGGAAATCTTTCTTGGAACTATCCATATGGAAACATTCCAGAATTTTCTTAACGTACCCATGTTCTGATAATCCCAATATCCTCTCTTTCTCGGTTTCTGAACAACTCCAGACCTAAGATGTAAGAGGCTTCTCCAAGATATTTCATCTCGATGGTATGTGACAATCAAATCTTAACATTGGTCATCATCCATGTATCATTCCCAATGATAAGGATGCCATCTACGTAAAACACGATGAACACAATGGCGCTCCCACTAAGTTTCTTGTACACACAAGGTTCATCAGGATTCTGCACAAAATCATAACTCTTTATGGTTTCATCAAATTTGATGTTCCAGCTACGAGAAGCTTGTTTGATCCCATAGATGGATTTCTTTAGCTTGCATATTTTGCCTTCCTCGGTTATGAAGCCCTGGGGCTGCCCCATATAGATATCCTCCTCGAGGTATCCATTGAGGAAAGTTATCTTGACGTCCATCTGCCAGATGTCATAGTCAAGAGATGCAGCTATAGCTAGTAGTGTCCTGATGGACTTAACATAGCCACAAGAGAGAACGTCTCATCGTAGTCGATGCCTTCTCTCTGTGTGTAGCCTTTGGCTACGAGTTGTGCCTTGAAAGTCTCTACTTTCCCATCAGGTCCCCTCTTTCTCTTGAAGATCCATTTACATCCAATATATTTTACCCCTTCAGGTGGATCCTCTAGGGTCCACACACCATTCTTATACATGGAGTCAATCTCTGACTTCACTGCTAGCATCCATTTATCCATGTCATGATCCGTGAGTGCTTCATCAAATGAAATAGGATCATTGTCAGTTTCTTCTGACACCTGGAATCCATACCTTTCAGGTGGTGCAACCACCCTCAAACTCCTTCGAAGAGGTATGGTTGTTCCATCTTTATTTATCTCTTTAGTTTCTGATTCAGGAAGCTCAGAATCCTCAAAGGATTCAATAAGTTCCTCTATTTAAATTTTGTCTTGACCTTTAAGGAAATCATCTTCCAGAAATCTTACATCTCTAGAGACAAAAACCTTCTGGGTCTCAGGTCATAAAGATGGTATCCAATACCATTCTTAACATACCCAATGAAGTAGCACTCTCGAGTGCGATATTCTAGCTTACTTACATCCGCATACTTCACATGGACCAAGCAACCCCAAACCCTAGGCTTGGTTCCATACCAGATCTCATGAGGAGTCTTTGGTATGGACTTGCTAGGAATCTTGTTTAGGATATATACTTCAGTCTCTACTGTATAACCCCAGAAACTAAGTGGTAAATTTGCTTCGCTCATCATTGAACATACCATATCCATGATGGTCCTATTGCGTCTTTCAGCAACACCATTAAGTTGGAGGGTTCTGGAAGGAGTGAGATTGCAGACAATTCCGTTCTCTTTAAGGTATTCCTTGAATTAATCTGAGAGGTACTCACCACCTTGGTCAGATCGATTCCATTTAATCTTCCTATCGGTTTGGTTCTCAACCAAAACCTTGAACTCTTTGAACTTTTCAAAGGTTTCATATTTATGACGTAATATGAAGATAAACATGTATCACGAATGATCATCAATAAACATCAAATAATATCGATATCCATTTCGAGTCGGGGTACTGAAGGGACCACATACATCAGTATGTATTATGTCAAGAATACCTTCACCTCATGTAACCTTGTTATGAAAAGACATCCTAGTCATTTTACCTCGAATACAATGTTCACATGTAGGTAAAGATTGAACCTATAGAAAAATCTAAGGGTCTATCCTCTACCAATATATTGATCCTATCAACAAAGAAATGACCAAGACTTTGATGCCAAATCATTTTTGAATGATTTCCATGCTCCCTTGATCTTTAGAGTTTTATTAGTGGTAGTAACATTCATGACATGTTCATCAATGCACAATTCATACAATCCACCAGAAGTCAAAACACCATCCACAATATGCTTATCATAATGTCTTATGACTAGTTTATTACAGAAAAGGAATGAATATCCATTTCTAACAAGCTTAGATACAAATATTAAATTCCTTCTGACTTCAGGTACATAAAAACACTCTTTAAGTACCAGGAGTCTTCCACTAGCTGATGATAGTCGGCAGGTCTCGACGGCGTTTGCTGCAACACTTGCATCAGATTACCTCTGGATGACTATCTCCCTTCATATAGACTCTTAGTTTCCTGAAATAGATGCAACAAATTGCATACATGAACAAAAGAACCAGAATCTATATCCCAACTTCCTTCTCATCCAACGAGAAAAATAGTTTCAATGATGAAAGCAGATTTCATACATGCTAGGGCTTTACCTTTGTCATATGACTTCAGATAATCTGGATAATTGCGCTTCTAGTGCCTTGTCTTCTTGCAGTGATGACATATATCTGTTTTCTTTGATGCTATCAAAGTGGATGCATTGGAAGATGAGCCAACTCCTTGACTCTTCTTCTTTCTCTTATGGGTCGGGTCCTTCCGAGAACCATGCTTCCGACCGCGCATTCCTTTACTTGTGCAACTATTGTACTGCCAGTGGGGCCATCCTTCTTCATTACGTCTTCTGCAGACTTTAATGCAGCCAATGGCCCAGCATTACTATAATCGACATTGCTCATGTGGAACACGACCACAAAGTTATTGAAAGACTTAAGAAGCGACAATATAATGAAGTCAACCTGCATATCAGAGTCCATGAAGGCTCCCAGGGTTTCCAGCTCAGAGAGGTATCCAAACATTTTGAGTACATGTTTTCTAACAAAGGTCCCCTCATGCATCTTGTAGCGAATAAGTTCTTTTATTATATTATAACATTGTATGCGATTTACATCATCGAACATCTCTCTCAAATTCAACATGATATCTTGGCAAGTGTTCATCTCCACATGCTGCTTCTGAAGCACATTGGACAATGAACCCTGAATGTAACACCTTGCTAGATTATGGTCTTCATCATATTTTTCATTAAAGTTAATTTCTTCCGGAGTCTTTGGGTCTGTGTATTTGTCCTTGGAACAAAATTATGATCCATTAAGATAGTCGTACAGTGTGTTCCTTTCTCAAGGACCATATTATTGCATGGTTCGGGATTCCCAAAATACTGATTTCAGATGGGGGAAGCCATTTCATTAATAGAGTAGTAAAGAAGCTTGTGAAGGAGTACGCCATTGAGCACAGAGTTGTGTCTCCTTACCACCCTCAGACTAATGGCTTGGAAGAAATTTCAAATAGGGAGATCAAGATGATATTGCAAAAACTTGTATGTCCAGATAGGAAGAACTGGTCTCAGATGCTTGATTCGGTTCTATGAGCCCATCGGACGACGTACAAGTCTCCTTTGAGTATGTCTCCCTGTAGATTGATGTATGGAAAGCCTTACCACCTGCCAGTGGAATTAATTCACAAATCTTTATGTGCACTCAGTGTATGCAATCTAGATCCTGAGAAGGCAGGAAAGAACAGGAAGTTGGATTTAAATAAATTATTGGAATTCAAAGATTTTGCATATGATAACTCACTCATGTATAAGGAGAAAGTCAAGCACTAGCATGATAAAGACATTTGAAGAAAGACTTTCTCCCCTGATCAGAAAGTTTGGTTATTTGATGCTAAGTTGAAGCTGTTTCCAGAAAAATTGAAAAGCAAGTGGTCAGGACCGTTCATCGTGAGAGCTGTGCGTGACAGTGGGAGTATTGTCATATCTGAGTTGTCATATAACACACATGCATTTGTTGTGAACGGACAGTTGCTGAAGCCATATCTAGATCATGAATAATTCCTATCCGTCGTTGATTCTGTATATGTGGTATAAGACCGTGATTTTTTGATTCCATATTATGCGTCTGATACATGAGCATCCACTCCTTTTGTATATCCTTTCATTTCACTCTTTCTTCTTCCATTTTATCATTCATCCCTTTTCCGAGTGTGTGTATATATGCTATACTTAGGATGTGCTTTATCCTAAGTATAGGGGGTGAATGATTTGTGTTGTTCATATTCGTCTTGTTCATCACTCATGTTGTTGCCTATACTTAGGGATACTCTGTTCTAAGTATTTTTTTGGGGGGGGGGGGGTTTATGTTGTTCATATCATTTTTTTGTTTTCGAGTATGTACATTCTCTGCATCAGTTTTCCCCTTTTTTACAGTCTTCTATACTTAGGATTACTTGATCCTAAGTATGGGGAGGATCACCGGCCACTATTCTTTTCATTATCTCTTTGAGTCGTTGTAGCATAGGAGTCTTTTCACTTTTCTATACTTAGCACGAGTTATGTCTTCCTTTGTCGCTCTCTGATCACTATGAGGACATAGTTCGAGCTAAGTATAGGGGGTGTCGTATATATTATATATATACTTTAGACATAACTCATAATTTTAATGATTATTTTTGGGGATATGTATATAAATTTGTAAAATCCACATCTATGTATATAGAC
Source organism: Ottelia alismoides (assembly GCA_037367405.1). Taxonomy (NCBI): domain Eukaryota; kingdom Viridiplantae; phylum Streptophyta; class Magnoliopsida; order Alismatales; family Hydrocharitaceae; genus Ottelia; species Ottelia alismoides. Next base: position 301,362 of record JAZKJV010000283.1, on the reverse strand, counting down.
TTTGATCATCTTGAAAAAAACAAAACAAAACAAAAAAAACACAACAAAAAACCAACAACAAAAACAACAAAAAAACAAAAAAAGAAGAAAAAACAAAAAAATCTTGTATACACTTGTATATATATTTTACTACCTTTTTTCCTTTTTGAAAAAAACTACAAAACCAAAAATATGTAAAAAGTTGCATAAAAAAACTCTATTGTGTGTGCATCATTTTTCCTTCTTTTCCAAAAACCCATAAAAAGGTCAAAATTGGAAAATTGTTTTAAAAAAATACTTTCTTTTTGTATTGTGCATATTCTTGCATTTGTATGTGCATTTTTCAGGATAGTATTGATATTTAAATTAAGTCTGGAATAAAATTGAAGAATGGAGCTTAGTTGGGTCTTAATCCACTTAATTTTAGAGGATCCTTATAAACACTGGAGTTAAGACTTTTCAAGTCCTAGTGACTTAATTCTTTGAGTCCATAAGACTATGTTCACATGTCATATTTATTAGTCTAAGTATAACATTTAACAACACACACATGATTCTTTCAGACAGTGGCTTATCTTGGACAAGCACTCTACACATAGCTCTTCATGGAAGAGGTAGTGAGGAGGCATAATCTTTTGGCTTGGAGTAGCATACGAGGGTAGTATATCTAGGCGGAACCTATCGTCTTCCTGTAGGGATGGAAGTGCGTCTCAACCTGGTCTAGCGATGTTGAGGTCTAAAGACAGGATGCTGTGGGGTTGCAATAATGCTTCTAAAGAGGGATAGTCTACTAGTTCAAGAGGAAAAACTCCTTATGTACATGTTGCACCTTGTATATACTTTTAAAAAGAGGAAGAAAAAATGCAGAGTCTCCAAAAGTGGATAGGCCTGATTGAAAAGTAAAATGCCCGCCAGAGTGTATATACAAGGATAAAGAAAGAGAAACAAATAATAAGAGCTTCAAAGTCAATTTTTTGTAAGCTTGCAGTGGATGACTCGACTACACTAGTGGTCTGAATTTAGAACTAATTGCATGCAAAACACCCAAAATTTTCATCTTTCAAGCATGAAATCTGGAGCATAATTAGCGGTCTGAATTTAGGATTAGTTGCATGCAAATCACCCTAAAGTTTCCATCTTTCAAACATGAAATCTGGAGCAAAATTAGTGGTATGAAATTAGGACTAATTGCATGCAAACCACCTAATTTTTTAAATCTTTGAGAGCATGAGATCTGGAATAATCAATAGGTCTGAACTTAGACTCAAATTCATGCAAAAGCACCTAAATTTTTCATCTTTAACATATGCGATATGGAACTAATTTTCATTTTTAAACATTTGAATTTGGGGACTTGATAATTGGTCTGAAATTAGACATAATTACATGCAAAAATCCAAATTTTCATCATTAAAATCATGTAATCTAGAGCTTAAACAATGGTCTGAATTTAAGATCAATTGATTGCCAAAAAACCCTCAATTTTAAGTCTTTAAAACATGCATTCTAGAGCAAATTATTAGTCTGATTTTAAGATCAATTGAATGCAAAACCCCTCAATTTTAAATCTTAAAACAAGAATTCTGGAGCAAATCAGGTCTGCTTTTAGGATCAATTGCATGCAAAAACCCCCAATTTTAAATCGTAGAAATACAATTTCTGGAGCAAATCATCGGGTCTGATTTTATAATCTAAATTGCACAGAGTACAACAAAAGAGGGGCTGGATTGTACCTTTTGATCTCCAAAAATAGCGGAAAAATCTTGATTTTTGCATGCAGGAGCTGCAAATAGTAGCAGAAGTGGTTGCTGTAGCAGCAACAACACCTCCAGTTGCTGGGCAACAGGTTCCAACAGTGGAGAGCAACTCCATCTGTTTGTGGAAATGGCTACAATCAGCAGCTATATGCAGTAGCAACAACTCCTTCATGGGGAAAAAGAAGACAGAAAGAGGAGAAGAGATGAGAAAAGAGATGGTTTGGTGGTGACATAAATAAGAAGGGGAGGGGTGAAGGGTTGGCTCTTGGAAGAGAAGGGGTACATATGGGTGTGCTGGAGATTTTTTTAAAAAAACTTTATTTATATTTCATATAAAAAGCCAAAGTCATTACTATTATCACCGTGAATCTCCGATTCATGCAAATAATGACTCGTTTCGATCCTCTCAGTGTGATGATCAAAATGAGTAAATATCCATATTTTTCTGATCTAAGCTTCATAAATTTACAAAATATGATTTTTATTTATGATTAAATTTCACAATCTAATCAGGTCAAGCAACCTTCGATCGACAAACGGTCGATTCCATTGATTTTATTTTGTCGAAACAAATCTTGTGATGATCTTAGTTTATTTTGCATTTCGGATTGTGTCACGACTTTTGATGGTACGAGTTACGGTGCAATCGATTTTTGGTCGATTGCATCAGAACGAGTTTGATCTACGATTAACAGATCGATATGGATTTATTTAATTTTAGTTGGTCTTTTATTGGTCAAGCGGACCCTAGTCTGCTCGGATTTGGTTTCGGATTCGGGTGATTCGGATCCGAGTGTTACAGTTTACCAGAAGATGATGACACAATCTCTAGTCACGAGAGATTTGTTGTGCTGCATAGGAGGCATAATGCTGAGTTGTGCGGGCATGCCCAAGAGGGGGCACGTCAAGGGTACCCAATGATGGGTGTGTCACCCAAAGGCGGTGAGATCCTACTAACGAGATCTGCGTATGACAAGGATGATCCAGTGCAGACTCAAGAAGATGGAGAGATTGTGAAGGAATTCAACTCAAGGGGAAGATTGCTAGGATTAAGATCATACCAGGATTAGGAATCCTAATGAGATTGGACTCCTAATCTTAAAGTATTTGAGTTGTATTCTATGTATAATCATGATGAGAACGTGACTATGGGGTTGTAATTGGGCTATATATAGAGGGAATGGGGGCATTTCCTCAACACAACAAGAGGGAGTACCACAATAGAAAAAGAGATCATGTGAGAGAAGTGAACAGAGAGAGCGAGGGAACGATTGGAGTTGCACTCATTCTATTTTTTTTAGTGATTTTATTCTCCGATGGTCGCAAGAGGTGACCGACCATTGTCATATCTGATTGCATTATCCTTCGCATGCTTCTGTGGTGAAGTGGATTGCGCATCCACTTCCGTATCTGGTGTTTGATCCGCAACAATCGGTATCCGAGCGGAGATGATATAGGATCGTGTCTCAACACGATGCTTAAAATATATGCTGAATGCATGCTTGGTATTCCCGAATTCAACCATGAAAATCATCACAAGGTTTTTTTCTGTATTTTCTTTTGATGAATCCGCGATAACCCATGGTCATCGCACAAAGAATTTGACTAGTCAAAATGAGAGGATTTACGGAGTAAATGAACAAAGTTACCGAGTAGATGAGGAGGTAGACAAACCTGTAAGGTGGGGGGTCGCTATCTTGATAATTTGTCGTACTAACTAGTCATATCAGAAGTAGACATATATCAGGCTTAGCTTCCTCATCCCATCTCATCTTATGAAAGTGGAAAGTCCACCCTTTCCCTTCTTACTTTCCAAAACGACATCTCATCTTATGAAAGTGGAAAGTCCACCCTTTCCCTTCTTACTTTCCAAAACGAGTAAAGGTCAGCTGCTAACAATTTCTATTGTGCAAGAAAGGGGACAATGTATTGATAATGTTACTTTTTAGGTATTTTTACACGTCGTCGACCTTTCAAGTTCTTCCAACAATACTCATGCCTTTATCTTTTTTGAAATTACACATGTATCTTTATTCTTACAAAATTTACAATAGTGTCGTTCTGTGTTTGAGACAAGTAATGAAAGTCGTGAGCCTAATACTGATAGTGAAACCTTTGGGATGCTCGCATAGCTACGACATATTGGGGATGCTTTGTGGTCATATAAGAAAAGCTTATGGGCCACGATACGATGGAACGTATCTGCACAAGCTAGTACGGGGCATTCTCGGAGAAACCACGATGAGCAAGGCGCTGACCAATCTAATCAATCCCCACCTTTGACGTCAAGCTGCAACACCCAGTCATCTTCACCGCCTATCAGGTATGCACGACTAATTTATGTTTATATGTTGCCATCATAAAACTAACTTGGTATTGATTACATTAATACGCATTTTCAAACACTTGTCGTTGCTCCATTCACTTTTCTAGAGAAATTCCTTCGTCTACCATTGCATCTAATCTTCATCCTTAGAGGAGTTGTTTCTTCTTTCCCGTGACATAATCAATTTTTCCACGAGCAGAAATGCCATTTCCATATTAGAAGACTTCATCACATAATTGTCTCATACAAGCCTGAAGGTAGTCATTTGCAATAGAAAACTCTCATATTTTTCTTAGACGTTGGCATCAATCCTTCCTTTACAAGACATGACTAGGAAAAAATGGAATGGAATGGAAGTAATCACAACCACTGGGCGCCCTCGACGTGCCCCCTCTCAGGCACTCGCACAACTCAGCATTGTGCCTCATGCCGCTACACCACAAATCTCTCATGACTGGAGATTGTGCCGACATCCTCTGGTAAAGCAAATCGCACTCGCTCTCCCTTTTTCGTGCTTCTACAGCAGAGATGCCGATAACCTGCCGCTCTCTCATCGTACTGCTTGTCGTGGGAATAACTGGAGCTCCATCACCTGCCACGACCCTCCCCTCGAGCTTATACTCCTTGTTCGGCATCCTCGTCCCACGTTTCACCACACGTGCTCCCCTTGATCGCTCTGAGAACTCCCCCTTCAATGGTGACTCGATTTCCTCATGACTTGATCGTTCCCAATGAAATCAGATTCTTCTTGACCGTAGGAATGTGTATGACACCTGTCAGAGTTCGTACTGCTCCATTAAACGTGCAGAACTATACTGATCTAATTCCCTTGACGTGGTGAACCTCTCCACCTCCCATCTTGACCGTGTCATCATTACATGCCTGATATGTACTGAACTGCTCTCTGGATGAGAACAGATGATCTGAACATGCTGAGTCCAAAAGCCATCTTGAATCTGCCTTCATCTCCCTAGAAAATATTAGCAAGTCTCCCTCGCAGACTACGGTGGAATCCTCTTGGTCGGATTCAGAATCAACAACCTTATTCTTTCCTTTCTCCTTCTCATGACTTGTGTCGGCTATTTTGTGACCCTCCTTATCACAATGGAAGCATCTAATTGGACCTTGTGACTTGGATCGACCTCTAAATCCTATCATTCTTGATCTTGAACGTTCCCTTGGTTGCCAGAACATGACCTTCATCATTCGTTGCCTCATCCGTTGACTTCCGTTGAGACTCATTCATAGCAATGAAGCAACTGTCTCATCAATGTGATGGTCTCCTTGTCGTAGAGTAACATCGTCACAATATAATCATAGGAAGATGGAAGGGAACTCAACAAAATCAGTGCCTTATCATCCTCCTTGAAGAGGAATTCTCCTTTCGCATTCTTCTCCTCAAGTGTGAGCACGACTGTAAGAATCTTGTTGAATTCATCCAAGTGCACTTCAAACTTTGTCCCAACGGTCATCTTTAGACCATAGAGCTTCTTCTTCATCAATAGCTAATTCGTCAAAGATTTGGACTTGTATCATCTCCCGATCTTCATCCAAACCTCTGTTGGATCCTCCAGGCTGAGGACTTCACGAAGAGTGTTGTCCGCTATGAAAAGTTGTATTGTACTATTTATGAGATCCCTCATTTCCTTCCGTTCTTCCTCTTTAATCTTCTCCGATTTCTTTTCTTTATCTTGGAGAGCTTTCACAAGTGCTTCTTGCTTGAGTTCTTCACCCGTTGTTGCCATAAGGTGAAGTCATTCTTCCCATTGAAGGGTTCTACGGAGAATGATGCACTCCTCGATGTAAATTTCGCCATCGCTTTCTTATCGTACCTCCTTATACGATTTGAAAAATTAGAGAAAAATCCTCCCAATCCAAACCATCCAACTCGTTCAGAGTGCACAAGAACCCATATCTAGACTCTTGGATCACTTCAATCGGACTCTGGATGCTCCCGATCTCAACGGTTCACCGTAACCGTTAGATCTTAGCTGCCTCTGAAGAAAGCACACCTGTTGTGTTGTGTCATCTCCTCGACATCAAATCTCGCTCTGATCCGTCACATCATATCCCTCGTTGTCGTCAAACTAAGCTCTGATACCAGTTGTTAGGATACAACCTGGTACCAACTCTACTCTTATACCACTTGTTAGAAACACGACCCACCAGTATTGTCTCCTCTCGGATATCGGACCCCTGGATATGGAAGCGGATGTTGATAAGGATGCAGATGCACAATCCACCACCATCACATAAGTACATGAAGAAAAGAACAAATAGATATAACAGTGGTTGGTCACCTCTCGCGACCACAGGAGAAGACAGATCACTAAAAGAAAAACGAGTACAACTCTCTCCGTTCCCTCGCTTTCTTTCTCTCTTCTCTCCCTCTCCCCCTTTCTCTCTATAGGTTACATTGTTCTTGTGGTAGTGTTGAGGCAGTGCCTCCACCCCCTCTTTATATAGCCCAAATACAACCACATAGTCCTATTCCCAATAGGACTATAAATAGAATACAACTCAATTATTATTAGGATTAGAAGTCCCAGCCCATTAGGATTCCCAATCCTAATATATATGACCCTAATCCTAGCAGTATATATATCATGATCATTGTTTTTTTCCTTCACTCTAAGATTCACCGCAACATTTTCATTTTTCTGTTATAAGTTCATCCCTTTAGTATACATGAGAAGATCATACCTTAAACTTGTTTAACTGTGACAACAGGTTAGACACAATCAGTCAAAGAACGCTCTGCTAGCAGATGTATGCATCAACACATCTGCAGCACCAATGTATCTCCCTCCTCACCACTTCCAGACTGCAGACAAACATGGACGTCGCATTAGCTACGACATGGTTGATGGAGGCATTGTTGCAAACAATACGGTAACAAAAACTCCTTACGCACGTTACAGTAAGTAGTATGCATCCCTTGAACTATTGTCATTTTTTCCACATAATAAGCTCAGTATTATTTATATGAGTACTGTTGGCTACTGCAGTCAGGTCCAGCTCCCATGATTAGAAAAAAATACGCCTTGTAGGCCATGCTATTAAGTGATACATAATATTCATCATTAGCCCGTTCCCTAACTGTTTGGTTGAAACACATTATCTCAGTAACATGCTTTCTAGTTATTTAATCATCTCCATTGTAAATCATAACTGTTTACAGAACAATTTAACAGTCCATGAATGAATAATCACATGTTTGGTAGGGTCCCAACTTTTGAAGAACCCTTTTTGAATATTTAAGAACATGTATTCACATCCTTTCATTTCCCATTTGATAAGATATGTTTCATGCATGTGCACGAGACTGCGGTAGCCATGATCATGGCATCCAATGCCATGTTACCCAACCCCATCTTGTCTAATCCAGTCAAGGGACCGGAGAAGGAGGATGGCGATGTTGTGTGCAGATAGAAGAAGAAGAAGGACAAGAATGTCATAGACTATGGCCGCTACCTCGTACTCTCCCGCGGCACGAGCACATCCAAGGATGCTAAGGAGCCCAAGTACACTGTTGAGGAATTTGCCAAATGGGGAGCACTGGGATGGATCTTCCACCATTTCTCTACCCCACTCATAGATTTATTCTTCTAAGCCAGCATCCATATGGTGGATATCAAAGCTGCCATACTCTTCCATGCCCTTCATAATGAAGACAATTACTTACGCATGCAGGTGCTTTACTATTTTATCCAAAGATTTCTTTTTTCTTTTTATTAGTCCTTTTTTTACTTTCAAATTTATTTCTGTGGAATGCCAGATTCATATAAGCGACTGATTGCACAAATGTATGATGCAGGAGAATTAACTAATGGGAGCAGAGACATCAACCGATGTGGCCACGGAAGAGAACATGAGGAGGCTGGCTGACATCAGAAAGACGCTCCCCGAGAAGCCAATGTCACGGGTTTACCTATCGACCATCATGTCTGAGGACCTCAAAGATGAAGAGAAGACGAACATGCAAGCTTTGACAGAATTCACGGAGAAACTGCATGCAGAGAGAAAGAGGAGGATGGAATCCGGTGAACCCCGACACTTTTACCTTAAATGACTGATGGACAACTGAAGCTTATGCGCAGTCGGGGTCTGTCAGAATTTCAACACCAGTTCCATGCTTATGTGTGATGATAATGCGCTATTTGAATTTATGAACTAAAATGCGATTGAATAATGTGCTTTTATTAACGAGTCGAATAAAAATCATGCTTATCTACTAGTCTTCATCTTTTCATCTGATTTTTTTCTTCACTACCGTTTAATTCAAAATGCACTGTTAATTGATCACTTATTCTCCTAAAGTAATAGGGGGTTTCAATGATTAAATTTTGTGGTCGTCTTGTTCCCGCATTAATCATTTAAAATATAAAAAATGCATTATTTATTCTCTCACCATGCATAGCATTATTTCCTTGCATAAAATATTGTAAAATTCATGATCATATTTGGACTTAATTAATTGCATCTCTTTTTGCATCATATTTGGATTTAATTAATTGCATCTCTTTTATTAAAAAATCCATAAAAATTTACAAAAATCAAAAGAATCACAAAAATTCTTCTTTGAAAACTTAACAATCGGAGTCGTTTGAAAATGATTCTAGACCATCATATTACCCCCCTGAGTTCAACATTGCGACTTGCCCAAGTAAAATAAACAATAACCACACTGATATTAATTCTCATATTTTTTAGTGTGTTTTTGATTGATCACTAGATTTCCGTGCTACAACAAAAAATGACATATTGACAATGGGATCCGATGGTATATCATCTACCATGTATGCATTTTCCGCTCTCGTCTGCCGTGTACAACATGCACAAGAGTGGTTGATGTTAAGGCCTTGGACATGGGTATTGGACCGATCCTTTAGCCAACCATGCCAGCCGGAGCTGTCTGCAGAGACAGTTTTAACGAAGTCTCCACAAGTGTGGGAGGTGAATGGTGTGTGGTATATACACGACCATGCCGCCAGACAGACAGGGACGGGGGACCGTCAATAGTACAAACATCCTCCTACTTACCACAACACCAGCTTCACGCCTACACCTCTTTATACATAACCGAGCCCTGGAGCTTACCACTCCCAACGGTAGAGGCAACAGTACGTGCACTGGCAAACATATCAATCGAGTTAGCAGGGCCCTACATATTAGAGTACCCCGCAACAACAACAGTATCAGGGCCAGCAGGACCAGTATTCACGGTCTTCTACCTTTTTAACGTGGACAACCTAAGCAGAGCTTAGATCAACATGCTTCTTCTGGTCTTACATATATGCAACAACATATTCTTAAGGAGATCCATTCATACAGGAATGAGATTCAGGATATGAGGGTTGATCTCAATTGCATATACCAATGGCAAGATGAGAGATATGCACCTTCTACCTCCATCCAGCCCAGGTTCAGGCTAATCTTAATAGCATGAACAAGATACAACAACAAACTTTAATCAAGTATACTACTCATATTCACATCAATCTAAGCACGAGATCCTTTTGTTTAATAATGTTAACCATATGCCACTCAAGAGCAGAAGGACCATGATCGTACGTGATCGGGCATGAGATATGGAGGAGGAATATCTAAGGATGTCTTAAAGGATGGAGAAGACGAGCATCGTCTGACATATCAAACCCTACTCAACAAAGGAGGAGATCATCGGAAGACAAAGAGAGGAGAAAGAGCACTCAAGCACAACATGGAGGAGATGCAAATTCTGAGTCTATGGATTACTTTGTACCTTCAGTTGAGGAGGATGCGCCTACAACAAACATTCCCCAACTTATAGTAGATAATACCATTTCGAATTCCAAGTTTTGCATAAAAATTCATGTATGAAGAAGTCAAATTATAAGAATAAAAACAAGCATGTTTATGTTTATGATTCTAATTCTTCATCTTTTTCTTCCAAAGCTTCCATCACGTTCCCACATGCTCTTATGGCAGGAAAATGAGTCATCAAAAAGATTCAAAAAGATGACCCAAATATGGTATGGTATTGTAATGAAAACATTATGGTTAAGGCGCCATTTGACACGTATGTGGCAAATAATCCTGCTTTTCAAGAAATACCTTGAGGTGAGATGCACACCTACTAGGGGTAGCAGGAAGAAACCGAGCAACCAAGTAAAGACACATGTATTAACAATTACCACTACTTATTGTATCAAGAACACGCGGTTACCTAGAAAGAAGATAGACATGGGTGCACACTACGTGGTGAGTCATATACATGACGTTGTGTTTGCACACACTCTCCTAGATAACAGTTAATCTATTAACCTCCTACATCTAAACTTGTATGATAGACTGAATCTAGAGCTTCTCAGAAGATCAAAGGCCCTACTTCAGTTCATGATAAATCCACAAAGAGGTCTTAGGGTGAGGTTAAAAACATTGTCATTTCGATTGCGGGATAAGAGTACATGGTGGACTTCATTGCCCTCGCAATCATTGGAGAAAATCCCAGATAATTCTAGGACAACCAATTCAGTAGTACTGTAGGAGCCTCATTTGATTACTTTCTCTCTCTATACGGAGAAGGGGAATTTGAGATGAAACAGACGAAGTGACAGAGACATGATTCAGAGACTAGCACAAACTATTCTTCTTATGAGGCAGAGTGCAGAGTGATAGGCACGGTCGGGCCATGGAAACATACATCAACAGTACTGAGCGAGAACCTCTCATCTGGAGAGGATAGTGTTCACGAAGCAGTTTGCAAGGTATTGTTGAGAGTTTTGATAGATGCACAGAAGTCTATATGGATTTGTCACTTCCTTCTTTCACGGGACAATCAATGGTTGAGTATGATGAGTAGACATGGCTTTGGTTGATTTACTGAGGATCTTTGGCGATCCAACTCACAGTACAACATGGTTGGTGGCCAATACTTTGTAGATTGACCCATCTCCATGCAGTAAAGAGCCAGATTCAGACATGGTTGAGCCAGACCTTATGGGTGATTCATTACTACATAGCTTAAACCATTACCTCCTATACTCAAGTATGCCTTCATTGCCAGATAAGAGAAGAGACATCTTGTGATTATTTGTTCATAATTGACAATAGATCAGGATCTCGATTGCTTGAGGTTTTAGAGAAGAATCGCAAGGCTATAGGTTGGAGCGTGTCAGATCTTGTTGGGAAAAACCCTGCTCTCTGCTCACACCATATTTATCTTGAGGATAACTCTATACCTTGCCATGAATTTCAGAAGAGTAAATTCAAATCCAAGGGAAATCGTTAAGAAAGAGATTGACAAATATTGTGGAGACGGGTTCATTTATCACATCTTCGAATTCAAGTGGGTGGCCCCGTTACATGTGGTCCTGAAGAAGTCAGGAATACATATGGTCACTAATGAGGAAGGAGAAGAGATAGCGACATGAGTACCAACATAGTGGCGTGTCTGTGTCGACTACAAATGTCTGAATGCTGTGACCAAGAAAGATCACTTTCCTCCGCCCTTTATTGTTCAGATTTTGGAGAGATTGACATGGAAAGAGTTCTTCTATTTTTTTGATGGGTATTTTGACTACAATTAAGTAGCAATAGCTCCCGAGGACCAAGAAAAGACCACTTTTACATGTTCATTTATCACATATGCATTCAAGTGTATGCCATTCAGGCTCTGCAATGACCCATACACTTTCCAGCGATGCGTGATTGTAGTGTTCATTGAGATGGTGGGGGATTTCCTAGAAGTCTTCATGGATGATTTCTTGGACCGGAGATTCATGTGAGGATAGTTTGATTCATTTGTACCGAGTACTTAAAAAGTGTAGTGAATCTGGTGCTTTCTTGGGAGAAAAGCCATTTTGTGGTTGATGAATCTCCATTTCATCACCTTTATTCTATCATTTTGGCCTTAAAAGCCCTAGCTAATGCATGTAAATGACATTAATTTGTATAAAATAACATCCATTATTTATTGCATTTATTGTATATAATACTGTTTTTAATGCCAAAATTATAGAATAAATAGAAGAAAAGAAAAAGGAATAAAATATTGAAAATATTTTATGACCCTAAACCCCTAGAGCAAGGCAAGAATTGACTTGGTCAACAAGGAATAAAGTAGGGGGAGATAAGGGCCAAATACAAAATAAAATTCACATTTATTTATTCATTCTTTTATTCAATTTGACACCTATTTTATTATTTATTATTTATTCATCAAATAAAGAAACTTTGTACATAAAACTTGTAGATAATAATGTAAATAAAAATACAATATTGAGTTTATACAAAAATAATACACACTATACATTTTATACACAAAATAAAAAGGCAGAAACCAAACTTCACATACTCATATCTTTCAAATAAAAACCCAAAATATAGTAAAATCACACTCTAATTGTATATAACTTTTCACAAGCTATTTAATGGTGGTGGTTTTATATTTTTTGAAGTTAATAGGTGAAAGTTAGGTTTTGGGGCCCTCATTGTACATTCTACCGATTAAATATCCATTTTATTCATCCCTTATTATTTTTATAAATTTATATTTTTATAATTTTGTAAATATTATTTATAACACATGTGTATATTAAAACTAGAATAAAACCAAAAGGGAAATATAAAAATAAAATAAATATATGAGAAAACATAGATAAAATACCTAAGATTGTACATGTATAAAAATAAAAGGGAAAAAACATTCTTTATTCTTTTATAATAATGTAAATATTATATATAGCTTATTAAAAATACAAACTAAAACTCAACAAAATACCTTAAAATAAAAGATGTATATAAAACATAGATAAAATGTCTATAAATATACCTACATAATACACTTACCTATTTATTTAAGTGTACAAATAATATTACAAAAATACAATAAAAATATATTTATACTCATTAAAATAAGTTATAAATATATAAAATAATAAAATAAAATAATAAAATAAAATATAGAAAATAAAAAAAAAAGTACAAAACATAGATGAATATACCTATAAATACACTAATAAAAATTAACCACTAATAAATAAAACCAACAAAATAAATAAAAACATAATAAGATACTACATAAAATAATAAACATTTTTTATTTTTTACTCAAAAATCAATAAAATTATTTACTATTTTAAATTAATTATTTTCAAATAAAATTTGCTATTTTGTCGCATAGCAGCTTAGGTGGCCCAATCAGGGCGCTTCGTTCATTGACCTCGGTCAACTTGACCCCCGCCTCTTGATTTGACTCGGTGTGTCTTTTCCCTGATTTTGCGCCTTTTTTCCCGGCCACCACATCCATCTATCGCCTTCGATCCCTTCATACGAAATGATCATTGATCATTGTACATACACATTATGCATTTTAATCGCGTGTACATACGCCTAAATCACCATTTTTCACCGGTCAATAAGGGTGCTTAGCAAAGTTTATAAATAAGACCCTCCGCCTCCTTGTTCAAATTTGGTCACCATTAAAGCCCTTGGAGCCCTCGCCTTGGATCCCAATCGTCTTCTCGTGACAGGAGGAGGTGTTGCGTGTTTCAGTGAAGCTCCAGGAGGTCGGGGTGCACCCACGGCTGCCGTCGTCGGCGACCCTGCTCCCTAGGAATCCCCCAGGTATAAGAGCTGTTTCTTCTTCATTCATTTTACACATTTTAGTCGTAGGTTTAATTTCCTGTCATTAGTGTAGGAATTAGTTAAGTAGATTAGTCTCAATCGATCCACCCATACTTCGTCGAAGTCGAGCTCCGGTGAGCTCCTCCGCGCATCATCATCACCGCTCCACCACTTTAAACGCTTCCATCTTCATCTTTATCGCCTCCCGATCATTCCCCGTACCTTCAATCCATCTGGATTGCCTCAGTTCTCCGAAATGAGGACCTCCTTTGTCGCATCGCTGGAGTCCTCTCCGCACACCTCATTCCTTACGTATTTAGCTTCACATTCGGTCGATGAGGAGCCCTCGAGTAGTGCTTCCTTCCTGTGTAGGTTAGGCACGCAAAGGAGCGCCGGGTGACGGATCTGCAGTTGGCCGGAGGTTCCTGGACACCCATTTCTTCCTCGACCTCACGGAGGGCCTCCAGTCGACCTCATGCCATTCTGATGCCGCTAGGAGATAGAGAGACCTGCTTGGAAGCTTTTGGGACCCTTGGGAGCAGCAAAGATCGACGGGGGAGGGAGATATCGTCGGAGGAAGTTCTCCCAGGCGAGCCTTCTTCCCTGTTCTTCCTCATCCCTCCCCTGCCGTCGGATGAAGAAGGTGGCCCTAGATCACACTAGAGCCGTTAAATCGTGCCATGCATCAGCCGTCTGATCGTGACCAGTAATCTAATCTCGTACGTCCATTGATGAAGCGTCATCAACTGTTGGATGAGCGACACGTGGCAAGTGAAAAGACCAGCACCGTTGGATGGCACACATATATGGGGTAAATTGCACATCTAGCCCTAGAATTTTTGTGTTTATTATTTAGCCTGTAAATAAAGTTAGCTATTTGAAATAAAATGGCCATTTTGCAAATGACTCCCTGTATTTAATTTATATACATTTGGGTCTAGTCCACGTCACTCACATGCCGTGCTACGTGAGGTGGCAAAATTGCATGTATACCCCTACAGATTTGTGTATTTAAATAAAGTCCAATAAATTGAAATTAACATTATATATTTTTATAAAAATTGCTTGGAGGTCGCTGAACTTTTTGTATTTGCATTTTGGTCTCTCCCAGGCTGCGTCACATGTCGTCCCACGTGATGGGTATTTTGCATATATGATGCCATCATTTTTGTAATTAGCTATTAGTCCCGTAAATTCTTAAACACGTTGCATATTTCTAGTATAATTGCACAAAGCCCCTTGATGTTTATTTTATTTGTACTTATGCCCCTGCTAGGATATCTATTGTTGATGTTTTTCTCTATTTATTAAAAATACCTATTGAGCTCCTAAAAATACGAGAAAATAGAGATAAATGCTTCATACTATGTAGTTTCACGCCTATATTTTTAATTAGCATTTTTGCATTTAATCTATTTATTAAAATTAAAAAGGAGTCTAAAAAATCCTTGTCTAATTTATAAAATACCAAAAAAAAAACAAAAAACATTTTGAAAAAAAACCAAAAAATGATATATGGTTTATTTTGATATTTATTGAGTCTAGAAAACAAAAAACCCCTAATATAAGAAAAAGAAAATTAGAAAAGATCAGAAAGCTGCAAAATCCAACAAAAAATATAAAATTTCTATAAAAACACCAAAAATATGTTTTTCTATTTTATATTTATCTATATATTATTATCTATCTATTAAAATTAATTTAGGTAATTTTGGGACTTATTTATTATTTTAAAAACCAAATCAATTTTGGTTTATTTATTAATCCCATATTTGGGATATTTTTGACTTTAAAAATACATATAAATTAGCAAAAATTCCAGAATAATAACAAAAAAATTAGAAAAATATAAAAATCACAAAAATATCTTATTTACTCTATTTTGACTATTTTTACATAATTTTATCTATATATATATCTTATCTTGTATTTATACGTATACAATGTATATATATATATACATATGTATATATATACAGTATATTTAAATCAACAAGAAATATAAAAACATTAAAATATAAAAGATAATACAAAATCAAAAAACTAAAAATAAAATAAAAAATTATAATACCAAAAATAAAATAAAAAAATATAAATTTAAAAACCCACAAAAAAGATCTATATGAATGAATGACTCTGTTGTACACTAATAACTTTACGCTACCCATTTTGCTCTCTATGGTTCGACCTCTACATGCTTGACTAATATGCATTTTATGGTAGAGATAATAAATTTTATCCTCACTTGTGCTCTTCTTTGCCTTGATATTATATTGTGGGTTAATTGTTGATTAAAGTAGGGTTTTCTTGAGCGATCACCTCAGCGATGCTAATTGAGTTTGATTAGCAGATCCTCGGAAGACCCTCTCTATCAGATGGCACCATTGTCGGGGAGCAATGAGCGTAGACTATTTTTACCTGTCATTTTTACATGGTGATTTATTTGATTTATTGATTCATTGTTGTAAATGTTTATTAATTTATTCGCAATTAATTCTTTGATTATTGGTGAAATATTCATTGCTATTGTAAATAATCACTGGTTTGATTATTTGATTAAAAATGCTAATGCCATATTTTTGCAACTTTGATGCGAGGGGCCGCCACGCAAGGACGGTTTCCTGGGAGACCGATGCAGCCAAGCTTGGAGGAGGCTAGTCTTCTCTTTTTGACCAGCTGGAGAGAGCACCAAGGAAGCAGGAGGAGGAATTGGCTTAGAAAAAAATCAATTTTGTAATTTTATGGTGAGAGAGAGTAGTTTTTGTCATGTAATATAACTTGGACTCTACTCTTCACAACGAGGTCCAGTGCTCGGGTGTCTGTTCACCTGGGGGCCTCGTCGCAGTTCTCCACATTTTATCGCCTTCTTTATTTTGTTTTCTCGCTGTTTTGAGCTTTCGGCCTTATTTTACTTTGTTTTGTGTGCATGCAACCCCTAGATTTAGGCTGGTTGACTCGATAACTAGGTCCACACCTTAATAAGAATGCTTGTGCCTATAGTCTATTACATATGGATCTAGTCAAATTAATAATGTTAGTAATTCAGATTTGAGACTGCGTGCCGCTAGAGGTCGTATACAATGCGTACAGGACCCGTTGTGGCAGGCACCGATCGGCATCAGAGACCTGACCTTGGTCTCAGTTCTGAATAACTAATAATTGGTTCTTCACGATTCATAGCAGCTACTGTTTAGGGTGATTTTATCGATTGCACATTGCCATGTAGATAGGTTTAAAAATTCTATTTTGCATACCCCATGGAGAGAGATGGGATGCACTGTAAGTCTTCTAACTCAGCATGCATCATTAAGTTCAATGGTGAGATTTCCTTCATTGAATCGACTTGCACGACTTTTCAGCTATCTCCCTCTGATTTTGAGCACCTAGGACTTAAATGAAAATATATAAAAATGTTAGGCGCTTGTATGAAAACAGACTAAAAAAAGTGAAAACCAAAAATTAAAACTAAGGGACTGCTAAATAAACTTTGACCTTAATTAAAATCTGTAATGGACTATCATTGTTCTGGGTTCATAAAGCCCTCTTTGTTTTCTGGTACCTTCAGAGGGGACCAAAACCCCTCCCATGAGCGAGGCACGTCCCATAAGGTATAGAGCCCAAATCCCAGTCTGTAACTGCCTTATGTATCACATGCATTTCCGAAGTAATGGCGCTTCTATCGTACGTGACCGAGCAGGGCCTTGTCAACGATGGTGTTCTCGCCTTGTGTGGAACATCGACATGGCTTGAAGTACTGAGCATAGGCCACGCCTTCACGGGGGTATCTGTCTCATCAATTTGCGTCAAAGTAGGTTCTTGCACGCTCACGGGTGATTCCGTTCCGAGCGAGAAACAAAGTATTGGTTTCGCCTATCGGCTTCCTCTCTCTCTTTCTTTAACTGAGTAGGGATCCAGGAAGGGTTACAAGGACCTTAAAAAGTGCAGACTACAGGTTACAAAGGATGAGGACAAGTATGGTATACTTTTCTGGCAGTACTCTCTCTCCTATAGGTTTAGCGTGCTAAGGACTCGTTATAAGATATGCCTGAAAAAACAACTCTAAAACTGAAAAGATAATAAGTAGACAAACCTTCACGGCTTCACATGACGTGAGTTGGTAAACCCAATTTTGTATTGTGTTTGTATGGATCTAGATTAAGGTTCAAAGATCAAGTCTCGCGCACTTGCGTAAATTTTGTCGTGTGTTTCTCCCATTGACCCCCGCTCAGTTGAGCCTTTCTACTGTTTTGCATTCCGATTTGTTCCTTGTTGACCACCGTATCTTTCTTTCGATATATACTCCTCTCTTGCTTTGCAAGGGCGATCCAAGGATGGTTTAGTCGGGATCCCACCGACACCCACATCGATTCCATGGACTCGACCTCGCCAATAATTCGAGGCAATTTCCGAGAACCCGATCCGGACCTTGCGGGTTGATCTCTAGACTCCTTGTCTTCTACCCTTCCTCTTGACCACCCAAGTTGTGAATGAAAGTCGATTACAGTCCATATCCTTTCTCATTTACAACACTCTAGAATTGACCTTGATTTCAGATTCATCATGGTAGCCGGGATTCGATTACAAGTGGTCTGATTGGGATTCTCTCATCTTACAGATAGAAGACAAATCAAGCTCTGGATCCCAATCCAGAATTCATCTCCTTAGATTTAGACCCTGAAATGGCCCCTCAAGGAAATGGCATGGGTCAGTAGCCCCCTTAGACAGAGCAAGGACATATGCCTGATCAGAATCAGGTCAGTTCACAGTTGTTGGCATCTATCCAAGCTATCAGCAGCAGCTGACAGAGCAAGCCCTCGCATAGACTGCATTTCAGGAAATGCTAACTGATGTGATGAACATACCTAAGGAGGAGGAGGCAGACAAGGAGGAGGAGGTGGTGGACCCCGTGACAATCCAGATGAAGAAGAGCCTGAGCAAGGAAGTCCCAAACCCACACTGAAAGAGACATACAATCCTGGAGACAACCAGATAAACGAGTGGATCTGCATACCACCGGTGCACGCTCACTTTGATCTAAAGCCTCGGTTCCTCGCTTTTCTCCCTTCTTTCCACAGGAACATCAGTGAAGAGCCATAAATTCATCTACAACAATTTTCACGCATCTGTCGTACTACTCATTACCGAATGTCCCCCTGGACATAGTGAAGATGATGGCATTCACGTTCAGTCTACAGGACAAGGCCCTCTATTGGGTCAATCGTCTAGGGAAAGTTGTGACAACTCGGGAGGAGCTGAAGTCCGCATTTTTACACAAGTTCTACCCTCTCAGTCGGCTCAATCATATGCGAGCCCGAATAAGCAATTTCTCTCAAGATGCACATGAGAGTATCCACGAAGCTTGGGAGAGATTTACAGATCTGCAGGAGAAATGCCCTCACCACAAGATTCCAAGGACCAGCTTGGTCCAACTTCTTCGGGGGCCTGAATGTAGAAAGTCAAGGGCTCGTTGACGCAACATTTGGGGACTCACATTTTAATAAGGATGAAGATGTCATATGGTAGATCTTTGAGGAAACGACTGAGAGATGCCACCCTCTCTTCATCTAAGGCATATCAGAAGCAGCCCCATATTCTCCAGAAGCAAGTACACATGGCAGTGTCCCAAGAGGCGGAAAGTGATGAGAGCTCCAACTTTAGCATTATCGGGGGCCATCTCTCGAAGGTCGACATCATTGAGAAGAGATCACATGTCCTTGAGAAACTCGCTGTGATCGAGAAGAGGATGCAAAATCTCGATAAATTGGATCAGATTACCAAGAAGTTGGAGCTGCTGGTAGGCACCATCAACTCTGTCCAGTCGGCAACACCATCTCCAGATGCTCCAGCTGAGAAGAAGGACGATCCATCACCGTCGCATCAGCCTCAACCGACCAAGTAGCCACCGACAGTTCAACACGTGTATTATGTGCGGACACCCGACCAAGGCCAGCCGTAGCGGCAAATGGTTGTTTACCAGCCTGATTTCCCCCATCTGTCGGATCCAGCATTCCCACCACCACCCCTGATTCAAGAAGTAAATGGGGTATGGAGCAACGATGCGCAGTTGGATCATCCTACGAGACACCCACAAGGCCAACAACAAGCCAATAGGCAGTACCACCACCACAGGGTG
The DNA here is from genome assembly GCA_037367405.1 of Ottelia alismoides. Taxonomy (NCBI): domain Eukaryota; kingdom Viridiplantae; phylum Streptophyta; class Magnoliopsida; order Alismatales; family Hydrocharitaceae; genus Ottelia; species Ottelia alismoides. Next base: position 281,558 of record JAZKJV010000283.1, on the reverse strand, counting down.
GTCGCTTTGGGCAGTCCTCACAACCGCTACCACAATATCACTAGCCTCCCCAGTATTCTAACCAATGGAGGCAGGATCAGCATTATCAGCAACCGTAGTAGCGACAACCACCGCCTTACCACCCGTATGCAGCTGCCCCTCCTCAGTAGTATCGGCATTACCCTCCTCCCTCCTACAATCATTCAGTTTCCTCCACCACTGCAACACCACTAACAGTCATTGCCGCAACCCCTGCATCATCAGCAACAACGTGGTTTGCACACTGAATCTTCTGAGGCAAACCCCGTGAACCTGACCTTGGATTGCTTGGCCCATCTCCTCAAAGGCCTAGCAGATATGATCAGAAAACTAGATGACCTGACCGCCACTAAAACTACCATCCTGGTGCAGGTCGAATCTAACCCCAACAACTTCACAAAGAATGAGCAGGTAGAATGTGATGTCCCGTCTATGCCTGTAGAGTCAGATGATTATACTATTGTTTTATCTAATGCTGTAACTCTCAGGAGCGGTAGGGCCTTGTCTCCGCCTGCCACCAACAAAGGGGAGAATAAAGCTTCAGGTGAATCATCATCTTCTACATCAACCGTGCTAGCTACAGGGACGGGTGAGGAAGAAGAACAAGGAGGAGCCATTCCAACCGCCACTGACCACCATCCGTATCAACAAAAACAACAAAAAATCAGCAAAAACAAAAGAACAAAAAGAAGAGCGTCGCCTAAATGTAGTCGCTCTAGCCTTGGAGGAGCCGCTAGCAGCAACCGATCCCACGCCAGCCGACGGAGTGGAGGCCCCACTTTTTGCTCGTCCACCAGCGCCAACACCTCAGATTCCAGATTATACACCTTTTTGTAACCCGGATGCACAACATTTTGTGGACGATGATTTTGTTGTAAATAAGAACTCTATTTCCGATTCCAGCAATGTACATATTCCTTTTCCTGATGTAATAGAAAAATCCAAAAAAACTGCAAAAATAAAAAGTGCATTTTCCGATCCTGGAGTTGTGGATATCATTAATAACTTGACTATTGAGATTCCTCTAATGAAGGCCATGGAATACATGCTAGTTGTGAAGAAAGGTTTGAAAGAGGCATGTACAAGCAAGCGTCGTCCAGCACGAAAGAACATACACAAACAAGTTGAGAAGCACGTTCTCACCATGGCCACTGTAGTAGCCATAAACAATCTCCCACAGAAGAAGCATGATAAAGGAGCACCTCTTATCAGTTGCGAGATTTTTAATCAAGTCTTCGAGCGCACTCTGCTTGACAGTAGCTCTTCCATCAACCTTCTGCCCTCGTCACTATTGCAAGAATTTGGGCTAGGTCCGCTCAAGTAGACACGAATGATCCTTCAGTTTGCTGACCGATCCATCAAGCGACCTAGAGGTCTTCAGGAAGATGTTGTGGTAAAAGGTGCGGGAAATACAGTTCCCAGTTAACTTTGTAGTCCTTGATATGGACTCTCTCGCACCCTTACTCCAGACTCCTATCATCCTTGGCCAGCCATTTTTGCGCACCTCAGAAGCCATGGTTGATTATGGGTCTGGCAAGATCACGTTCTGCTCGGGTAACAAGAGAATCACTATAGACATTATCAACGAGCCAAAAGTCGTAAATGATGAGAGTCGTGCAATAGACTATTACTTTATGGCGAAAATCAAAGATACACTGCTCTTTTTGGAAGATCCATGGACCCAAGAAATCCTCTCTCTAGAGGAGGACTTGGAAAGCACAGTTGACACATGCTCCGATGATATTTGGGAGACAGAATCCAATGTGCTGATGCACCTTTTTATCACAGTGCTTCGCTCTAGCTCGAACGTGATGAGCCTAGTGCAGAAATATTTGGCACATTACCAACATCTCAACAAAGTACTGAGGGCAGTAGCTCGACCAAAGTTCAAGCAGCACATCCTACTACTAGTGCAGTCTCCGAAGTGATTAACAAGTTGACCCGATCAGAACCAGAACTCAAGCCACTTCCAGCAGGCCCGAAGTATGCTTTACTTGCGGGTGAAGAAAACATGTACCCGGTCATCATCAGCAGCAAGCTGACTCCGGAGCAAGAATCTCGACTCCTCGAGGTTATCGAAAAGAATCGCAAGGCACTTGGTGGCATGTATCAGATCTCCGTGGGATAAATCTGACGTTTTGTTCACACCATATTTACCTGGAAGAAGATGCCAAGCCGTCCCGCGAATTCCAAAAAAGACTGAATCCAAATCTCCGGGACGTCATCATGAAAGAAATCACGAAATGGTGTGACGCTGGCTTCTTTTATCCCATCTCCGATTCGAAATGGGTGAGCCCCTTGCACGTAGTTCCAAAGAAGTATGGGCTTACTGTGGTTACAAACTCGGGTACCGACATCCTGGCATGTATGTGTCGATTATCGTTGTCTTAATACAACAACAAAGAAGGACCACTTCCCCTTGCCATTCATTGATTAGGTTTTGGAAAGACGAGCCGACAATGAGTTCTTCTGCTTTCTGGATGGGTACTCCAGGTACAACCAAGTGGCAATTGCCCTTGAGGACCAAGAGAAGACTACCTTCACTTGCCTGTTCGGCACCTATGCTTTCAGAAGAATGCCCTTTGGATTGTGCAACACACCAGCGACATTCCAGAGATGCATGCTTGCAATCTTCACCAAGATGGTGGGCAGTTTTCTTGAGGTGTTTATGGACGACTTCTCCATCTACGATGACAGTTTCGATTCTTGTCTTGACCACCTAGACAGAGTGCTTCAAAAATGCCGTGAAGTCAATCTAGTGCTATCATGGGAAAAGAGCCACTTCATGATCACAGAAGGAATTGTGCTGGCATGTCGTTTCCAAACGTGGCATGGAAGTCGACCCGGCAAAGGAGGATGTGATCGCCAATCTCGAGCCACCTCAGACAGTAAAGAATGTGAGGTCATTCTTGGGGCACGTGGGATTCTACAGAAGGTTCATCTGAGATTTCAGCCGCATTGCTTGACCTCTTACAGAACTTCTATGCAAGGAGTCTGAGTTCAATGTTGATCAACAAGTCCTCCTTTCTTTCAATCAGCTGAAGGAGCTTATCACTCAAGATCCAATTATATAGTTGTCTGATTGGTCTCTCCGTTTTGAGATTATGGCAGATGCGTCATACTTTGCAGTAGGGGCTGTTTTAGGATAGAGGAAAGACAAGGTACCCTATGCCATTCATTACGCTAGCAAAACATTAGATGAAGCTTAAAGGAATTACACTATAACAGAAAAAGAGTTGCTGGTTGTGGTATTCACCTTGGAAAAGTTCAGATCTTATTTGCTTGGATCGAAAGTTACCATCTTCACAGACCACTCCGCTATCATATATTTACAACAGAAGAAGGATGCCATGCCCGGACTGATTATATGGATCCTTCTCCTTCAGGAATTTGATTTGGAAATAAAGGACAAGCTTGGAGTTCAGAATGTAGTAGAAGATCATCTCTCCAAAATTAAGCATCAAGAACCTCCGTTGAATAGTGCACCCATCATAGAAACCTTTCCTGACGAGTCAATTTTGGCTGTGGATTCACTCCCTTGGTATGCTGATATTGTCAACTACCTCGTTTCGGGGGTAGTACTGCCGAATTGGACAAAAATTCAGAAGGACAAATTCTTGTCGACAATCCATTTCTACCAATGGAAAGACCCTCTCTTATTCAGGGAAGGGGCATATTGCATTTGGCGTAGGTGCATTCCTCAGGGGGGCATCATAGTGTCCTCGAGCATTGTCACTCCCTCAAATCTGGTGGACACCACTTTGGAGATAGGATGCCATCAAAAGTACTTCAGTGTGGCTTCTGGTGGCCCACACTTTTCAAGGATGCAACAACCTTCGTCATACGATGCACTGACTGTCAGAGATTGAAGGGCACACTCACAGCTAAAGACTCGATGCCCCTGAAGATCATTCAGATAGTAGACATCTTTGATGCTTGGGGTATTGATTTCGTGGGGACCTTCCCTAACAGTCAGGAATATGAGCACATCTTTCTCGCCGTCGACTATGTCAATCGCTAGGTTGAAGCTATCCCCGCTCGAGCCGCAGACAGCCAGACAATATGCTGATTTCTAAGAGAGAATATCATTTCACGGTTTCGAATTCTGAAGATTCTTATATCAGATGGGGGTAGCCACTTCATAAATAAAGAGGTCAAGAGATTAACGAAGGAATACGGCATCGACTATCGAGTCGCATCTCCTTATCATCCCCATACCAATGGCATGGCAGAATTGTCAAACAGAGAAATCAAGACGATTCTTCAAAAACTTGTGAGGCCGGACATAAAGAATTGGTCCCAACTCTTGGACTCCATCCTCTGGGCATACAGAACCGCAAACAAGTCTCCCTTGGGCATGTCACCCTATCCTCTTGTATATGGACAACCATGCCATCTGCCCGTAAAATTAATTCATAAATCCTTGTGGGCAATCAATATGTGCAATTTGGACTCATAAAGTAGTGGTCAGAAAAGGAAATATGATATGAATAGACTCCTGGAATTCCGAGACTATGCACACAATAACACATTGATGTACAAGGAGAAGGTGAAACGCTGGCATGACCGGCATATCAGACGAATGACCTTCGAAGTTGGGCAGAAAGTGTGCTTATTTGATGCAAAGTTAAATATATTCCCGAGCAAATTAATAAGCAAATTGATAGGGCCATTCCGAGTTCGTAAAGTGTGACAATGGAAGTATTGCCATATTAGAATTATCTCCTGATGCACAACCATTTGTTGTCAACGACCAACTACTGAAGCCCTACCTTGAGCCTGATACTTTCTTAGCTGTTGTTGACTCAGTCTGGGTTCTGCGCTTTGAAGATACCTCCACAACACTAGCAACATCAAAAGATTCAGACAATGCACCTCAAAAACTTTTCCTCTGATTTTTTTCTCTTTTCTTCTTTTCCTTTTCTATTTTCTTTTTTTTTTCAACCAAAAAGGCGACGTCTCTTATTGTCAGTTTTCTATACTTAGGACGTACTTTGTCCTAAGTATGGGGTGGGGGGTGGTGAACACCCAGAGTCCTTTTGCTTTTTTGATCCTCTCCATTGTCTCCTCTTCTTGTCTATACTTAGGGATATCTTACCCTAAGTGTGGGGGGGGACAGCCTGAGTACGATCTGTTCATTCTCACCCTAGATCATCCCCGCCTTGTGTACAATCTGCAATACTTAGGATTATTTGATCCTAAGTATATGGGGGGCGATCAACTTCCTGTTCATTTATTTATCTCCTCATTCCTTCATTCTTTAGACTTCTCTATACTCAGTCCGAGTTATGTCTTCTCTTTTTCACTTTGATCTATGAGAACATAGCTCGAGCTAAGTATAGGGGGGTCGTATATACTATGTATATACTTTAAGCCATAATTCGTACTTTTGCATTTTAAATAATACCCATGGCTAAAAATAATGTTAAAATTCATTACAATATTCTAATAAAAGATGTTTGTATCTCCTCAGACTCTTTTTGTACATTCTAATTAATAAATCAGGCAAAAATGCTTTTTTGCAAAATGTTTGAAAAATAGTTTGGAACTCTTTTTGAAAAATCTTATGAAAGCTGTTTGGAAAATATTTGTAAAAAGCGTTCAACCTTTGTAAATATTTTTGTTCGCAAAAACTTATTTTCTTTGTATGAAATAAAAATGTCTAAAAAGCGATTTGCAAATGGTTGGAAAAATGGTTGCAAAAATATCTTGAAAAATCTATATATACTATTTGAAAAACCTTTGCAAAATTATATTCAAATATGTGTAATGTTTGTAAAGACCATTTATGAAAATTATGTTGGACTATAGTTTTTAAAACTGTCGCAAAATGATTTTCAAACAAGCCTGAGGAGTGTGCACACTATACTCAAAAATCTTTATACATGTATAAAAGTGAGCAATAATCCCTTGTAAATCCTTTAAGAACCAAACCCTTCTATACATAAAATATATATCCATGTAAAGATGTGTACCCATTCTTTTTGTATAGACTGGTTAATAAATCTGGTTAAAAATATCTTTGCAAAATGAATTGAAAAAATGGTGTGACCCGTTTGGAAAACTTCTTATGAAATATTTTCAATCTTTGTAAAAATGTTTTTGATTGCAAAAATTCTTTTCTTTGTATGAAATAAAGGATTTGAAAACCTATTTGCAATTCATTTTGAAAATGTTTTGTAAAAATATTTTTGAAAAATGTATCTTTTATTTGAAAAATCTTTGCAAAATGGCTTTCAAACGTGTGTAAATGTTTGCAAAAATTATTGTATACTATAGTTTTCAAAATTGTTTCCAACTAAATTTGAGGAATAAACACATCATTAAAATAGGAATAAAATGTGTATATAAATAAAATCCTCTATCAATTGTAGATACCTATAAAATCACTTTGTATAAACATATAAATCCTGTAAATTCTTAATTCTTGTAAATAAATAAAGAGAAGCATGCCCGTGTAAATAGCTCTACACATTTTATACTTTGTGTCAAAAATTCTTTTGCAAAATTATTTGTGTAAAAATTCTCTTTGTTTTCAAATTCTTTGAAAAATTTAGCATCATTCTTTGCATCATTATGCATAGCATTTGCATAGCATCCATATTCTTTTAAATTGAGCTTGATGATTGAACAAAGTCCAATAAAGTTGAAGATTGGAGCTTAGTCGGACCTTACTACACTTAACTGCACTGGAACCTTAAGGGAACTAGGTTTAAGGTACTTCAGGTCCATTATGACTTAATTATTTGAGACTCAGGGCTGGGTTCAAGTCACCTCAACCGACTAACTAGAACTTTTCAAGACGTACACATGACTCTTGTCGGCCGTGACCTAACTTGGACACTTGCACCTTTTACTTGGCTCAACTCAGTTGGAGTGGTGAGGGGGTTGGATTTGCCGGTCTGAGATGCATACAGGTGGAAACATTCATCCTCATCTAGGGAGGGAAGTGCACCCCAACCTGGTCAAGTTCCAATGAAGTCTAAAGACAAGAGAGTGTGGGTTGCAATGAAGCTTCAAAAGAGGGATATTCTTCTGTCTCAAGAGGAAAAACTCCTTATGTAAATGCTGCTGTGAATAGTATGTTAAAAAAACTCCAAAAAAGTGACCAGGCTTGAAAAAAAATAAAATGCCTGCCGGAGTATGTATATATGTTGTATAGAAAATAAGCAAGCCCGAGCATCGAAGTTATACCATGTGAGCCTACAGCTGGATGACTTGACTACACTGATCTTGCATCCCAGGATAGGTAGCTACACAGGCTACCATCCATTCTTTTCTTCACCTCCTCCTCTTTAGTCGGATGCCACTTGAACATAGAAGGGAATATCTCGCTCCTCGAGGACGGAGTGTTGGATTGGGGAATCATTGGGTTGTCATTCTAGAGAAGTTAGTTCCTTTGTCATTTCAATTGGGGAGATCCACTATCACTTACACTGTACAAGTCAGCTTCATAGTCATAAGGGTTTGCGTATGGTGTAGGCTAGTTCTGACCTGGCTATTGAGGTGGGTTGAACCGAGTTTTGTGACTCTCGAAGGCTGTTGTATTTTAAATTTGGTTCCCAATCAGGTTCCACACACATTCTCACATCAAGGTCTAACCTGAGATCAAATCTTTGATTTGGTAAAGACGAGTTTTACAAATGAAAGCAATTCTCTTCACTCTTTAGCAAAGGCAAGTATAGGGGAGTGATGAATCTCCATTTCATCACCTTTATTCTATCATTTTAGCCTTAAAAACCCTAGCTAATGCACGTAAATGACATTAATTTATACAAAATAGCATCCATTATTTATTGCATTTATTGTGTAAATATTACTGTTTTTAATACCAAAATTATAAAATAAAGAGAAGAAAAAAAGGAATAAAATATTGAAATATTTTATGACCCTAAACCTCGAGACCAAGGCAAGAATTGACTTGGTCGACAAGGAATAAAGTAGGAGGAGATAAGGGCCAAATACAAAATAAAATTCACATTTATTTATTCATTCTTTTATTAATTTTGGCACCTATTTTATTCTTTATTATTTATTCATCAAATAAAGAAACTTTGTACATAAAAGTTTTAATGTAAATAAAAATACAAAATTGAGTTTATACAAAAGTAATACACATTTTACATTTTATACACAAAATAAAAAGGTAGAAACCACTTTAAAGACTCATATCTTTCAAATAAAAACTCAAAGCATAGCAAAATCACCTCTAATTGTATATAACTTTTCACAAGCTATTTAATGGTGGTGGTTTATTTTTTTGGAGTTACTAGGTGAAAATAAGGTTTTGGGGCCCTCATTGTACATTCTACTGATTAAAATATTCATTTTATTCACCCCTTATTATTTTTACAAATTCATATTTTTATAATTTTGTAAATATTATTTATAACACAGGTCTATATTAAAACCAGAATAAAACCAAACGGGAAATACAAAATAAAATAAATCTATGAGAAAACATAAATAAAATACCTAAGATTGTGCTTGTATAAAAATAAAAGGGAAAACACATTCTTTATTCTTTTATAATAATGTAAATATTATATAGCCTATTAAAAATACAAAACTAAAACTCAAAAAAATACCTTAAATTAAAAGATGTATATAAAACACAGATAAAATATCTATAAAGATACCTACATAATTATTGACACAGAAAAACTTTGGCGTATTTGATTTTTTTTATTTTATCCCCGACTACGACGCCATTGTGTTGGCACGTTATTCGCGAGGATTGATAATTATTAATGGTATGGAGGTGTCCTTGCTATCCCCAAAAATCTCGTGACAAACAAACAATTTTCTTCTTCTCAAGCTGCAAAATTAACTAAAAGTGAATAATGAAGTAAGAGAAATATTTTGCTACTTATTTACCTGTATAACAGACATGATCGAACTCAGGGAGGCTACAATTCCCGAGGGTTATTCAATTAATCGACAAAAAATTCAATTAAAAGAAAAATAAAATCTCAAAGGCAAACTATCGTTGGTTTTTGTGGAATTTTTCTCTTTTTATATTTTTTATATTTTTAATTTTTTATTTTTCTAATTTTGAAATTTTTAGTGATTTTTATTTTTACAATTTTTTATCTTTAAATCAAGAACAATATGCATAAAATAAGAAATGCACACACCAACTTTTTTGTATTTTTCATATTAGTCAAAAATGCTAAAAAACTACAGAGAAAATATTTTTGTGCTTTATATGTTTTAAAATGTTTTTGGGAATTTTTGTAGAATTTTTAGATGTTTTTGTATTTTTGTAAAAATCAAATAGTGTCAAAATTTAGAAATAGTGCACAACTTGGAGTAATTTGCAACTTAAAAATATTTTAAGTACCCAAAACTCCTGGCAATTAATTTATGATAAAATAGGGACAATTATTTATAAATAGAGACTGAATTCAAGAATTTTTGAATTTTTGTAGAATTTTTTATGATTTTTATAATATATTTAGCATTTTTCAATTTTTTGGGTTTTATAATTAGTTAATGTACAAAATTTGGATAGAAATTAAAAGACAATGGAATATAATTACTCTATTTTTTTAGGATTTTTAGAGGAATATTCGATTTTTTTTTATGAATTTTTAATTTCAAACTGAAAAAATGACATGTTTTTTGATTTTTAAATAATATTAAATGATGATAAAATGAAATGGAAAATTTATACATTGAAGAGGAACTAGTCAGGAGAATAACATGATTTTTTTGCATAATTTATTGAGCAGGAAAAATATTTATTTCAATCAAACAACCATGCAAAGATAATGTCTGGAAAGTAGGGACTAGAATGTAAATATTTGATGTTTTTGTATTGAATAAGTAACAGAAAATAAGTAAAAGGTATAACGTGCAATTTACCTAATAAAATGCTTGCAAAGAACGTGACTTGCTGAAGCATGTCCTTTCTATAATTCTTGAAATATCTTGGGGTTCATTCGTAATTTTTCCAAAGCCTTAGGTTTTATTTAGAACCGTCCAAACCCTATGGTTCTTTGGTTTTGTTTCCTTTCCTGTTCTTCAAGATGGGAGGAGGGGCAGCCGCCACCACCGGTTGGAGTGGATCTGGAGGGGGCGACTGGGTGGCACATCGCGCTGGATGACGGTGGGGCTCCGCCCTCTCAAGGCGACGCTCATGGGCGGTGAATGAGCTGGACAACGGTGGGGCTCCACCCTCTCGCAGCACCGAGGTGCGGAGGGGGGCGCGAGACGGGCGGAGGAGGCACCACGGCTGGGCAGACTCGAGGCAAGGGCCCGGTGGCTTCTGGTGGCGGCCGACTAGAAGTGGGACGGCACGACAGTCCACGGGGACGGCTGGGCACAAGCGTGAAGCACTGGTGGCGTTCCACTGGGCAACTCCTATGGGCGACGCCGTTGGAACCTGCTGTCTGAGTTTTTTTTTAAATTGTAAACAACAGTAAAAACTTTTTATATATTTTTTTCAAAAATGTAAACAAAAGCAAGAATGAATTTTTTATTTTCTTGTTTATTATATTTTTTATTATTTTGATTTTCCTGCAAAATAAAGGTCAGAGATAAAAATGGAAAACAATGATATTTTTTATTATTTTTTTATTTTTAATGTTTATTTATGCACAAAATTAGGAGACATGAATGGGGATGGATCTTTGTGAGGTGTGGAGGATAGATCCGAAGATCCGACCACTGTGCATGGTCGGATGGGAAAGGTCGTGTGAGGTAGAATAAGAATGCGGAGAGATCGAGAGAATGAGATGAAAACTCGAGTCGGTGGCGAATTAAATCATGTTGAATTTTAAGATCTAAATAAATAATAAAAAATGGCGATGAAAAAAAATGCGACAAAATGAAACTACGATTAATCCTAGACTAAGAATAAGAGAAAATGATGATGGATCTCACATTAGGAACAGAAAAGACCTTGATCACCTCAACGAAGGCCGACGTACTATCACCGGATGGCTCGGAGGCTAGGCATCCTTCTACGACAAGAAAACTCTCAGAGATCGGGCTCCTCTCACCAAAGATTGATCTAGTTGGAATGATGGAGAAGGATCCATACAAATAGAAAAAATAGAGAATGAAATTTGAATTTTTGAATTTGTGGTTGAAGAGATAAGAGAGATGAAAATTGAAATAAGATAAAGATAAAGAGAGATAAAACTATTTACAACATTAACTATTTTTATTTAAATATTCGTCAATTTATAATTTGAATAAAAATGTTTTTTTATTTTTTATGGCGGTTAGTAAAGAATATCAACTATAGACATATACAATATACATATACGACATTATATACATGGGTAAATGAGCAAATTAGCTTTTTTTGTTTTAAAATTTTTATTTTTTATTTTTATTTTAAATAATTAGTAAAAAATTATTTACAAATATATACAAATACAATATGTACAAAATACATTGGAAAATTGCACAAACCACCTCAGAAAATAAACTTTTTACTTGTAACTCCAATAATTATGAAAATACAATCATTTTAAAGATAATTTAATTTAGAATACAATGGAAGTGAGATTGTTCAATTTGAGTTCATATGAAACTGGAATTGGTCTTTCAGTTAGTTCTTAGTGGCTTTTTCCAAGTGTGGTTGCTTTTATTATGTACAAATTTTAATTGTGCAATTATTTTTATTAATTAGAATACATTTTTATTTACAACTTTGGTTTTGAAAGTTATTTGATTTGAGGTCAATTAATGTACAAGTAAAATAGCATAGTATTCAAATACACACAACACATAATTTTTTTGATTATCTGATTGAGGACACTATCTCCCCCTACTTTATTCCTGGTCGATCAGGTCAAATCTTGACCTTCTCTCGGGGTCCGGGTCAGCCTGTATCTACTACATATATACAATCTTCCTTTTTTATTTTATTTTATTTATTTTTCCTTTCTTTCTTTATTTATTTTAGGTTAAAATGGTAAGAAATGTACAATATTTACATACAAATGTAAGTTAGTAAGAATATGGAGTTAGTGTTATATACATGTGTTTTATAAGGGATTTTAAGCTAAAATAAATGAATAAAGATGACGAATCTTGGATTCATCATCCCCCTATGATTTACCTTTGCTAGTCCCTTAGCAAACATTTATTTGAAATAATAAGTGAAGAAAACGAAAAAGAAAGGGAAAATAAAGAAAGTAGGAGAATATTGGGTATTAAACTTATCTTCATAAAATTGTAGTTTAGACCTCTGTCGGACTTTTGGATTATCAGTGTGTCGGAGCCTTAATGGGAAATGGATTTAAAACCTAACAGCTTCACTTACACTTGTACAGTGTAAGTGAAGTATAGCTCCCCATCTCAAAAGTAGCAAAGAAACAACCTCCCTCAACAAGATAACTCTAGTTCCCCAGTCTAGCAACTCTTTCCTCGAGGAGCGGAGATATTCCCTTTTAAGTTCAAGTACAACCAACTCAAGAAAAGGGGATGGAGAAAAGAATGGACGAAAACCAGTGTAGCTACCTACCTTGGATGCATGTTCAGTGTAGCCAAGTCATCTGCTGCAAGCTTACAAAAATTGGTCTTTGAAGCTCTTATTAATTTTTTTAATCCTTGTATATACACTCCGACAGGTATTTTACTTTTCAATCAAGCATGTCCACTTTTGGAGATTCTGCATTTTTCCATTCATTTTTTTGAAAGCATATACAAAGTGCAACATGTACATAAGGAGTTTTTCCTTTTGAGCCAGTAAACTACCCCTCTTTTGAAGCATTATTGCAACCCCACAACATCCTGTCTTTAGAACTCAACATCGCTCGACCAGGTTGAGACGCACTTCCTTACCTAGAGGAAGACGAGAGGTTTTGCCTAGATGTACTACCCTCGTATGCTACCCCAAGCCAAAAGATTCTGCCTCCTCACTACCTCATTCATGAAGAGCTACGCGTAGAGTGCTTGTCCAAGATAAGCCATGGTTTGAAAGAATCATGCGTGTGTTGTTAAATGTTCTACTTAGACTAATCAAGATGACATGTGAACATAGTCTTATGGACTCAAAGAATTAAGTCCCTAGGACTTGAAAAGTCTTAACTCCATTTCTTATAAGGTTCCTTTGAAATTAAGTGGATTAAGGCTCAACTAAGCTCCATTCTTCAATTTTATTCCAGACATAATTTAAATGTCAATACTATCCTGAAAAATGCAGATGTAAATGCAAGAAAATATGTACAATGCAAGGGAAACATTTTTTTGAAAGAATGATACACATGTGAAAAGAACAATTTTTTAAACAATTTTTTAATTTTCAACTTTTTATGGATTTTTTTGAAGAAATGCAGAGTTAAAAGAAAGTTTTTTTAAATTATCAGGTTTTTGTAGATTTTTGGTTTTGTAGTTTTTTTGAGAAAAATGCAGAGGTAAAAGAAATGTTTTTTAAATCATACGAGTTTTTTTTATTTTTTGGTTTTTTGTTGTTTTTTTGTTTTTTTACACAAGTGGATTTTACAAAATTATATACATACCCCTGATTATCACGAAGATTGAAGGTCTTAAGTTCCCCACAAGGTAGGAACTCAATCGCTGAGTTGACCACATGAGATTCGGATTAAATCAACAATTAACCCACAACAAGTAAATCAAGCAATGAAAGTAAACGTATGGAGTTAAAAATTATTATAACTCTACAACAAAAGTGTGTATATGTGCAAGTCTGTATAGAGTGACGAACATAAGGAACAAGCAGGATAGATCTGGCAATCAAGCTCAGGAGTGAAAGTGATCAAATGCTTACAAATGTGCTTTGGGTTTTTAATTTTTAATTTTTATATTTTATTTTTGATTTTATAATTTTATATTTTGATTTTTAATTTGCTGAATTTGCATTTTCTTTTTGTATTTTATATTTTTTTCTTTTAATAAAACAAATATATACTATAAGAAAAACAAGATAAGGTATCTTTAAATTGAGGTAAATATAATCAAAAATTAGGAAATGAGATATTTTTGGACTTTTTATATTTTCCAATGTGTATGTGATTTTCCAGATTTTTCCTTTTTTTGTTATTTTTAAAGGCAAAAATACTGAAAAACAATGAACAATGTTGCTAGCCGATATTAAAATGAGGATAAAAAATATCAAGCCGAATCCAAAATTCCTCAAGTTAATTTTAAAATACAGTTAAGGAAACAAAGAAAATTCATAGATAAAGATTGTATTTTTAGGATTTCTCAGGAATTTTTAAGATTTTTATGAAGCTTTAAATGGTTTGCTATTTTTAGGGGTTTTCCTTTGAATATTTTAGTGATTTTTTGGATTAAAGTTAAAACACAAAGAAACAAACAAAATATGATTTTTTTTGGAATTTTCAAGGGATTTTTATATTTTCAGGCATTTTTTAATGCAAACAGAGCTGAAAATGCATGTTTTTGAATTTTTATAAATATGAAAATGCAATAAAAATGAAAACAAAAATAGGGCGTGAAATAGCAACAAAACATGAAGCTATGTTATTTTTTTTGGAAATTTTTAGGATTTTAGAGATGCATGAAATAAATGCAAACAACAAAGAAAAAAATCAACACTAGCAGGAGTATTTTTGTAAATATCCAGAACTCCAGGGGCACATATGTAATTTTTCCACAAATATATAATGTAGTATGAAATTTTCTGGACCAAATACAAATTTCTAGACCCGTAGGGGTATTTATGCAAAATATCCAAAGGCACGTGCGCAAGGCACGTGACTGGCAAGGACTGATATGTAATCAACAAGAACCTGGGGGCTTAATTGCAATTTTTCAAAAAATTACACGTTAAACAACTGTTCCTGGACTAAAGCGAAATACAACAAGTCGTGAGGGTTTCGGTGTAAAATTCTCGCACCGTACGTGCATGAGTCACGTGGCGTGACGTGGACATGGACCAGAGTGTAATTAACTAAACTACGGAGGTCTTTTTGCAAATTTTACACAAAATATTAAACTGCTAATGAAAGTTTCTTGTCTAATAAATAAATACACAAAATGATGGGGGTGAAAGTGCAAAATACCCACGCCTAGGCGATCCAACGGCGTACGTCCTTCACTTATCCACGTGGCGCTTCGGGGACAACCGATGACGGTTCGCTGATGACGACCTAGATTAGATCCTCCAAGGCTGATCGGACGATGGCGACATGTGAAGATCTGATGATGGCTGTGCGATCTGGGCCCGACCTAGATCCAACGGCTGGCGGCCTAGGACGAAGAACATGGAAGAAGGCCAGCGACGACGATCTTCCCCGACCTCGATCTTGACTCCTGGCGACGCTTTCGAGCTCCAAAATGGCTGTGATCCTTCCTGGGGATCTCCTCTAGCTCCTGGGGGCTTCAAAACCCTCCATCAACGGCCGGAGTCCTCGTGAGGGCTCGACGGAGCGGGAAGGCTCCATGAACATCCGATGAGGCTCAAAATGAGCCTCAGGTTCTTCCTTGGCGTCTCTGGACCCGCAAGAAGGGTGAGAGGGTCGATGGCAAAGTGCCTCGACCCTATCGTGGTGAATTGGAGGTGCGGAACAACGAAGAGGAACTCTGCCGGAACTTCCTCCGACGAGGGGGATCGAATGGGCGATTGGATGGATGAGATGCAAAACTAACAAGGTGAATCGATTCCTATGACCATAGGGAAGAAAATACACAGAGAAAAATGAAAAGAACAAGGCCCTCGAAGGTGATATACCTGAGGGAGAAGACCTCGATGGAGACGACTTGCCGGAGGTGGTGGAGCCTCCTTGGAGCTTGCTCGACCGACCTGACGCAAGGTGGAGGGAGCTGTCACCTTCCTCACACGATTGGGCACAAAAGGGGGAGCAAAACTCGTGCAAAAGGGGTTCAAAAATCGATTTGAAGATCGGAGAGGGTATTTGAGTGGTTGAGAACTGCTTGGAAGAACAAGGCACATGGCGTGATGCAATGATTCAACACCCAAGGAAAGCTAGGGGTGTGAATCACCGAAGTCCAAGGAAGAAAAGTCAAGAATAAGGTTACGTGAAATGGTGCAAGGTGGAGCCTCAAGAAATTGAGAAAGTGGGTCAAAACCAACGTTCTGACAAGGCTGCAGAGGGGGTCAGACAGTGGACCGGGGGTCGACTGTCCAAGCCACCTGGTTGGTCCACGTGGACCAACCAGGAAAAACCCTGCAAAAATTCTTTGAAAATTCATTTAAAAAATGAATTTACTAATTTTTGGTTAAAAGATGAAAAAGGTTTATTATTTTTTGAAATATTTTATTATGATTTTTATTTATTTTTTAGAGGTTTAAAATTACAAGTTACCTTTTATAGCCTTTATAGGTATACATATCTATATATTTTAATGTTTTATCTTTATTTTGTGTATTTAATTTTATTAATTTTATTTAATAATTTATAATTTATAAAGTATTTTTATATACTTAAATATATTTTTATTTTATTTATGATATATTTTGTACACTTAATAAAATATAAGTATTAATTATATAGGTATAAGTACAAGTATTATACCTACGTTTTATATACATGCATTTAATTTGTGTGTTTTCTTTAAGTTTTTATTCTGGTTTTAATGCACACAAATATTATAAATAATATTTACAAAATTATAAAATATAAAGTTATAAAATTAATGAACAATAAATAAAATGAATATTTTAATCTGTACAAGTATACAATAGGTGTCTAAAACTCAACTTTCAAACCGTAGCTACGCAAAATACGGAACTACCTTCATTAGATAGCTTATTGAAAATTATATACAATTAAAGTTGATTTTGATGCGTTTCGAGTTTTTATTTGAGAGATACAGGTCTGGGAAATTGGGATTCTGGAATTTTATTCAGATCATAACTTTTTATTTGTACATTATTTTTGTGTGAAGTCAATTTTGTATTTTTCTATATTTAATTATCTACAATTTTTATTTACAAAGTTTCTTTATTTGAGTAATAAAAAGTGGAACCAAAAATAGATCCTAAAATGAATAAAGAATGAATTAAAATAAAAAGGATTTTTATTGGTATATTGGCCTTATCTCCCCCTACTTTATTCCTTGTCGACCTATTCATCTAGATGCCTAGGTCTCGAGGTTTCGGGTCATGAAATATCTACAATATTTTATTCTTTTTCTTTTATTTTCTTTATTCTATTATTTTGGCTTTAAAAACTGTACTATACATACGATTTACACACACATGCACGAATGCTAAAATGCATGAATTAAGGGTATTTACATGCATGTACTAGGGTTTTTGAGGCCAAAATGATAGAATCAAGATGATGAAATGTGGATTCATCATCCCCCTATACTTGCCTTTGCTAGTCCCTAGCAAACACTTATGCAATAAGTGCAGAAAGAAAAACAAAGAAAAGAAAAAGAAGAAAGATGGACTGAATTTAATTATCAAACTTGTCTTCACAAAATCAAAGTTTGGAGCTTAAGTCGGACCTTTGGAATTTTAGTGTGGGCGGAACCTTACTAGGAATCGGATTTGAAATCCAACAGCCTTCGAGAATCCCAAAACCCAACTCAAGTCTCCTCAATAGCCATGTCAGAAATATTTCAACTCATACGGAAACCCTTACGATTATGAAGCTGTCTTGTACAGTGTAAGTGATAGCGGCTCTCCCCAACTAGAATGACAAAGAGACTGACTTCTCCAGTATACCCAATGATTCCCCAATCCAGCAACTCCTTCATCGAGGAGCAGGGCATTCCTTTCTAAGTTCAAGTGGCAACCAGCTCAAGAGGAGGGGGTGAAGAGAAGAATGGACGGTAGCCAGTGTAGCTACCTATCCTAGGATGCAAGATCAGCGTAGTCAAGTCATCCAGCAGCAGGCTCACATGATATGACTTTCGAACTCAAGCTTGCTTATTAACTATACAACATATTCACATACTTTGGCAGGAATTTTATTTTTGTATAGGCCTGCCCTCTTTTTTTGAAATACTATTTACAACAACATTTACATAGAGAGTTTCTCCTCTTGAGCCAGTAGACTATCCCTCTTTTGAAGCTTTATTCCAACCCACACTCTCCTGTCTTTAGAATTCCTCATCACTGGACGGGTTGGGGTGCACTTCCCTCTCTAGAGGAGGAGAAATGTTTCCACTTGTGTGCATTTCATACCGGCAAATCCACCCCCCTCACCACTCCAACTGAGTTGAGCCATGTGAAAGGTGCATGTGTCCAAGTTATGTCATTATCAACAAGAGTCGTGCGTGTGCTCCGAAATGCTCTACTTAGGAGTCAAGAATCCATTGAACCAAGTTTCATGATCCTCAAAGAATTAAGTCAACTAGACCTGAAGTACCTCAATTCCGATTCCTATAAGGTTCGTGATATTAGGTAGATTTTAAGGTCCAATCAAGCTCCAATCTTCTGATTTTACTTAGACTTGTTCAACTATCAAAATCAATCCAAAAAATGCTCATGCGATTGATGAATCTCATATTCATCATGCTAAAATTGGTAATTTAGGCTCTGTTCCCCAACATTCACATGTATTTATACATTAATAAAGCATCATTAGCATACATACATGTATAAATAATAGTTGCATTTCATCATGCATAAATTGCATTAAAAATCCTAAGTGTAAATTAGCCCAAAAAGCCGCTAACTTCTCTTATTTTTAGTTAATTCATCCTAACTCCGATTGACCCAAAACGACATCCATTGTGGATATATTACTAACCTTATTAAATAAAAAATACAAAAAATACTAACTCCAATAAATATCAATAATCCCAAAGTCTAATTTCACATCTGACGGACTAAAACGAGCATATCTCCCTTATATAGTGTATGATTTTGGTTTTTAAAGTACTCCATTTTCAAATACCTTCAAATCAAGACAAGTTTCATAAAATTCGGAGCTCATATGTGAAAGTTGGGTTTTGGGCCTCTTTTGCGCATTTTGACTTTTTGCTATTTTTGACCTGAGTTTTTATGTACATAATTAACCCTTTTAATTTCATTTCATCTTCATTTGTGTTCTTTGATGAAAGTTTTATTAAGCGACATAAAAATCTAAATCCAGATTAAAACTGAAATCAAAGAAACTGACTGAGTCCAAGTGTTTGTTGTAAGTCTGTATAAAAATTGTGTGTTTCTTACTTCTATTTTGTTTTATTACTTTTTTGTTTTTTAAAAATCCAAAAAATTAGATTAGTGTGTAAATATTTTTTTTGTATTTTATCATAATTTTTCTAGATTTTTATCCTCTTTAAAACCACCAAAAAAATTACAAAACTCAAAAAGTCTGTTTTCTTTACACATGGAAAATCACCAAAAATACCACTTCGCACAGGTGATCAATTTTGCTCCCGAGCCCTTCATAAAAGTTGTAGATCTCATCGAGACGAACAACTTTTGTAAAGGAAATTTTTTGATTTGAGGTCCCCTCTTATTTTATTTCCCCTTTAAATTTCAAAATTTTTTGGTGCCACATGGCAGCTCCTGGGCGTGCCATGTGGCACCCCCTTTTCCAGTACACACCACCCCCGGGGCACGTGCAAAGCACGTGACCCCCTCTCCTTCCTCCAACAATAGCTCCACTTCCCCTCTCGTAATCGTCGCCCCTCCGCCTGGCCGTTGCTCATCCTCACCAGCCGTTATGTCCACTCACGTAACATCCCTCCACCTTCGCCTGGCAGTAGTTATCTCCGCCTCCCTATAAAACATCACCAGCTCCTCCTTATCTCAGATCCGCCCTCTCTTCCTCAGGCCGGTGATAGCAGCCAAAGACTTTGGTGAGATCCAAAGCTTCAAGGAGCTCTGTCGCAGCCTCCTAGCGAGCTGCTTAGCTCGTCGCCTCCGGTGACTCGAGCCACAACTGGAGCCTCGCCTTCCCAGGTAACTCCTCCCCTTCTATCTCTCTAAAGCCCGCATCACGCACCTCCACCGCCGGCCTCGCACAGGCCAGTGTCCCGCTCCTTCATCCCTTCAGGCGAACCCTCAACCTCCTCTGCCGATCTTCCTCCACCTGCGTACAGCAAGAGCCTCCGACTCCGGCTCAACCACCGTGCTTCGCCGCATTGCATTAGCTTCGCCCCCCTTTTTTAGGCTAACCCTTGCAGGTCCTCCGCCATCGCTCTGCCTTGTCGCTCGGCTGCCCTGCCTGCTCGTGCGACTGAGGCCCTCTGCCCCGTCGACCGGCCAGCAACCAGCCACCTCCGCCTCCGCCTCGCATGAGCCTCGTGCTCTGCCTTTGTGCGGAGGCGCCACCCCTTCGCCCGCCACCGCCTGGGCCCACGACGACCATCGCCCGCTCCGCCCTGATCGCCTGGTTTCGCAGCATACAACTGCCATCTGATCGGGCGTGGCCCTTGATCCGACAGTCCCCATTTCCACCTCCATCTGCCATTGGATCAGGCAGGTGGCCCTTGATCCAACGGCTCACGAGCCGCCACGCATTCGCTAGTCGAGCCTCAACCCCGAGCCTCCGCCTTGGTTCTCCCGAACCGCCGAACCACAACCTCGTCAGCCGAGCCTTCGGTTCGGGGCTCCGAACCTCAGGCTCGGCCACCCCCGAGCCTCTGCCCCAGACCCGAGCCTCCAGAGGCACGCGCATCCCGAAAAAATTGCAGCCACCCCTATGGACTTTTCAGATATTGCAATTATACCCCCGCTAGGGGTAAATTACATCCGGGCCCCGTCGACTTTGTAAAATTACAGATAAGCCCCTCCAACGACCCGTTTGAAGCAAAAACTTTATTTTAATTACATTTTAGTCCCTGAAATTTCATTTTAGCATATCTTTCTCATACGAACTCCGTTTTTAGCATATAATATGTCATTTTGAAGCTCTTTTCATGCTCTACCACTTAGCATTGTTTGTTAACAGATCTGAGGTTGTTTATTGATAGTTATCGTTTGAGGATCTCTATTGACATATGCAGGATACTTTTGACATATTCGTGCTTGAGAAATTAATAACTTTTTTGCAGGAATTTGGATGATGATTTTAATCTGATTAAACCCTTGTAATCATTATTGATTATTTTCAATAGTTTAGTTTTCACAAGGGATTAATTTAGATCAATTCCTTTAAGATTATTATCGACTATTCAAGGATTTGAATAAAAGATATTTGGAGGGCGAATATTTTGCTTCAAATTATTCTGAGCATCAATTGATTAACCTGAAGCATTGAGTCAGTCTTGAGTTCGATCCACTTTGATTTGTGATTATTTTTTTGAAATTATAGATCTTTTTATTTGGGGATTTAATACGTTTCAAATCACAAATCCTGAGCACATTTGTCTCTGTTTATTTTCTTTGCATTGCATCTTCATAATTGCATTGTATTATATTGTCCCAACACAATAATTACCCGAGCATTAATTAATTACTTAATTTAATTTAAAACCGTACAACTAAGAATCACCGTTCCCTAAGTTCGACCTTGGTAGACTTGCAAAGTAAAAATATTCCACAACATTCAAAGGATTGTGGTATTTTGATCGATCGATTTTTGCCTCCTATACTACAATTCATCATTATTAAAGAGGTGGATTTCACGCTCATTAAATGATAAGTGATGATTTTTTTATGCAAAAAAGTTTTTTTTGAGCATGAAAAGAGCTTCAAAATGACATATTATATGCTAAAAACGACGTTCGTATAAAAAATATATGCTAAAATGAAATTTCACAGACTAAAATGTAATTAAAATAATGTTTTTGCTTCAAACAGATCCCTGGAGGGGTCTATCTGTAATTTCACAAAGTCAGCAAGGCTCGAATGTAATTTACCCCTAGCGGGGGTATAATTGCAACATCTGAAAAGTCTAGGGGTTGGCTGTAATTTTTCTCGGATGCACGTGCCTTGCACATGCCTCTGGAGGCTCGGGTCTGAGGTGGAGGCTCGGGGGTGGATGGGCCTGAGGTTCGGGTCCATGCCTGAGGTTTAGAGCCCCGAACCAAAGGCTCGGGTGACGAGGCTGTGGTTCGATGGTTCGGAAGAACCGAGGCGGAGGCTCGGGGTCGAGGCTCGGCTGGCAAATGCGTGGCAGCTCGTGAGCCGTTGGATCAAGGGACACCTGCCCGATCCAACAGCAGATGGAGTGGAAATGGGGACCGTCGGATCAAGGGCCATGCCCGATCCGAAGACAGCTGTATCATGCAAAATAGGGCAATCGGGGCGGAGCGGGGCGATGGCCATTGCGGGCCCATGCTGTGATGGGTGAAGGGGCAACACCTCCGCATGAAGGGGTGGTTCCTCCACACGGAGATGGAGGACGAAGCTCGTGCGAGGCGGAGGCGGTCGGTTGTTTGCCGATTGGCGGGGCGGAGGGCCTCAGCTGTATGGGCAGGCGGAGCAGCCGAGCGACAAGGCGGAGCGATGGCGGAGGACCTGCAAGGGTTATCCCAAAAAAAGGGGGTGGGGGGAGCAAAGCTAATGCAACGCGGCGAAGCGTGGTGGTCGAGCTAGAGTCAGAGGCTCTTGCTGTGCGCAGGTGGAGGAAGATTGATGGAGGAGGTTGGGGGTTCGCCTGAAGGGATGAAGGAACGTGACGCTGGCCTGTGCGAGACCGGCGGTGGAGGTGCGTGATGCGTGCTTTAGGGAGATAGAAGGGGAGGAGTTACCTGGGAAGGCGGGGCTCCAGTTGTGGCTCGAGTCGTCGGAGGGCGACGAGCTAAGCAGCTCGCTAGGAAGCTGCGACAGAGCTCCTTGAAGCTCTGGATCTCGCCAAAGTCTTTGACCACTGTCACCGGTTTGAGGAAGAGAGGGCGGATCCGAGATAAGGAGGAGATGGCAATGTTTTATAGGGAGGCGGAGATAACTGCTGCCAGGCGAAGGTGGAGGGATGTTACATGGGCGGCCGTAACGACCGATGAGGAGAAGCAACGGCTAGGCAGAGGGGCGACGGTTACGAGAGGGGAAGTGGAGCCGTTGTTGGAGGAGGAAGGAGAGGGGGGTCACGTGCTTTGCACATGCCTCGGGGGGTGGTGTGGACTGGAAAAAGGGGGTGCCACATGGCACGCCCAGGAGCTGCCACATGACACCAAAAAAAATTCGAAATTTAAAGAGGGGAAAAGAAATAAGAGGAGACCTCGGATCAAAAAATTTCCTTCACAAAATTGTTTGTATCGACGAGATCTACAAATTTTATCAAGGGTCCGGGTGCAAAAGTGGTAACCGGTGTGAAGTGGTATTCTTGGTGGTTTTCCATGTGTAAAGAAAACCGACTTTTTGGAGTTTTGTAATTTTTTGTGGTTTTAAAGAGGATAAAAATCTAGAAAAAATACAATAAAATACAAAAAAATTATTTACATACTAATCTATTTTTTTATTTTTAATAAATAAAAAGTAATAAAACAAAATACAAGTAAGAAACACACAATTTTTATACAGATTTACAACGGACACTTTGACTCAGTCAGTTTCTTTGATTTCAGTTTTAATTTGGATTTGGATTTTTGTGTCTCTTAATAAAACTTTCATCAAAGAACACAAATGAAAAAGAAATAAAATTAAAAGGATTAATTATGTCCATAAAAACTCAAGTCAAAAATAGCAAAAAGTCAAAATGCGCAAAAGAGGCCCAAAACCCAACTTTCACATATGAGCTCCGAATTTTACGAAATTGATCTTGATTTAAAGGTATTTGAAAATGGAGTACTTTAAAAGTGAGTAGACCAAAATCAGACACTATATGAAGGAGATATGCTCATTTTAGTCTGTCAGGTGTAAAATTAGACTTTGGGATTATTTGACACTTGTTGGAGTTAATAATTTTTTTGTATTTTTTATTTAATAAGGTTAGTAATATCTACATAATGGAGGTGGTTTGGGTCAATCAGAGTTAGGATGAATTAACTAAAAATAAGAGAAGTTAGCGGCTTTTTGGGCTAATTTACACTTGGGATTTTTAATGCAATTTATGCATGATGAAATGCAGATATTATTTATATATGTATGTATGCTAATGATGCTTTATTAATGATTAAATGCATGTGAATGTTGGGGAACATAGCCTAAATGGCCAATTTTAGCATGATGAATATGGGATTCATCATACCCCTATACTTAAACCATGCTCGTCCCCGAGCATCAATGAATGAATGACTTAGTTGAATACATCCCTGACTGTTCATGTGAATTTTCAAGGCTCAATTCATAGAAGACCCTTAATTTGAGTGATCCTAAATTTCGGGGCTTAACCATGCTTTAATCAGAAGGAATCCAACTTTTCTAGTTTTCAGACTCTCTGTTTGTACATATAAAATTAGGACATGATTTTTAGTGTACTGCATTCATGAGAGTCTAGTCGAGACATCACCCAAAGTTCTAATCCAAGAGACTCTCCTCTAGACCTAATCCTCGACACAAGGGAATAAGTCTATTCTTGCTTCAGTCAACCATCTCATTAGTTTGTCAGACTTGAAAGTGTAGATGGACGACCAGACGATGAAGGGCATAGGATTGTGTCTGATTATCTCTCCCTTACATCAGAACAAGGTGCCTTACGAGTGCCTTATTACTCAGCACAAGTATATTTTTATTTTGTTGATCAATGTGTCCGTCAAGAGAATTTGGAGTCGTCTGCACTTGTTTTTCTGGGAGTATACCAGGGTGTGTCTCTTTTGAGTATTTAAGATACCTTCGACACCCAAACTTGTATCGCTTACGATGCAGAGCCCTTTTATGGTGTCAGCCCGACTCCTTAGTCCTAATTAGCGCTTGGTCCAAATGAACACTTTGAAAATGTGTGGGAGCGCTCGTCATTGGTGGAAGCTCATTTGGATTTTGACTTTTGGATGATATAGCTTTTCTTTGACATTTCTTTTTCTTTTCTTTTGTTGGCTAGCTCCACTGCTTTTACCAAAAGTTGGCGCACATTGATCAACAATTTCCATTAAGTTTCATCACACCCTGGCACATAGGTAAATATCAAAAAAATAGCATACGAACTTGTTCACATGTTGGCTAGGAATTTGCTGACAAGCCTTTATTAACTTTATCCCATCCTCGAGCATCATTAGATCGGATCTAAACTCAAATCTCTAGTTCTAGTTCCTCAAGTGATATCTCAACTCATCTCATAAATCATGCAGTTGTGAAAGTGATTGTGCTGATCATATTCTTTTTGATGGTAGAGATGAAGAGTGCAATATAGCGCTCAATCTTTCAAACTAGAGAAGTGTGGATAATTAAGTTCAAAAACCTTAATGACTAAGGCTTGTTAGCCCAGACTCTCAAGATCACAGAAATCAAGTGTCCTAAAAAATCCTCAAGACTTGAGTGACAGTGAATGTGTCAGAAATATATCAACCAAGGAATGCATGAAATGCTTGCTGAAATGCAAGACCATGAGTGATGTTTTTTTATGCAAAAAAGTTTTTTTGAGTTTTTGTTGTTTTTTTAGAAAAATAGGTATTATACACAAAATATACACTATTTGTACCCATCCCCGATGTTAGATAAAAACGATTATAGTACGAGCTATGGATAAAGTAGGTAAAATATACACAAACACCCCCTATATTGGCGTGTGCTATGTCCTCATGGCACAAAGTGAAATGTAGACATAGCTCGTACTAAGTATAGATGGAGTAAAAACAAAAGTAGAGAAGTGATGTATAAACAATGGTACCGGTCCCCCTATACTTAGGCTCAGGCTAGCCTAAGTATAATCGGATAAATACAGATGGGGAACCGGATAGATTTGTGGATGTACAAGATCAAAGAGGTTTGCGACAGACCTTCTTGCGGGAGTGTGGAGGGAGATAGTATGGAGATGTGGAGGGCGATGAAGAGGGGGCCGATGAAGAAGACCAGCCATCGTCGGAGTCGTCCTCAAGGGAGTAGTAGTTGTATGCAGAGGATCTCCAACTATTGTAGAAGTGTCCGAATAGTCCTGAATATTACGAATTAGAGCCACTCTCTCACTTCAAATTACACAAGTATATGCAAAAAGATAAATAGAGCTAAGCTACAAAATTCTCTAAGTCCTTAGTGCCAAGGTAGCAAGCGTGAAACCGGCTTCTCGTGTGTACGTAAGCACCTTGGGAAATGCGCCTCCCTCGATCTGCGGTACCTCACACAAAGTCAACAAGAGAGGAGGTTAGACATCTCAACAATATATATCAATAAATGAAGGAAATAAATGAAACAAAAATGAAGACAAATAATCACAATCAATCACAAAAATATGATCTATACGCTGTTGCTCCTCGACAACTGTGCCATTTAATTATCATAAAGATCGAAGGTCTTAAGTTCCCCACATGGTGGGAACTCAGTTGCTGAGTCGACCACACGAGATTCGAATTAAATCAACAATTAACCCATGACAAGTAAACCAAGCAATGAAAGTAAACATGCAGAGTTAAAATTTATTATAACTCTACAACAAAAGTGTGTATAGGTGCAAGTATGTGTAAAGTGTCGAACACAGGGAACAAGCAGGATAGATCGGACAATCAAGCTTAGGAGTGAAAGTGATCAAATGCCTATAAATGTGCTTTTTTTGTGGTTTTTAATTTTTAATTTTTAATTTTATTTTTGATTTTATAATTTTATATTTTGATTTTTAATTTGCTGATTTTGTATTTTCTTTTTGTATTTATTTTTTATATTTTTTCTTTTAAAAAACAATTATATAATATAAGAAAAAGGAGATAAGGTATTTATAAAAAGAGGTAAATATAGTTAAAAATCTGGAAATGAGATATTTTAAGACTTTTTATATTTTTCTAATGTTTGTGTGATTTTTCTAGATTTTTCCTAACTTTTTGGTATTTTTAAAGGCAAAAATACTGAAAAACTGTGAACAAAGTTGCTGGCCGAAATTAAAATGAGGATGAAAAATATCAAACCGAATCCAAAATTCCTCAAGTTAATTTTAAAATACAGGTAATGAAGTAGAGAAAATTCAGAGACAAAGATTGTATTTTTAGGATTTTTCTGGAATTTTTAAGATTTTTATGAAGTTTGAAAGGGTTTTGCTATTTTTAGGGATTTTCCTTCGAATTTTTATTGATTTTTGGACTGAAGTTAAAACACAAAGAAATAAATAAAATATGATTTTTTTGGAATTTTTCATGGGATTTTATATTTTTAGGTATTTTCTAATGCAAATAGAGTTGAAAATACATGTTTTTGAATTTTTATAAATATAAGAATGCAATAAAAATGTAAAACAAAAGTAGGGGTGAAATAACAACAAAATAGAAAGCTATGGTATTTTTTTGGGAATTTTTAGGATTTTAGAGATGCATGTAATAAATGCAAACAACAAAGAGAAAAATCAACACTAGTAGGAGTATTTTTGTAAATATCCAGAAGTCCAAGGGCACAGATGCAATTTTTCCACAAATATATACACAATATAAAATTTTCTAGACCAAATACAAATTTCTAGACCCGCAAGGGTATTTATGCAAAATGTCCAAAGGTACGTGCGCAAGGCACGTGACTGGCAAGGATTGATATATAAATAACAAGAATCTGGGGGCTTAATTGCAATTTTTTCAAAAATATTACACGTTAAACAACAGTTTCTGGACTAAAGCGTAATACAACAAGTCGCGAGGGCCCTGGTATAAAATTCCTGCACCGTACATGCGTGAGTCACGTGACGTGACGTGGACAAGGACCATAGTGCAATTAAATAAACTAAGAAGGTCTTTTTGCAAATTTTACACAAAATATTAAACTTCCAATGAAAGTTTCTTGACTAATAAATAAATACACAAAATAGCGAGGGTGAAAATGCAAAATACCCATGCCTAGGCGATCCGATGGCGTACGTCCTTCACTTATCCACGTGGCGCTTCGGGGACAACCGATGACACATTGCTGCCCAGATTTGATCCTCCAAGGCTAATCGGACGGTGGCGACGCGTGAAGATCTGAAGGTGTCTGTGCGATCTGGGCCCGACCTAGATCCAATGGCTGGTGTCCTAGGACAAAGAACATGGAAGAAGGCCGGTGACGACGATCTTCCCCGACCTCGATCTCGGCTCCCGTCGATGCTTTCGAGGTCCAAAATGGTCGTCATCCTTCCTGGGGACCTCCTCTAGCTCTTGGGGGCTCCAAAACCCTCCGACGGTGGTCGGAGTCCTCGCGAGGGCTCGACGGAGCGGGAAGGCTCCAAGAACCTCCAGCGAGGCTCAAAATGAGCCCCAGGTTCTTCCTTGGCATCTTTGGACCTACAAGAAGGGTGAGAGGGTCGAGGGCAAAGTGCCTTGACCCCGCAGTGGCGAAATGGAGGTGCAGAACGGCAAAGAGGAACTCGGCCGGAGCTACCTCCGGCGAGGGGGATCGAACGGGCGATTGGATGGACGAGATGCTAAACTAACGAGGTGAATCGATTCCTACGACTATGGGGAAGAAAATACACATAGAAAATGAAAAGAACAAGGCCCTCGAAGGTGATATACCTGAGGGAGAAGACCTCAACTGCGACTTGCCGGAGGTGGCGGAACCTCCTTGGAGCTTGCTCGACCGACCTAACGCACGGTGGAGGGAGTTGTCACCTTCCTCAACGATTGGGCATGAAAGGGGGAGCGAAACTCGTGCAAAAGGGGTTCAAAAATCGATTTGAAGATCGGAGGGGGTATTTGAATGGTTGACGAACAACTGAGAAGAACGAGGCACAGGGCATGATGCAACGATTCAACACCCAAGGAAAGCTAGGGACGTGAATCACCGAAGTCCAAGAAAGAAAAGTCACGAAGAAGGTTACGTGAAATGGTGCAAGGTGGAGCCTCGAAAAAATCGAGAAGCAGGTCAAAACCAACGTTTTGACAAGGCTGCAGAGGGGGTCAGACAGTTGACCAGAGGTCAACTGTCCAAGCCACCTGGTTGGTCCACGTGGACCAGCCAGGAAAAACCCGGCAAAAATTCTTTGAAAATTCATTTAAAAATAGTAAATGAACTTATTAATTTTTGGTTAAAAGATGAAGAATGCATATTATTTTCTGAATATTTTAATATGATTTTATTTATTTTTAGAGGTTTAAATTAGAAGTTACCTTTACAGCCTATATAGGTATACATATATATTCTAATATTTTTTTTATTTTGTGTATTTAATTTTATTGATTTTATTTAATATTTTATAAATTTATAAAGTTTTTTATACACTTAGGTATATTTTTATTTTATTTTTCTGGTATATTTTGTACACTTTATAAAATAGAAGTATTAATTATATATGTATATGTACATGTATTATACCTATGTTTTATATACAGACATTTAATTTGTGTATTTTCTTTAAGTTTTTATTCTAGTTTTAATGTACACAAATTTTATAAATAATATTTATAAAATTATAAAAATAAAGAACAATAAATAAAATGAATATTTTAATCTATACAAGTATACAATAGGGATCCAAAACTCAACTTTCAAACCGTAGCTCCGCAAAATACGAGACCACCTTCATTAAATAGCTTATTGAAAATTATATAAATTAAAGGTGATTTTAATGCATTTCGAGCTTTTATTTGAGAGATACAAGTCTGGGAAATTGGGATTCTGGAATTTTATTCAGATCATAACATTTTATCTGTACATTATTTTTGTGTGAAGTCAATTTTGTATTTCTATATTTAATTATCTCCAAATTTTATGTACAAAGTTTCTTTATTTGAGGAATTAAAAGTGGAACCAAAAATAGGTCCCAAAACAAATAAAGAATGAAATAAAATAAAAAGGGATTTTTATTGGTATTTTCGCCCTTATCTCCCCCTATTTTATTCCTTATCGACCTATTCATTTAGATGCCTAGGTCTCGGGGTTCGGGTCATGAAATATTTACAATATTTTATTCTTTTTCTTTTCATTTCTTTATTCTATTATTTTGGCTTTAAAAACTATATTATACACACGATTTACACACACATGCATGAATGCTAAAATGTAGGAATTAAGGGTATTTACATGCATTTACTAGGGTTTTTGAGGCTAAAATGATAAAATAAAGATGATAAAATGTGGATCATCAACCCCCCAAATAAACATATTTAAAAGTACGAGTTATGTTTAAAGTATATATACAATATATACGACACCCCCTATACTTAGCTCTAACTATGTCCTCATAGTGATCGGAGAGCGAAAAGGAAGACATAACTCGTGCTAAGTATAGAAAAGTGAAAATACTCCTATGCTATAACGACTCAAATGAAAGATAAAAAGAAGAGAAGTTGGTGATCCCCCCTATACTTAGGATCAAGTAATCCTAAGTATAGTAGAGTTTACAAATGGGGAAAACCGATTGAGAAAATGTACATACTCAAAAATAAAAAGATGATATGAACAACATCAACTCCTATACTTAGGGTAGAGTATCCCTAAGTATAGGCAACAACAAGAGTGATGAATAAGATGAATGTGAAAAACACAAATCCTTCACCCCCTATACTTAGGATAAAGCACATCCTAAGTATAGCATATACACACACGGAAAAGGGGTGAATGATAAAATAAAAGAAGAAAGAGTGAAACGAAAGGACATACAAGAGGAGTGGATGATCATGTATCAGACGTAGAAGATTGAATCAAAAGGTCATCATCTGATACCACAGATATCGAATCAACGACAGACAGGAATGTATCATGATCTTGATATGGCTTCAGCAATTGTTCGTTCACAACAAATGGCTGTGCGTCAGATGACAATCCAGATATGACAATGCTCCCATTATCACGCACAGCTCTCACGATGAACGGTCCTGACCACTTGCTTTTCAATTTTCCTGGAAACAACTTCAACTTAGCATCAAATAACCAAACTTTCTGATCAGGGGAGAAATTCTTTCTTCGAATGTGTTTATCATGCAAGCGCTTGACTTTCTCCTTATACATAAGTGAGTTATCATATGCAAAGTCTCGGAATTCCAGTAATTTGTTCAAATCCAACTTCCTATTCTTTCCTGCCTTCTCATAATCTAAATTGCATACACGGAGTGCCCATAAAGATTTGTGAATTAATTCCACTGGCAGGTTGCAAGGCTTTCCATACACCAATATGTAGGGGAGACATACCCAAAGGAGACTTGTACGTCGTCCGATAAGTCCATAGAACTGAATCAAGCATCTAGGACCAATTATTCCTATCTGGACGTACAAGTTTTTGCAATATCATCTTGATCCCCCTATTTGAAATTTCTGCCAAGCCATTAGTCTGAGGATGGTAAGGAGACGCAACTCTATGCTCAATGGCGTGCTCCTTCACAAGCTTCTTTACTTCTCTATTAATGAAATGACTTCCCCCATCTGAAATCAGTATTTTGGGAATATCGAGCTGTGTAATAATAAGGTCCTTGAGAAAGGAACACACTGTACGACTATCTGTGGCTCGGGTGGGGATAGCCTCCACCCATCGACTAACATAATCCACGACGAGCAGGATGTACTGAAATCCCTGATTGACAGGAAATGGGCCCATGAAGTCTATGCCCCAAGCATCAAAAAATTAGAAATCTGTATATATATCTTAGGGGCATGGTATCTTTGGAACCAACAATTCCTCCCATTTTCTGACAATCAGTACAACCTCGAACATACTCTATAGCATCCTTAAACAATGTAGGCCACCATAGGCCACTCTGTAAAACCTTTGCTGCCGTAAGTTTCCCCGAATGATGCCCACCAGATTTTAGTTTGTGACAATGCTCAAGTACACTGGTGTGTTCCTCCTGAGGAACGCACCTTCTCCAGATACAATCCACACCCTCGTGAAATAGGTACGAATCCTCCCACTGGTAATAATGAATTTCTGACAGAAATATGTCTACCTTGTAATTCGGCCAATCTTTTGGAACTTTCTTGGAGACAAGATCGTTCAAAATATCATCATACCATGGGAGTGAGTCCACAGACAAAATGGACTCATCTGGAAAGGTTTCAGAAATAGAAATCATGTTCTGCTCAAAGGTCTCTGTATCTGTGATACAGGAAAGGTGACCTGCCACAACGTTTTCCACTCCAGGTTTATCTCGAATCTCTAAATCAAATTCCTGGAGAAGAAGGATCCATATGATAAGGTGTGGTTTGGCATCCTTCTTTGCCTGCATGTATCGTATGGCAGCGTGATCCATGTACACAATAACGTGTGAACCGATGTGGTAAGATCTGAACTTTTCTAGCCCAAACACAACTGCTAACATCTCCTTCTCTGTAACTGTATAATTTCGCTATGCTTCATCCAGAGTCTTGCTAGCATAGTGTATAGCAAATGGTATCCCATCCCTTCTTTGTCTTAAAACAACTCCAACTGCGAAATCTGAGGCATCCGTCATGATCTCAAAAGTAAGAGACCAATCAGGTGGCTGTAAGACAGGAGCACTAGTAACCATTTCTTTCATCTGATTGAATGCAAGGAGGACTTTCTCATCGACAACAAAATCGGTCTCCTTACACAGAAGCTCAGTCAAAGGTCTGGCGATTTTGCTGAAGTCCTTTATGAATCACCTATAGAATCCTACGTGTCCCAAAAATGACCTCAACTGCTTCAAATTCTGCGGTGGCTGTAATTTGGAAATCACATCAATCTTAGTCGTGTCAACCTCCATACCATGTTTGGAGATGACACGACCCAATACAATCCCATTAGTCACAATAAAGTGACTCTTCTCCCACGAAAGCACTAGGTTTACCTCATAGCAAGTTGAAGAACTCGGTCTCAATGAGCAAGACATGTGTCAAAACTATCCCCGTAGACCGAGAAATCGTCTATAAAGACTTCAAGAAAATTACCCACCATGTCGGCAAAAATGACCAACATACACCTTTGAAATGTAGCGGGGGCATTACACAATCCAAAAGGCATCCGTCTAAAGGCGTAGGTGCCAAACAGACAAGTGAAAGTAGTTTTCTCCTGATCCTCAGGAGCGATAGCAACTTTGTTGTATCCCAAGTACCCATCCAAGAAGCAAAAGAACTCTTTCCCTACCAACCTCTCAATAATCTGATCAATAAAGGACAGTGGAAAGTGATCCTTCTTGGTAGCTGAGTTCAGACGTTAGTAATCTACACAGACACGCCATGAAGTAGGTACCCGGGTCGGAATCTCCTCACCACGGTCATTCTTTACGATCGTAATCCCGGATTTCCTCGAGACCACATGTAATGGGCTGACCCATTTGGAATCTGAAATGGGATATATATAAAGCCAACATCACACCATTTCTTGATCTCCTTCATGACAACCTCCCTTAGATTTGGATTTAGACGACGCTGACATTCACGAGAGGGGTTACAGTCATCCTCTAGGTAGATATGATGCGAGCACAATGCTGGATTAATCCCATGAAGATCCGAGATATTCCATCCTATGGCCTTGTAGTTTCTCTCAATAACCTCTAGCGCACGAGATTCTTGTTCAGCGGTCAACTGCGAGTTGAGGATGATCGGAAACATTTGGGGGCGACCCATAAGGAAGGCATATTTCAACGTTGATGGTAAAACCTTGAGCTCAAGTGGGGTCTAAATTGGATCTGCAATAACCTCTGCTACTGTACTGGTAGATGGTATGCAATATGTGCTCTGTAGACTATCCACCTTGGCTACTGACGATTCAGCAATTAGAATATTTGATAGATCTGTAATGAATGATCTCTGCTCAGAAAGGAAGGTATCATCAGGATGTTCAATATTCTCATCAATTAACGATTCAGATATCTTAGCAATAATCTCAGAAAGATGTCTCTCATATGTGCATAAATCAGTAAATTCATTGAATGGCTCAGATATCTGGACCTCAGAACTCTGCTCAAACTGCTCATCGGCGACTATCTCAATTGGACCACCAAGGGAACTCATGTCGACTGTGCTTTCTAGAGAGTCCTTTTGGGAAAGGAACTCCTGGGTATCTATAAAATTCGTGAAAAGATCTATCTCTCTGAATTCAACAAGAAAATCACAGTCATCTGGCTCTGATATAACTTTCTCTGTATCATCTGCTGCTGGGGACGGTGATGGTCTAGGATCAGAGATCGTCTCAATTTTCATCTTGTCACCACGAGAGTGAAAGATGATATCTCCAGTACCATAATCAACTGCTGCTTCAGCCGTTTAGAGGAATGGTCGACCTAGTATGATCGGGGCATGGAGTAATGGTGCAGGTGTGTCCATATCCATGACAATAAAGTTAACAGGGAATTTCATTCCCTGCACCGTTACAATAAACGTCCTCCAAAATACCTCTTGGCCTCTTAATCGATCTATCAGCAAACTGAAGGATCATTCTGGTTGTTTTAAGAGGTCCTAACTGGAATTCAGTTAATAAAGAGGAAGGCATGGGATTAATAGAGGATCAGCTATCGAGAAGAGCACGATCAAATTCTTGATCAAAGATATGGCAACGGATGTGAGGTGCTCCCTTGTCTTTCTTTTTAGGCGGAAGGTTACTGATAGCATGAACTGTGGCCATGTTCAAGATGCGTTTCTCTGTTTCCTTTCGTCTGTTCTTCCTTGGTTGACGCTTTTGGGTACATGCCTCTTTAATTCCCTTTTTTAATGTAAACATGTATTCCATGGCCTTGAGGAGTGGCATCTTTAAAAAGATGTTTTGTAAGATCTCAACCACTCCAGGATCAGATAGTGCTGTTTTAAATTTTTGATTTTTTAGCTTTGAGAGCAGAAGGAAATGACCCCGAATCAGAATACACATGCAAAGGTTCATTTCCTTTATTCAAAGTAGAATCCTCATGTACAAGAGGACAACCAGAATCAGTCTGTACAGTGTTGTCCAAACTAGGTGAAGGAAAAATATAATCTAAAACAGAACGAGATGCTGTTGTTAGTGAAGAGGTAGAATCTACGACTGGTATATTCTCCCTTGCTGATGGTGATCTACATCTTCCTGGTGAAGGTGGTGGTGAAGGCAGTGAAACTCCAGATATGGGTGCTGCTACTCTGGGCCTCTCGACTGCTGGTGAAGGAGATGATGTAGAAGATGATGCCCTCTCAGTGGATCGATCTCCTAACCCCAATTGCTGCGTAGGTGACTGCAATCTCCTACTGCTCCTGAGATGAATGGCATTAGATAAACATGTAAAATCAAGGGACATACCTGTCTCGAGGATGGGTGGGCTATTGGCTACCTGCTCCTCCTGCTCCTTGCGTCTGAAGTTGTTGGGGTTGGCTTCAACCTGTGATGGAATCAGTGTCTTGGTGGTGGTCAGGTCGTCAATCCGCTGAGTCAGTTCATTCATGTTATTTATAAGCAGTGTAAGTTGGTCTGGTGCTGCATTGACTGAAGGGGCCTCAGGTTGCTCATTGATTGGTTGTCGCTGAGGTTGATAGTACTGAGGCTGTTGGTACCCATACGGATTCTGATAATGAGGAGGAGGGGGAGAATACTGTCAATAATATGCAGTCTGCTACTGGTTAGGATGAGGGAAATACATGGACTGCTGCTGTGGATGGCCTTATCTCCAGTTTTGGAACTGGGGTGGAGACTGATACTGGGGCTGGAATTGCTGGTGCTGGTACTGGTACTGCTGCTGCCTGCCTCCTTGAAACTGGTGGGAGGGTCTCTGACCATGCTGTGAACCCAACTGGTCTTTGCCCTGACGGACGGGTCTGGTTTCGCTCACGGTCTAACCAGATATCGTTCACCTCCTGAATACCAAGTGGAGGTGGAGATTGCTGCTCATGAATGTAGGCTACTTCCTGTTGATATGGAACTATCTGATGTGAATGCTGCTGAACCAGATCAGGTGTCTGCATATTGTAGACATGCTGAACTGTGGATGATCCTCCACTACTCTGCTTGGGGGAAGAAGTCTGCTCCCTAGTAGAGGTATTGGCTGCTACACTCGTACTGTGGACTGCGCTGATCATATTCACAAGAAGCTCTAGGTGCTTTGTTATCTCATCCAGCTTATCCAGGTTCTTTGTCCTCTGCTCGATCACATGAAGCTTATCAAGTTCCTGGTATCACTTTTCAATAATGTCCACTTTGGATAGGTGGTTTCCAATGATGGCCAGGTCAGTGCTATCCACCTTATCCATTTCTTGTGTTGCCGTCACATTGGCATCCTTGTGGGTTACTACAGGGGCGGTGACGGGGTGCTTCTGAAAAGCACGTGAAGATGAAAGAGCTGCTGAACTTTCCACCATCTCATCAAAAATTTGATAAAGGACATCCTCATCCTTGTTGAAGTGACTTCCCCCACAAGCGGCATCTACCAGCTTCTGATTCTCAATGCTTAAACCCCCGAAGAAATTTTGTACAAGGTTGGTCTTTGGAATATCATGATGGGGGCATCTCTCCGTCAGATCTTTGAATAGATCCCACACCTCGTGAATAGGCTCTTGGGGCATCTGGGAGAAATTAGCAATCTAGGATCGCATTTGGTTGAGTCGTCCAAGTGGCTAATACTTGTTCTGAAATGCGGACTCAACTCTTCCCAAGTAGTGACAACCTTCCCCAAGTGATTTAACTAATACAAAGCTTTGCCCATCAGATTGAATGGAAAAGTGGTCATCTGCACTACCTCTAATGGGACATTTGGGTTGTACTGTTCCATAAATGCGATCGAACTGCTGGAGGTGTATATAAGGTTCTTCATTAATATTTCCATGGAATATTGGGAGAAGAGGTAAATTAGTAGGCTTAAGCTCAAAATGCCCATGAACCATAGGGATTTGTATCCAAGGATTTGTCTGTCCTGCCCCTGAATTATAAGCATCTTTTAGTGTAGGCTTAGCCCCAGGTTTTATGTGAGGTTCTTCTCCCCCATTCCCACCTCCAGGGTTTCTGTTATCCCCGTCTCTCCTATCTTCTCTTTCCCGTCTCATCTCGAGAATCATGTCTCTCAATGCGTTTTGAAAGTTAGCCTGCTCTGCTATCTGGGATTGAATTGTCTGGATGGAGGCTAACATGGTGCTGTTGATCTCGCTCTGTTCCGACATGGTTCCCTTTCCCTTTGGTGGCATCAAGTGTTCGGTGTCTGACTCCGAAAATGTGCATGATACTCGATTAGTACTCAGTACTGATGTAGTCTCAGATATTAATTTGAGATTAAAGCCAATCTCAAATTGTGGATTGATGGATGTTGTGAAGGCGAAGTGGACAAAGAGGAACATTCGAGAAGTGAGTCTCCTCGAATAGAAGGTGAACGTCTCAGAGTGTAGAATGAGTTCGCAGAGTCCGAACGAGAAATACTCCGGTTCGACATCTTCAAAATCAATAGGCAGGATGCGAGAACACGAGGGTCAATGCAAGAGTGAAAGTGAATGAAGGCGCAAATTGCACAGAAGGATCTTTGTCACTAACAAGCAAAAACAATACAAACCCCCAGCTCACCAACTCAACTCAATGTGAAGACCGTGAAGGTTCGGTCAATTATCTTGTCAATTTTAGAGTTCGGTGACAATACAATCTATCAGAGTGGTTAAAGCGAGCTGTTAGGAACCCAATGCTCTCAGGATACTGGCCCAATCCCAAAGTTAGATTTTTCCAGCCAGTATGAATTGTGGATCGTTTACGGGCTACTCGATCAATTCAATCTGTTAAGGACGTCACGAGCCGCTTTACCAGCTACCGAAGAGATCCTCAATGGAGAACGACTAACCCAAGATAGTAGTCTGAAAAGAGTTTGGGTGTGGCTCTATCCTAGTGTGCGGGTCGCTCTCTTGCTACATACAAACCAAACAATGAGGGGGTTACTCTCCCTAAAACAATGATTTTTCCTTGTGTTTATTTTAGGGTTGAGTTTTCTTTAACAGTCCCATATTTTAGGCAGTTGTCACTTGGTTAAAATATTTTCAAAGAATCGCCTACCGAATGTCTAATTTCCTTTTTAACTTATGTGAGTGAAAACAAGGAAGGAGATCGGAAATGCCAGTGCGCGATTAAAAAAATGATGCATGCATGAGTTAGAGATGCGTTCCTTATCGCCAGCACTCTACATGCAAGTGATCTGCGCAGAATTGAAATAAACTATCATATATGATGCAAGTGAACCGTCCTAGATGATATCTTCTATTAACGGGCAAGAACAAGCTAATTTGACTAAGTCCAAATTACACTCTACTCTATAGGTACAAAAATTCATGTTTATGGTGTTTGGACCTACTTAATTACCTTGCTCAAGCAAATTAATTAAAGCAATCAAGAGGTAGCTCACGAAATCCGCGGGAAATAAAGAAAAATAAGGCGATGAAAATAAAACCAGTGAGGTCCCCCAAGTGCACCGACACTTGGCGAAAAAGACCCCACAACAAATGAGTGTTCGTTTACAAGAGTTCAAGTGCTAGAAGAAAAATCTCTCTCTCTCTGTCTCCTTCAATTCTTCTTCTCCTCTTCTCATGCTATCTTGCGTCTTGGTGAAGAATCAAGCCGCCTCTGCGTCGCTTGGGTGCTTCGGCTCTCCTAAGATTGTCTCCTTCACTCTGCGGGCCCTCGCAAGAAAAAGAAAAAAGAGTGTATAAGAAATACAATTATCAAATATGAGAAAGAAAAAAAATGAAAAAAATGCAGTGAATATGAATAATGGAATAATGTGGCAAAATATAAACAGATATGTACAATCAAGAATAGTAGGTCAAAAGAGAAACCTAACTACCCTTGCCATGCCTCCCCGGCAACGGCGCCATTTTGTTGACACAAAAACTCTTTGGGTATTTGTTTTTTTATTTTATATCCTCGGCAACAACGCCATTTTCTTGACACAGAAAATCTTTGGGGTATTTGTTTTTTTATTTTATCCCTGGCAACGGTGCCATTTTGTTGGCACGTTATTCGCGAGGATCGATAATTATTAATGGTATGGAGGTGTCGTTTCTATCCCCAAAAATCCCATGACAAACAAATAATTTTTTCTTCTAAAGCTGCAATATTAACTAAAAGCGAATAATGAAGCAAGAGAAATATTTTGCTACTTATTTACTTGTATAGCGGACATGATCGAACTCAAGGAGGCTACGATTCCCGAGGGTTATTCAATTAATCGACAAAAAATCAATTAAAAGAAAAAGAAAATCTCAAAGGCTAACTATCCTTGGTTTTTGTGAGTTTTTTCTCTTTTTATATTTTTTATATTTTTATATTTTTATTTTCTGATTATTAAATTTTTAATGATTTTAATTTTCACAATTTTTTATTTTTAAATCAAGAACAATATACACAAAATAAGAAATATGCAATCCAACTCTTTTTGTATTTATAGATTAGTAAAAAATGCTTAAAAAATTACAGAGAAAATAATTATGTATTTTATATGTTTTAAAATGTTTTTGGGAAGTTTTATAGAATTTTCAGATGTTTTTTGTATCTAAAATCAAACAGTGACAAAATATAGAAACAGTGCACATCCTGGAGTAATTTGCAACTTAAAACTATTTTAACCTGGCAATTTTATGATAAAATAGGGACAATTATCTACAAATAGAGACCGAATTCATGATTTTTGGATTTTTGTAGATTTTTTTTATGATTTTTATAAGATTTCATGTATTTTTCATTTTTTTGAGGTTTATAAATAGTTAATGGACAAAATTTGGAAAGAAATTAAAAGACAATGAGATACAATTACTCTATTTTTTTAGAATTTTTAGAGCAATATTCGAATTTTTATGAATTTTTGAATTTCAAACATGGAAAATGACATGTTTTTTATTTTTAAATAATATTAAATTATGATAAAATGAAATGGAAAATTTATACAATGAAGATGAACTAGTCAGGAGAATAACATGATTTTTTTGCATAACTTATTGAGCAAGAAAACTATTTATTTCAATCAAACAACCATGCAAAGATAATGTCTGGAAAGTAGGGACTAGAATATAAATATTTGATGTTTTTGTATTGAATAAGTAACATAAAATAAATATAAGGTAGAACATGCAATTTACCAAATAAAATGCTTGCAAAGAACGTGACTTGCTGAAGCAGGTCCTTTCTGTAATTCTTAAAATCTCCCGGGATTCATTCGTAATTTTTTCAAATCCTTTTTTTTTATTTTAGAACCGTCCAAACCCTAGGGTTCTTTGGCTTTGTTTCCTTTCCCGTTCTTCAAGATGGGAGGAGGGGCACCTCCGCCGTCATTGGAGTGGATCTGGGGGGGGGGGAGCAGGTGGCGCAACACGCTAGATGACGATGGGGCTCCGCCCTCTCGGGGCGTCGAGGTACGGAGGAGGCGTCACTGGGGAGCTGGGCCGGCGTGAGGCACGATGGTTCTGCCTCAGGCGGAGGATGAAGGCAACGCTCGCTGGCGGTGAATGAGCTGGACGACGGTGGGGCTCCTCCCTCTCGTGTCGCCGAGGTGCGGAGGGGGGGGGGTGCGAGACGGGCGGAGGAGGCGCCGCGGCTGGGCAGACTCGTGGCGAGGGCCCGACAACTTCTGGTGGCGACCGACTAGAAGTGGCATGGCATGACGGTCCACGGGGACGGTTAGGCGTAAACGCGAAGCGCTGGCGGCGTTCCACTGGGCAACCACCACGGGCGGCGCCGTTGGAACCTGCTGTCCGATTTTTTTGTTTTTTTATTTTTATTTTAAATTGTAAACAACAGTAAAAAAATTTTATTTAATTTTTTTCAAAATTGTAAACAGAAGCAAGTATGGATTTTTTATTTTCTTATTTATATTTTTTATTATTTTGATTTTCCTACAAAACAAAAGTCAAAGATAAAAAGGGTAAACAATGATAATTTATTTTTTATTTTTTAATATTTATTTATGCACAAAATTAGGAGGCATGAATGGGGATGGATCTTGGTGAGGCGTGGAGGATAGATCCAAAGATCCGACCACCGTGCATGGTTGGATGTGAAAGGTCATGCGAGGTTGAATAATAATGCAGAGAGATCGAGAGAATGAGATGAAAACTCGAGTCGATGGCGGATTAAATCGTGATGAATTTTAAGATATAAATAAATAATAAAAAAATGACGATGAAAAAATGCGACAAAATGAAACTACGTTTAATCCTAGATCAGGAACAAGAGAAAATGATGATGGATCTCACCTTAGAAGAGGAAAAGACCTTGATCACCTCGACGAAGGCCAACACGCTGTCACCGGATGGCTCGGAGGCTAGGCACCCTTCTACGATAAGAAGACTCTCGAAGATCAGGTTCCTCTCGCCAAAGATTGATCGAGTTGGAATGAGGGAGAAGGAGCCATATAAATAGAAAAAATGGAGAATGAAATTTGAATTTTTGAATTTTTGGTTGAAGAGATAAGAGAGATGAAATGAGATAAAGATAAAGAGAGATAAAACTATTTACAACATTAACTATTTTTTTGAATTTTCCTCACTTTATCTATTTGAATAAAAATGTTTTTTTTAATCTTTTATGGTGGTTAATTACGAATATCAACTATATACATATACTATATACATATATGACATTATACATGGGTAAATGATCAAATTAGCCTTTTTTGTTTTAAAATTTATTTTTTTATTTTTATTTTAAATAATTAGTAAAAAAGTATTTACAAATATATACAAATACAATATGTATAAAATACATGGGAAAATTG
Source organism: Ottelia alismoides (assembly GCA_037367405.1). Classification (NCBI taxonomy): domain Eukaryota; kingdom Viridiplantae; phylum Streptophyta; class Magnoliopsida; order Alismatales; family Hydrocharitaceae; genus Ottelia; species Ottelia alismoides. The sequence goes on along the minus strand of JAZKJV010000283.1, from coordinate 240,104 downwards.
TACAAACCACCCTAGAAAACCAACTTTTTACTCGTAGCACTAAAAATTATGAAAATATAGCCATTTTAAATATACTTTAATTTAGAATCCAATGGAAGTGAGATTGGTTCAATTTGAGTTAACATGGAGCTGGAATTGGTCTTTCAATTAGTGCTTAGTGGCTTTTTCCAAGTGTGGTCGCTTTTATTCTGTACATGATTTAATTATGCAATTATTTTTATTAATTAGAACACATTTTATTTACAAATTTGATTTTGAAAGTTATTTGACTTGAGGTCAATTAATGTAAAATAAAATAGTGTAGTATACAAATATACACAACACATAGATTTTTTTGATTTTCTGATTGAGGATCCTATCTCCCCCTACTTTATTCCTGGTCAATCAGGTCAAATCTTGACCTTCTCTCAGGGTTCGGGTCAGCCTGTATCTATTACATATATACAATCTTCCTTTTTTTATTGTCTTTTCTTTATTTTTCCTTTATTTCTTTATTTATTTTAGGTAAAAATGGTAAGAAGTGTACAATATTTACATACGAAAGTAAGTTAGTAAGAATACGGAGTTAATGTTATATACAGGTGATTTATAAGGATTTTAAGCTAAAATAAATGAATAAAGATGACGAATCACAGATTCATCAATAATACACTCACCTATTTATTTAAGTATACAAATAATATCACAAAAATACAATAAAAATATATTAATACTCACAAAAACAAGTTATAATTATAAAAAATAATAAAATAAAATATAGAAAATAAAAATAAAAATGTACAAAACATAGATGAATATACCTATAAATACACTAATAAAAATTAACAACTAATAAATAAAAGCTAAAAAATAAATAAAAATCATATAAAATACTACATATAATAATAAACATTTATATTTTATACTAAAAAATCAATAAAATCATTTACTATTTTAAATTAATTATATTCGAATAAAATTGGCTGTTTTGGCATTTAGCGGCTTAGGTGGCCCAATCAGGGCGCTTCGTTCGTTGACCTCGGTCAACTTGACCCCCGCCTCTTGATTTGAATCGGCGTGTCTTTTCCCTGATTTTGCACCTTTTTTCCCGATCACCAGTACCATCAGTTGCCTTTGATCCCTTCATACGAAATGATTATTAATCATTATACATACACACCATGCATTTTAATCACGTGTACATACACCTAAATCACTATTTTTCACCAGTCAATAAGGGTGCTTAGCAAAGTTTATAAATAACACCTTCCACCTCCTTCTTCAAATTTGGTCACCATTAAAGCCCTAAGAGCCCTCGCATTGGATCCCAATCATCTTCTTGTGACAGGAGGAGGTGTTGCTTGTTTCGGTGATGCTCTAGGAGGCCGGGGTGCACCCACGGTCGTCGTCGCCACCGACCCTTCTCCCTGGGCATCCCCCAGGTATAAGAGCTATTTCTTCTTCATTCATTTTGCGTATTTTAGTCGTAGGTTTAATTTCCTGTCATTAGTGTAGGAATTAGTTAAGTAAATTAGTCTCAATCGATCCACCCGTACTTTGCTGGAGTCGAGCTCTGGCGAGCTCCTCAGTGCATCATCATCACCGCTTTGCCACTTTAAACGCTTCCATCTTCATCTTTATTGCCTCCCGATCATTCCCCATACCTTCAATCCATCGGGACCGCCTTGGTTCTGCAAAATGAGGATCTCCTCCGCTGCATCGTCGGAGTCCTCTCCGCCCACCTCATTCCTTGCATATTCAGCTTCACAAATTGGTCAAGGAGAGCCCCTCGAGCCGTGTTTCCTTTCTGTGCTAGTTAGGCATGCAAAGGAGTGCCAGGTGATGGATCTGCAGTTTGCTGGAGGTTCCTGGACACCCATTTCTTCTTCGACCTCGCGGAGGGCCTCCGATCGACCTTGTGCCATTCTGATGCATCCAAGAGATAGAGACACCTACCAGGAAGGTTTAGAGACCCTTAGGAGTAGCAAAGATTGACGGGGGAGGGAGATATCATCGGAGGAAGTTCACCCAACAATAATCCTTCAATTCAACCCTTTAATAGTGTGGAATTAACACTTCTAATGTCATTGCAGTTGGACTAAATTGGATCTATCAAAGATTATTTAATTAAATTAACAATTAAATCAAACAATGGAATTTATATTTTGCTTGGGCAAGCCTAAGGTCGAACTCAGGGACACAAGCCTCTTAAGCGTATAGTTGGACTCTTATTATTTGAACTAAGTGTTGCATTAATGTTACATAGGTCAACCAATGCACGAAGACACGATGCATGAATAAACATGAACAATGCATTTTTTATTTGATTTTTTAAACATGCAACAAGATGCAACAACATGCAATGCGATTATGCCCTAATTGCATAAAATATAGAGCAATTTAAACATTAATCAATTTCGGGCTCAAGTCATGAAACAAGCTTGTTGATTAATTCAAGCAAGGCATAAATGTACTACATAATGGACACTTGGCTATTTAAAATAATGCATCATAGTTTGAAGTGTCAAAATAGAGATCTAAGCATGCCATTAAGAATACAACGAAACAAGCTTTAAAATGAGACCGAAATCAACTGAAACGGAGATACGATGCTCAGAATATTCACAAATGAATTTAGGGGCATAAACGCAAGAAAAACATGAAGATAAATAACAAACAGGTCCCTGGGAGAAACTGAAATGTAAATAAAATTAAGTGTGGGGCCTTCCCTGTAAATTACTCAAGCATGCATGGGTATTTTTGCAATTATTAAAACCTGCAAGGGCTTGGATGCAAAATACCCCAGACACACGTGGGTGGCATGTGATCTGGACCTGGTTGCAATATAGAGAAGTCGACGGGGCCTCCATGTAAATTGCCCCAGGCCGCACGTGACTAGCACGTGCTGGGCAAGGCTTGGTGTATGCTGGAGGCTCGGAAGAGGCTCAGCGTGTGGCTCGGGCTCGGTGTAGCTTTGGATCAGCTCGGGTGGTGGCTCAGCCTCGGAGGATGGCTCGTGAAGCGCGTAGGAGGTTCAGGTGCTACGATCCTGACAGTCTGGTGGACTCCTGCGTGGATGAGGGAAGATGTGGCCTCATCGTGGGATGCTCTGTTGGTGGAGAGAGTGACTGGAGAAGCCGTGGAAAAAGAAAGGGGGTAATGGGTCAGTGAGGTAGACGATGTGGGTGAGGAGTCTCCAGAGGTTGCAGAAGATACCTTGGCTGTTGGATCTCACGATCCAACGGCTGAGAAAGTGGCGCACACGGACGACTCGGATCCGATCAATAGAGGATGGAATGAAGGGTGTGATCTGAAGCCACGTGTCTTAATGATAGGAGGGCGCTGATGAACGAGTGAGATGGTTTCTGGAAGGCGGGATCGAGGGTTAGGAGAGAGCCACGTGCCGTGAGTGGGTGCGAACGGAAGTGAACGATCGTGATGAAAGATGGGTGTCGATCGGGTGGATAGGAAAGCAACGGAGATGAGCGGCTGGGATGGAAGCATCTTGGAGGAGATGGATGGCTACGGGTGTGACACGTGGTGAGCCGAGGTGAAGGCGGAAGTAGACGACAGTGATGAGATCAGGGGCATGATCAAAGGGCTGAGATTTGAAGCAGAATGAACGATGGCGATAAGGATGGGAAAATGGTGATCGGACGGTGGGAAATGGAGGGCACGTGGCGTGCGCAGAGATGAGCTGCGTGGCGCAACCAGAAGGCACAACGTGGCCCAATCAGGTTATTTAAAGAAAGAAAGTGAATTATGAGGGAGAAGGAGACCGAATTTGAAAAAAACTCAAAACATGAAAGTTGTAGATCTCGATGAGATCTACAAGTTTCATGTTGACCAAAAATGAAGATGACGTCAAACAAAGGTAGAAATATTTTTGTGAGTGTTTTTAAAGGCTTAAAAACACTACGATTTTTAATTTTACCATTTTTTGTATTTTTAATTTATTACACGACTCTGATAAATACAAGGATTTATCTGTTTTTATTGACATGAGTTTAAGTAAGGGGTTAATAAATGTGAATTAATGGCGTGAAACTGGGTTTCATCACCCAGACGAACCTTCTTCCATGTTCTTCCTCAGCCCTCCCCTGCTGTCGGATGAAGAAGTATTGATATGAGTTTAAGTAAGGGGTTAATAAATGTGAATTAATGGCGTGAAACTGGGTTTCATTACCCAGACGAACCTTCTTCCATGTTCTTCCTCAGCCCTCCCCTGCTGTCGGATGAAGAAGGTGGCCCCAGATCACACCAGAGCCGTTGGATCGTGCCATGCATCAGCCATCCGATCGTGTCCAACGATCTAAGCTCGCGCGTCCATCGACGAAGCATCATCAGCCATCAGATGAGCGATATGTGTCAAGTGAAAAGACTAACACCGTTGGATGGCACACATATATGGGGTAAATTGCGCATCTAGCCCTAGCATTTTTGTGTTTATTATTTAGCCCAGTAAATTAAGTTAGCAATTTAAAATAAAATGACATTTTGCAAATGACCCCCTATATTTATTTTATTTGCATTTGGGTCCAGTCCACGTTACCTCGCGTACCGTCCCACGTGAGGTGGAAAAATTGCACGTATACCCCTACAGGTTTGTGTATTTATAAAAAATCCAATAAATTGAAATTAACGTTATATATTTTTGTGAAAATTGCTTGGAGGTCCCTAAACTTTTTGTATTTACATTTTGGTCCCTCCCAGGCTGCGTCACGTATCATCCCACGTGATGGGTATTTTGCATATATGACCCTGAAGCTTTTGTAATTAGTTATTAGTCCCATAAAATCTTAAACACGTTGTATATTTCTGGTATAATTGCACAGAGCCCCCAGATGTTTATTTTATTTACACTTATGCCCCTGCTAGAACATGTATTGTTGATGTTTTTCTCTATTTATTAAAAATACCTATTGAGCTCCTAAAAATACGAAAAATAGGTATAAATGCTTCATGCTATGTAGTTTCATTCCTATATTTTTAATTAGAATTTTTGCATTTAATCTTTTTATTAAAATTAAAAAGGAGCTAAAAAATCCCTGTCTTATTTATAAAATACCAAAAATATAAAACCTTTTGAAAAATTCCAAAAAATGATATATGGTATATTTTGATATTTATTGAGTCCAGAAAATAAAAACCCCTAAAAATAAGAAAAAAATTAAAAAATAAGAAATCTCCAAAATCCAACAAAAAAATAAAAATTCTACAAAAATATCAAAAAATATTTTTCTATTTTATATTATTCTATATATTATTATCTATCTATTAAAACTAATTTGTGTAATTTTGGGACTTATTTATTATTTTTAAAACCCAAATCAATTTCAGTTTATTTGTTAATCCCATATTTGGGATATTTTTGACTTTGAAAATACATAAAAATTAGCAAAAATTCCAGAAAAATAACCAAAAATTAGAAAAATATAAAAATTAAAAAATATATTATTTAATCTATTTTGACTATTTTTACATATTTTTATCTATATAATATCTATATATATCTTATCTTTTTATTTATATATATACATATATATACATATTATATTTAAATAAAAAAGAAATATAAAAATATAAAAAGAAAATACAAAATCAGAAAACTAAAAATCAAATAAAAAATTATAAAACTAAAAATAGAATAAAAAATTATAAAATTAAAAACCCACAAAAAAGATCTATATGAATAAAACTCGGTTTTACACAAATAACTTTAGGCTACCCATTTTGCTCTCTGTGGTTCGACCTCTACTTGCTTGACTGCTATGCATTTTATGGCAGAGATAATAAATTTTAACCTCACTTGTGCTCTTCATTGCCTTGATATTATATTGTGGGTTAATTGTTGATTAAAGTAGGGTTTTCTTAAGCGGTCACCTCAGCGACACTAATTGAGTTTGATTAGCAGACCCTAGGAAGATCCTCTCTATCAATGGTTCATGAGGACATCGTGTTGGGGCATGTCATCTCCAAGAGAGGAATGAAGGTTGATCCTGCCAAGGTGGATGTGATGAAGAAACCCATGCCACCGACCAACATCAAGTTAGTGCTCCCTTTATAGGGAATGTGGCATTTTATAAAAGATTCATAACAACAATTGCCCGACCACTGACTGATGTCGTAGGAAAAAAACAATGAGTTCATTGTAGAACACAAGTGTCTAGAGGTCTTTGAGCTCTTAAAAAGAAATATTATTGAGTCTCTAGTGTTACATGCTCTAGTTGGTCTCTTCCATTCGAGATCATGATAGATGCATCGGAGTTTGCTATGGGAGCAGTGTTAGGACATATGAGAGATGGGATTCGATTTGTAGTTCACTACACAAGCAAAGTTTTGGACTAAGTACAGAAAAATTATACGGTGACTGAAAAGGAAATGCATACTATAGTGTGGGCTTTAGAGAAGTTCAGATCACACAATTTGGGATTTAAGGTGAGTAGTTTTACAGATCATACAACGATCATGTATCAAATGGAAAATATAGACATAAATGTGCATATTTTTAGGTGGTCTTTATTAGTCCAGAAGTTTGATTTGGAAATTAAGGATAAACATAAAGTTATTAATGTTGTGGCTGATCACCTTTCCCGGATTGAATTGAAAGATTCCCTCGAGAATGCGCCAATAAGAGAATCTTTCCTAGACAAGTAAATTTGTGTTATTGACTCTCTTCCATGGTACATAAGCATGGTGAACTATCTTGTCTTGAAGAAAGTTCCCCAAGGTTGGACTAGGAGAAGTGTCGACTGATTAATGTCAGATTCAAAGAAATACCATTGGGAGGATCCATTCCTTTTCTTTGAAGGACTAGATTGCATCTGGAGAAGATGTATTCCTAAAGAGGAATACCGGAGTGTCCTATCTCATTGTCATACTCTAGAAGCAGGTGGATACCATTCGAGAAAAAGAACTACTTACAAGTTGCTCCAATGTGGATTTTACTGACCGACCTTGTTTCAAGATGCATATGTTTTTGTAAGGTCGTGTCCAATTTATCAAAGGATGGGAGGGATGGCCATATCTAGAGATGAGATGCCTATGCGACCAGTGATTTTTTGTGATGTTTTTGATGCATGTGGTATTGATTTTATGAGTCCCTTTCCTAACAACAATTGATATGAACATATCTTGTTAGCAGTTGACTACTTATCAAGGTGGGTGGAGGTTATCTCGACCCAAACTGCAAACGACAAAATTGTTTGTAAGTTTGTGAAAGATCATCATTTCAAGGTTCAGACTTCCAAAGGTCATAATTTTTTATGGGTTAGCCATTTTGGCAATAGAGAAATGAAAAGTTTAGCTAAGGACTACAGATTTGATTATCGAATTACTAGTCCTTACCACCCAAAGTCTAACGACATGGCAAAGGTTTCTAATAGAGAAATATATCATACTTCAAAAGCTAGTTTGTCCTGTTAGGAAGAATTGATCTCAGCTCTTAGACCAAGTTCTGTGGGCCTACATGACATCCTACAAGACTCCGCTCGGTACTTCTCCTTTCCAATGATTTATGACAAGTCATGACATTTGTCCACTGAAATTATGCATAAATTTGAATGGATGATGTAGGAAATTAACTGCAATAGTCACCAAGGGAAGAAAAGTAGAGACATGGATCCGAATTAGTTAATAGAGATTAGAAAATAATCATATGACAAAAGCGAGGTTTATAAGGATAAGGTAAATAAATAACATGATGAACACATAAGGTGTAAGAACTTTGTCCCTGGACGGAAGGTATGGTTGTTTAATGCGAAGCTGAAGATATTTCAAGATAAATTTAAGTCAAAATGGATGGGTCCCTACATTATGAAAGAAGTGCACAACAACGAAAGTGTAGATATATCTGATCTCACAAATAGTGCATGTTCTTTCTTGGTTAATGGACAATTATTGAAGCACTTCCTCGAATCCAATGAATAATTAGTCTAGATTAAGTAGATCCCTTTTATACAGAGTGACGATTATGATGTCGTTGCAAAGCACTCTACGTAAAAGCGACATCATAAGAGATTCAGATCAAAACAAATTCAATAGCTCTGAAGACTCGCCCATTCTTTTCCTTCTAACATTAACTCACTTCACTTGATTTTTTTCTGTTCTTTCTATATGTATAGGTTCCATATCCTTTAGGTTCTTACTCTCCACTTAGGCTACTTATAGCCCAAGTATGGGAGAGAAGGTAAGCTCATGTTATGTTCATTCCCTCTGTTCCTTCCGAGTCTGCCACTCAGCCCTTCTTCTTTACTTTCTTTCTTTATACTTAGGATATTTAAAGCCTAAGTATAGGGGGATGAGCCATTGTTTGTATATTCTTCACGTTCTTCTATTCTTTCGATACCCCATTCTTCTATATTTTATTCCTACACTTAGGCTATTTAAAGCCTAAGCATACGAGAGTAGTTCCTGTTTTGATTCTCCTGCAACTTTCTTCTATATACTTAGTATGAGATATGTTCTTTATTTCACTTTGTGCCATGAGGACATATCATACACTAAATATAGAGGGTATATGTATATTTTTCATATATACTTTATCCATAACTCTTACTTTAATTTTTTTAATATTATATTATGGGCTAAGGGTATGGTAATTTGAAACTGATTTTGAAATGATTTATAAATATTTTAAAAATCATTAAACATATGTGACATTGTTATTTAAAAGTGTTTTACATATTATTTGAAAAAATGGTACAAATGATTTTGACACATTATTTTGTATATACTTACAACTTGTTTGAAGAAAACTAACTAAAGTTTTTTTTAAACTAATTAGTGATTTTATCCCTGACACCTTCACATCACATAAAACTTGTCAATTCATGATACTTGGTTTAGAGTGACACTTAACTCAAAGTTTGATCATTCTTGATCATTAGAGTCTTAGGTTTTAATAACTTAAACTCTCTAGTTAGAAAGATATACATGTTATATTGCAGGTAAAATCTCTATTCTCAAACGAATTTGATGATCACTACACAGGCACGATTGCATAATCATTGTGATGAGTTGATGTTTCTCTTGAGGAACAAGGATGAGTGGTTTGAGTTTGGACCTGATTTTATGATGCATGAGGAGGGATACGATTAAGGATTGCTTCATGAAACCTGAGTGTCAACTCTTTAGCCAGTATACGAACAAGGTTCTTATACTATCTTGAGTAAAAACCTAAGTGCCAGTGTGTGTAAAACCAAAAAAATATCGATCACTATGCACTAACTTAGTAAAAGTACTAGAGCTAGCCAAAAAGAGAAGAGAGAAAAGTATTACAAAAGAAAAGCTCATACATTCCAAAAATATCAAGAGCTTATGTCATTGACAAGCAATCCCAATCATTTCAAAGTGTCCACATGGACCAAAGCTAATAGGCCATATGCAACGCCCGTCCCCCTAGGATCCGGGTACTCGGCAAACTAATCCACACGCATACATTCCACATTCGATATTTGACATTCACAAAAGCAGGAGAAAATAGCAACATGCCAAAGAAATAATTTTTTTCTCTTCTCATTGCATTCAACATGTTCACAAGCACGTGTATTTCTATTTACCAATTCCATTACATTCTATTATCCATTTCCATGTCCACAAAATAATACATGTAAGTATAAATATAGATGTCCACAATTATACATTACATGCCATGTCTCTCAGAAAGAAACTACAAGTAAAGAAGACAGTAAAAACTACTACGAACTGTGCTACAAGAAGTGTAGTGAAGTTGCACTAAAAGTGATGTCTCCAAACTGCTCACTGCTGAGGACCTGCGGATTTACACGTGGGTACGTTATGAGCAAAGTTTCCCAATACGATTTAAACAAAAATATACAACAACAAGCATGATACAATTTAAATGTGTGCAAAAGAACAACTGTGTAACTAGTCTCACAAAGAATTACATCTTTAGCATTGTTATTATTACTAGATCTCGATATGGATATTAATAACCGAACTTCATGGATAGTCTGTGGTCTTGGTCTGGATGAGACCGCACACTATGACTCTAAGGTAAAAGAAAATACCTTAGGGTTGGGGTGCCTCCGTAGGCATGCGGTGGGGTACAATGCATCCTAACTAAGTTCCCAACACGTGCACTTAGCTCCACTTCACAATTGTACTTCCGATTCACAAATTAGATTCCAACCCGCGAATCATCGCGACGATCCCATCCTCCTTATGCACAGGAGATTCACGTCCCATAACCAACTTCATTAACCACATTTCCCGGAACTCCCCTCTTAGCGCTCCCACTCGGAATACCGACCAATGTGGCCTACATTGGCCCATACACGAGTGTTAACTCTAAGTGACAAGCGAAACACTAGCCGACCAACCATGACTACTTGGCCCGCGCTCGAGCACCGGGCTAAAGCGCGCAAGTGCCGAGGCCAACACCGTCAGATCAGCACCTCGGTGTGCCAAGCAACATGTCCCCCAACCATCGCAGCTACATTAGCAGTTGGGATCACGATCAACTAGGCTTCTACCCGGGGCCCTCAAGGGTGCATGCCCCTCCCTTGACGGCAACTACTCTAGTCCCGATCGATATAAAATGTCCCTTCGTTTAAATGATCATCCCCACAATGATCATTGCTAGTAGCCCAAAAAGGGATTCGAGATCTGAAGCGTGGTTCCGATCTACTGCTGAAGTGATAAGGTAGCAATGGTTCCATCTTAGCAGTACGCAACAACGAAATAAGATTACTACCATATGTCATTTTTAAGTGTCATCGTCACTGTTAAAGATGACAACTACAATTGCACCACACATTGAGAACTGGCAACCATTACAATGACTTGGCAACCACTAAGGCTAAATGATAGCACATATACAATTGCAGTTATAGAAATAACACCATTGAGTCAGCATTAAAACTTAGGACTAATCTATGGTTCTACAATCCTTTGAGCTAATACTACCAAACAATGCCAAGAGAATACAGATTAAAATTTACTAACAAACTGGAACGAACATTAATAGAAATCTCAAGTTGGCATAACGTCCCTTGGAACAATACTCATGCCATTGTAATATGCTGGTTAAGATCGCCCATATACATTTTCTTGTAAGTTAGCGAAATTAAGGTCAAATAGCACATGCTAATATTTTGGTGAATTAAAGCCAAGAAGGCTATATACGAATATTATCTTTGTAATAGTTAATAGCCATCTCCCCCTGACAGCACTAGGACAAGAGAACATAGATCGAAGTTCTGTGAACCCATGAGCTTATGCATTTACAGTAACCGAAAAATTTCAAATGATAAAAGAAGCCGATCACTGGTAGTTGACACATTATTGCAAGTTGGATAAGTCCTATTATGAAACACAACATGATCTGAATGGTAGTCTGTAAATTTTATCATAGGATCATTCCGAGATAGCAGATCTTCTCCCCCAACGGCTTGCCCAAAAATCTCAAACTAGACACGAATTTCTAATTTTGAAAATACACAGGAATATGAGTTCCATCTGTTATTCTGATCCTACAATACGAATTGTTATGGTTTCGATTCCTTGGTCATTTCACTGATATCCAGTTTCACGGCCAAACACATGTAGATCTTGGGTTCATTCCAGCACAGCTGATGAGCATAATTACCAGAACAAAGGTCATGCTTATACCATATTAAGCAACATCAACTCACGCATATGTCCCATACAATGACACATTTTCTTATTAATTTTACAGCAAAGGATAAAGTTCGCCACAACGAAGAAGATGCATAGATTTTTTTTACTCCAGCAAGGATTCGTGATCCTTTTTGGCAAACATACAGTACCGGGCAAAGAAAGCAAAGGTCACAGAATCACGTACTAAGATCCTGGCATTGCAGTGGAGAGAAAACAAGAGTTGAACGCTACTGAAACATGTTTAATTGAACATGTTTAAGTGTCTGTTTACATATACCAAATCCAGAATGAACAGTGTTCGATTTTCCCTTCAAATATAGCACCTGACACCCAAAATATCACATGGATGAGATGGATTCTGATTGGGCAAGACTATTTCCCTTTCATGACCCAGATTTCTTAATCTAATTGAAATCTATGAATGCCTAATGGAGTCCAATACGTGCAGATTGGATTGGCTCAACTTATTGATTATCCAAATGACGATCAGTTATAACCAGTGCCTCGATTACATACTAGAATTTCTAAGACTAGATATCTATTGGAATCTAACTATGGGATGCAATTTGAGGATCGGGAATCAAATATTAAAACTTCAGACCAGAACCATAGAGGGAAACCTATGCATAGATCATGAGGCTAACCCCTAATATTCCTCGATGAAGAGTGATTTTTTTTGCAGACATGCATCAGTTCTTAGAACAACAACCAACAACATGATCTATGGACAAAAGCATACTGGATCGAAAATAGCGTGGAACCCAGCAGCAAGGAGGAAGGGATAATCGTACCTCCGGAAAACTCGATTCCTCGGAATCTTCACCCAGGAAGAACAGCACGATCGATGCCTTGATGATGATGCAAAACCGCATACGGGAATGCCTTGGACCTTCTTTACGCGGGGGTGGTCTCGGATCGACGATCCAAGGCGCTCCGGCGATGTTCCGGCGAGGAAGAGAGAGGAGGAAGAGGGCTGGTCGCAGGGAGAAAGACTTGGGGCGATTTGGGCGAGGGGAGGGTTGGGGTTTAAGGGTAATACCCGGATTCGGATCCGGGTTCGGATCCGAATAGGACTCTTACCCCTCCTCGCTAAAATGGTCGTAACTCGGGCTCCCAAACTCGGATTTTTATGTTCTTGGACTCGTTGGAAAGCTATCGACGAGCACTACACAATGAACTACTCAAATAAATTTTTTGAACATGGAAATAAAAGCAGATTTGCAATTAAGCCCAGATCCAACTGGATTTTGCAGTTAAGTCCTTGCTCAGGTTTTGGGGTTTCACATCATAAAAATCTCAAAGGAAGTCTCGTCCCCGAGACTTAGGATGACTCTAATCAATTTCAACAATCGAACCCTGTTGTATCCAAGTCTCCCAGAAAAATGAGCACATAAAAATCTCAAAGAGAGCGAGACCCATAAAAATCTCAAAGGGAACTTGACTATGGTTTCAATTCCATACTTGTGAACATATAATGGTATTTCTCCCTCATGTCTGTCTTAGGTTCCCATGTCACTTCCTCGACGTCTTGACTTCGCCACAGGACCTTGACCAAAGGGATATCCCCCCGCCTCAGCATCATGACCGTGTGGTCCGAAATCTGCACCGGCTCTTCTGGGAAGGAGAGGTTTGGCTCCACCCCCAAGTCCTCGTAGCTGATCACGAGTCAGGAATTTCGGATGTACTTCCGAAGATTCGACACGTGAAACACGTTGGGATTCCCTCGAGGTGTGGGGGGAGGGTCACCTTGTAGGCTACTTTCCTGACACAGGCCAAAATCTCGAATGGCTCCATAAAACGCAGTGCTAGCTTGCCCTTTGCACCGAAACGTTGTATGCCCCTCCTTGGGAACACGCGAAAGAACACGAAGTCCCCAACCTACGATAATGAAAGCCGCTTTAGCCACACAAGATTGGCTAAGAATTTTACCCATTAGGGAACGAATGTACGGCAACGTACATGAAACTCAAGGTCTCTACGCCGCCGTCAGCGTAACTCTTCTGACGGCTCTGCGCCGCCAGCAATTTCCTCCTAACAGTTTCCACCACCCTGGAGATCTCCTCAATAATCGGAGGGGTGAACATGGTGTTGTCACCCATCTGCTGCCAACATAAGGGAGTGGTGCATCGCCTCGCATATAATGCCTTAAATGGTGTCATGCCTATATTGGTGTGGTAGCTATTGTTGTATTTAAACTCAACCAGTGGGAGGTGATCCTTCCAGGATTCCTACCATTCAACTGCATAAGCCTGTAGCAAATCCTCCAAAGTCTAAATGGTCCTTCCAAAAGGCCCAATTGTTTGTGGCTAATAAATTGAACTCATACGTAGCTCGGTCCTCAAGCTCTCATGAATTCTCCCCAACAGTGTAAAGCAAAGTGGGAATGTTTGTCTAACACTACCTCTTTTGGTATACCATGCAACCGAATAACATATTGGCTGTATAATTTGGCTAGCTGTACGTGTGTATATATCATGTTGATCGGGATGAAATGGGTTGACTTGGTTAATCGGTCAACGATAACCCATATCGCATCATGCCCTTCCGGGGTGCGTTGTAATGACGTGATAAAAAGCCATGAAGATGCTCTCCCATTTCCATACCGAGATGGGAAGAGGTTGTGGTAAGCCAGGAGGCCTCTGGTGTTCTACCTTCACCATCTGGCAGGTAAGACATCTGCTAGCATGTTTGGTTATGTCATTCTTCATGCCTTCCCACCAAAAATGTTGGCGGAGGTCCCTGTACATCTTGGTGCTACCTAGATGTATGGAAAGCCTCGAGGTATGCGCCTTATCCAGGATCTCTCTCCGCAACTCCTTGTCATATGGGACATACATACGGTCCCCCTTCCATACGATAGATTCACAGACTCAAAATCCATCGAATTCATCCTTCAAGCATCTGTGGTACAAGTCTTGGATCCTCTGATCTGTCTGATGCCCTTGGACGATCATGTCCCACAAGTTGTTATACTTGGCTAGTACTATCACTGCATAGGATGTGCCCTCAAATGGATGCCACTCACTAAGTGTAGTGAGCACATCCCAAGTCTGCAACCAGGCTGCCGAACCCTCAGTGTATGGTCGCCTACTCAAGGCGTCTGCTACACCATTCCTCTTACCAGGATGGTAGGAGATGGTACAATCATAATCTTTTAGCAGTTCCATCAACCGCCTTTGCGTCATATTCAGCTTCTTCTGATCAAAAATATACTTGAGGCTCTTGTGGTATGTGAATATCTCAAATGTCACCCCATACAAATAGTGACGATATATCTTTAATGTAAAGACTACGACCGCCAACTAGAAGACATGAGTGGGGTAGTGGCGTTCATGATTCTGTTCTTCAGTTGTCGTGACGTGTACGCCACAATCCTATTCATGATGCATCAACGCTGCACCCAAGCCCTCCTTGGAAGCATCTTTGTACACGGTGAAGTCCAAGGTACCATAAGGAAGGGTGAGGATGGGTGAAGAAGTCAATCGCTCTTTGAGCGTTCGGAAGCTCAACTCGTATTTGTCGCTCCAAACAAATAGGACATCCTTCTACGTCAACCGGGTGAGAGGTAAAGCCAACTGAGAGAACTCTCTAACAAATCTCTTGTAGTACCCGATGAGACCAAAGAAGGTATGAATCTATGTAACTGTCTTGGGGTGCTCCCAAGATACTACTGCCTCTATCTTGGCGGGGTCAACTGACTCCCCATCCTCAGAAACCACGTGGCCAAGAGAAGCCACCTCAGAAAGCCAAAACTCACACTTGTTGTATTTAGCATACAACCGGTGCTCTTGGAGCGTCTCTAGTATGATGCGAAGATGAGACTCATGCTCGTATGCATCATGAAAGTAGACTAGAACATCGTCAATAAACACGATCACAAATCTGTTCAAATGCGGATACAAGATCCGGTTCATCAAATCCATGAATGCAGCAGCTATATTCGTAAGTCCAAATGGTATCACCAAGAACTCATAGTGGCCATATCTAGTGCGGAATGTAGACTTCATTGCATCCTCCTCTTTGATCCCCAACTGGTGGTATCCCAATCGCAGGACAATCTTAGAGAACATTGTTGCTCCCCGCAACTGGTTAAATATATCTTCTATCCAGGAAAGTGGGTAGGGGTTTTTGACAGTTCTCTTGTTCAACTGCCTGTAGTTTATGCATAGCCTTAGGGATCCATCCTTCTTCTTATGAAGAGGACCGGCGCTCCCCATGGTGACATACTGGAGCGGATAAATCCCTTCTCCAATAGCTCATGCAACTGTACCTTGAGCTCCTTGAGCTCAGCTGGTGCCAACCTATATGAAAGGATAGATATCGGCTAAGTAGCATGATCTCGAACTCTATCTCTCATACTGGTGGTAATCCAGGTAATTCATCTAGAAATATATTAGGAAGCTCTTGCACAACTCGAACATCCTCTATCATATGGTCATGTGCCACCGAGTCTACTACATAGGTGAGGTAGCCCACACAATCCTAAACTGAGAAATTTGTGTGCCCTCAAGGCGGAGATACACTCGATCCCATCATCAGATGGGTTGCTTGACTTAAGAGATATATATGGATATGGATGTAAACAATTTATTCTCCCGTGGACTCGTGTTGGGTCTGAAGACTTTCACACTATCCAGTATTCAAATGCCAATGATGAATGATATGTGTGGATTGGAATGGAGTACCACTGCTCTGATACCAACCTGCAACGCCCGTCCCCCTAGGATCCGGGTACTCGGCAAACTAATCCACACGCATACATTCCACATTCGATATTTGACATTCACAAAAGCAGGAGAAAATAGCAACATGCCAAAGAAATAATTTTTTTCTCTTCTCATTGCATTCAACATGTTCACAAGCACGTGTATTTCTATTTACCAATTCCATTACATTCTATTATCCATTTCCATGTCCACAAAATAATACATGTAAGTATAAATATAGATGTCCACAATTATACATTACATGCCATGTCTCTCAGAAAGAAACTACAAGTAAAGAAGACAGTAAAAACTACTACGAACTGTGCTACAAGAAGTGTAGTGAAGTTGCACTAAAAGTGATGTCTCCAAACTGCTCACTGCTGAGGACCTGCGGATTCACACGTGGGTACGTTATGAGCAAAGTTGCCCAATACGATTTAAACAAAAATATACAACAACAAGCATGATACAATTTAAATGTGTGCAAAAGAACAACTGTGTAACTAGTCTCACAAAGAATTACATCTTTAGCATTGTTATTATTACTAGATCTCGATATGGATATTAATAACCGAACTTCATGGATAGTCTGTGGTCTTGGTCTGGATGAGACCACACACTATGACTCTAAGGTAAAAGAAAATACCTTAGGGTTGGGGTGCCTCCGTAGGCATGCGGTGGGGTACAATGCATCCTAACTAAGTTCCCAACACGTGCACTTAGCTCCACTTCACAATTGTACTTCCGATTCACAAATTAGATTCCAACCCGCGAATCATCGCGACGATCCCATCCTCCTTATGCACAGGAGATTCACGTCCCATAACCAACTTCATTAACCACATTTCCCGGAACTCCCCTCTTAGCGCTCCCACTCGGAATACCGACCAATGTGGCCTACATTGGCCCATACACGAGTGTTAACTCTAAGTGACAAGCGAAACACTAGCCGACCAACCATGACTACTTGGCCCGCGCTCGAGCACCGGGCTAAAGCGCGCAAGTGCCGAGGCCAACACCGTCAGATCAGCACCTCGGTGTGCCAAGCAACATGTCCCCCAACCATCGCAGCTACATTAGCAGTTGGGATCACGATCAACTAGGCTTCTACCCGGGGCCCTCAAGGGTGCATGCCCCTCCCTTGACGGCAACTACTCTAGTCCCGATCGATATAAAATGTCCCTTCGTTTAAATGATCATCCCCACAATGATCATTGCTAGTAGCCCAAAAAGGGATTCGAGATCTGAAGCGTGGTTCCGATCTACTGCTGAAGTGATAAGGTAGCAATGGTTCCATCTTAGCAGTACGCAACAACGAAATAAGATTACTACCATATGTCATTTTTAAGTGTCATCGTCACTGTTAAAGATGACAACTACAATTGCACCACACATTGAGAACTGGCAACCATTACAATGACTTGGCAACCACTAAGGCTAAATGATAGCACATATACAATTGCAGTTATAGAAATAACACCATTGAGTCAGCATTAAAACTTAGGACTAATCTATGGTTCTACAATCCTTTGAGCTAATACTACCAAACAATGCCAAGAGAATGCAGATTAAAATTTACTAACAAACTGGAACGAACATTAATAGAAATCTCAAGTTGGCATAACGTCCCTTGGAACAATACTCATGCCATTGTAATATGCTGGTTAAGATCGCCCATATACATTTTCTTGTAAGTTAGCGAAATTAAGGTCAAATAGCACATGCTAATATTTTGGTGAATTAAAGCCAAGAAGGCTATATACGAATATTATCTTTGTATAGTTAATAGCCATCTCCCCCTGACAGCACTAGGACAAGAGAACATAGATCGAAGTTCTGTGAACCCATGAGCTTATGCATTTACAGTAACCGAAAATTTCAAATGATAAAAGAAGCCGATCACTGGTAGTTGACACATTATTGCAAGTTGGATAAGTCCTATTATGAAACACAACATGATCTGAATGGTAGTCTGTAAATTTTATCATAGGATCATTCCGAGATAGTAGATCTTCTCCCCCAACGGCTTGCCCAAAAATCTCAAACTAGACACGAATTTCTAATTTTGAAAATACACAGGAATATGAGTTCCATCTGTTATTCTGATCCTACAATACGAATTGTTATGGTTTCGATTCCTTGGTCATTTCACTGATATCCAGTTTCACGGCCAAACACATGTAGATCTTGGGTTCATTCCAGCACAGCTGATGAGCATAATTACCAGAACAAAGGTCATGCTTATACCATATTAAGCAACATCAACTCACGCATATGTCCCATACAATGACACATTTTCTTATTAATTTACAGCAAAGGATAAAGTTCGCCACAACGAAGAAGATGCATAGATTTTTTTTTACTCACGAAGGATTCGTGATCTTTTTGGCAAACATACAGTACAGGGCAAAGAAAGCAAAGGTCACAGAATCACGTACTAAGATCCTGGCATTGCAGTGGAGAGAAAACAAGAGTTGAACGCTACTGAAACATGTTAATTGAACATGTTTAAGTGTCTGTTTACATATACCAAATCCAGAATGAACAGTGTTCGATTTTCCCTTCAAATATAGCACCTGACACCCAAAATATCACATGGATGAGATGGATTCTGATTGGGCAAGACTATTTCCCTTTCATGACCCAGATTTCTTAATCTAATTGAAATCTATGAATGCCTAATGGAGTCCAATACGTGCAGATTGGATTGGCTCAACTTATTGATTATCCAAATGACGATCAGTTATAACCAGTGCCTCGATTACATACTAGAATTTCTAAGACTAGATATCTATTGGAATCTAACTCTGGGATGCAATTTGAGGATCGGGAATCAAATATTAAAACTTCAGACCAGAACCATAGAGGGAAACCTATGCATAGATCATGAGGCTAACCCCTAATATTCCTCGATGAAGAGTGATTTTTTTTGCAGACATGCATCAGTTCTTAGAACAACAACCAACAACATGATCTATGGACAAAAAGCATACTGGATCGAAAATAGCGTGGAACCCAGCAGCAAGGAGGAAGGATAATCGTACCTCCTGAAAACTTCGATTCCTCGGAATCTTCACCCAGGAAGAACAGCACGATCGATGCCTTGATGATGATGCAAAACCGCATACGGGAATGCCTTGGACCTTCTTTACGCGGGGGTGGTCTCGGATCGACGATCCAAGGCGCTCCGGCGATGTTCCGGCGAGGAAGAGAGAGGAGGAAGAGGGCTGGTCGCAGGGAGAAAGACTTGGGGCGATTTGGGCGAGGGGAGGGTTGGGGTTTAAGGGTAATACCCGGATTCGGATCCGGGTTCGGATCCGAATAGGGACTCTTACCCCTCGCTAAAATGGTCGTAACTCGGGCTCCCGAACTCGGATTTTTATGTTCTTGGACTCGTTGGAAAGCTATCGACGAGCACTACACATGAACTACTCAAATAAATTTTTTGAACATGGAAATAAAGCAGATTTGCAATTAAGCCCAGATCCAACTGGATTTTGCAGTTAAGTCCTTGCTCAGGTTTTGGGGTTTCACACCATATGTGTCGTGCGAGCACGATAAAAGGGCCCTACATCATAAGCAATACAAGTTCGAGTTTAGAAGTATATATTATATACTAAAAAAAGACACACCCCTGTGTATCCTAGAAAAAGAAGTGCATACCACTCAAAATTCTTGATGGATATACTGATTAACATCAAATACAAGTGTGTGTGTGTTAATAAGGCATTCGAAAATATAAATCCTCCATACTTGGTTATTCCATCATACATTTTTCGGTCTGATAACTAAAGAGATGATGGAATGAAGTGAGACTCTATTTATTCCATAGTGTTGAGTTTTGGGTCATAAGGATGATCTTTTAGACTGGAACCTCGGGTGAAATTTAGACTCTACAATTATATATGTGATCCATACTAAATATCATACTTCTTATATCTATATGTATACAGAGAGTCTGATAATTAGTGAAGTTGAGTTCCTTTTGAGTGAGGCTTGGTTAAACTTGAGGTTTAAGAATCACATGAAACTCATGTCCTAAATGTCAAGTCTTGTATGTCACATGTACAATTAGGAATTCAACTTACTTATTCATTCTTAATTTGCTCGAGGACGAGCAAAGCTTAAGTATGGGGGGGGGGGTGGATGAATCTAAGATTCAACAACTTTATTCCTATGAATTAGTCCTCTATTTCATACTGATCAATTGATTTAATAATTAAATAATTGAAATTAACATTTTACATCTTGTAAATAATTAGCTAATTATTCTACATAAATAAAGTACTTGATCATTGTATATATGTGTCTAATGTTTCCCTTATTTTCTTTATTTTTCTTATTATTCAAAATCATATAAAAAATAGTTTAATATTGTAATATTATATTGTATATTATTTATTATTAAAAAATATCAAAAAACAACAAAACAAATAAAATCAATATTTTTATATTAATAAAATTATTTACAAAATTATTATTATGCTTATATGATGTATTTTGATTTTGATTTCTGCGTGAAAGTTGCAGATCTTAAAAACTATAAAACTTTCATGTAGAACAGTTTTTATTTTGATCCATTTATTATTTTATTTGAATTTACATTGATTTATTCATCGATCAATTTTTTGATCGGGCCACGATTCCCAATCAGAGTTGTCCATGCAACCGACCCTTCATCTCTAGCTGCCCCTCATCTGGGCCATTTGATCTTTTAATCAAATGTTCTATGTTCCATCATGGCCACCCTCACCTGGGCCGCTTGATCGTTTCATCAAGCAACTCTTGTTACCCCGACCCCGCGTCGCTTTGGATCATTGGCTTACCTAATCCAACGGTTATCCTTCTTTGACCTCCTCCAGCAGTTGCCATCTCCAAGAGTTACAACTCTTCATCTGTAATTGTTCACCCCTTTCTCCCCGTAGATCCACTTAGCTTCAAGACATGATTCCTATTTCATCTTGTAGCCCTTTCAACCATGTTCTTCGCTAACCACCGAGCTATTATCATCTCCCTCACATGCCTTCACCGTCGCTGGTTGAAACCACCACTGTCAACCACATGACGCTCGAACAAAAACCTTTTCTCAACCTCCATTACGACTATCTGCCTTCACGAGAGGGTTTTCCTGAGCTTCATCTTCTTACATGTGACATAGAGAGAATAACAAGTTGAGAGGCCAAGACAGAGGCTACCCTTCGTTGTGATCCATGGTACACCACCATGTCACATCCCCATCTAGAAGGCTGCTCGAACTTCAAGCTCTAGCCTAGCTTGTCAAGAGAGGATGTTGAAGCCCTCAAGCTTTGATTCCATGCCCAGATTCATCCCTGATCGACGTTCTCCATCTCCAAGTGATACTCAGTTCCTCCCCTTGTTGATTTCTCCTATTTAATTAGACACACACTCCCACTTTCTAACTAAATCAATATCATCTTCACCTCTGTCGTGTATCCTCGGTCCTTGCTAGCACTTTAGGGTGCCATCATACCTTCTCCAGTTCCTCCATCATCTCAACTCGTTCTTCTTCCTGCAAGGAAGAAGACCTACTTAGGGCTTACATAACCTCTCGACAACCCTCCATTTCATCCCAAATCATATCTCTTTGGCTTCATCTATGTGGCTAACCTTTGTAGAAACTTAATGACTTCAATGATTGGAGCAGACGAAGGTTCTCCGATCTCATGCTTCATCATCGACATCCGTTCACAGACACGTACCATCAATCACCGACATCGCACCCCCGAACCTTCACCATCTTCACCATCACTCTAGGAAGCTTCTCCGACCTTCAAGTTCTTTTGAGAATGAAGGAGGAGGAGCGATAGACTCACCAGAGCCTCACCTTCAAGCCACTGGATGTGGAGGACACCCAAGAAGGATGACCTACATGTACCGTCGACTTCCATAACCAAATGATCCATATCTTCCATCCGACCCAACACATAACCTCTAGCCTTCGAGTACCTGCTCATAGAGTGAAGTAGCCGCTGAGCTCAACGTGTCTTGAGCTGGAACTGTGACCTGAAGCAAGAGCCACATGCCCCATACGCGTGACCTCATGATGATTTTGCAGATAAGTCCCTCTGAGATCTCTTATTTATATTGAAATCCTCGCACGTAAACATTTGCAGATACAACCCTTCCGGGTTTCTTTTACTGTATTTTAATCAAATTTAGAACTTTTTTGTGATGTTTTGTTAGATTTTCATTATATTTTACTTGCATTTGTCCCTGGATTGTATCATTAATATCTTGAGCATTGTTAATCTATTTAATGGAAAATTGGTCTTGTTGAAAAGATCTTTTACTGCTTTCTTAAATGGCACGATTAATTTTTGTCGTGATTAGTTTTTTCCATTTAATAATCACATAAGTGGGTTGAATAATATACATTGCTTTGCATGCCATTTCTTCATCTTTGCTCTAATTTTGGTAATAATTTAATCCTGATTTTCTTAATATACTGATCATTGAATTAAGTGATAAATATCGTGATCTCACATTATCTTACCATGATTAGTTGTAAATGGTTTTGAAGTAAATTGGGTGTCTCATTTATTGAGTGTAATAGATGAAGTAATGAAATTAGAGTATTTTGATGGAGTGATAATTTAGACCAAGTTGCTCTCAATTAAGTTTCATACTTAGTATAAAATTCAGGAGCATTGTTGTGATTATGATTGTGTATATTTAATTGTATTGCATCATCATATTGTAGCATTTAATCAACTTGCATATAAAAATTATAAAAAAACATACATTCATATGTCTTATGTACCTTTACCTAAATACATTATTAAGTCTCTTGGTCAAGATTATTTAACCATTAATCAAATAGACTAATTGCTCATGTCCTTGTATTTGACCTTAGATTTATCCGAGTAAAAATTTAAGCCAAGCTCTCTTCATAGAGATTCTTTAGCTTCGTTCTGTTAAACTCCTAATTGGCTCATACTAGAATTCAACATAATTAACTTAGACAATTAGCACTTCACAAGATTCCATAAAGAACAACCCGAATGTATCGGTAGGAGGCTTGACGATGGCCTCCCAACCCATAGACAAAACAACGTGGTGGTGTCGAGCACGATGAAGCCCAATGATCGGAAACCCCGCAACTGTAACAACGTTGGCCTTGCTTACAATGAGAAACAAGCGCCCAGCCATCATATGCTCTCTCCACTTCATGCTTGGTGTCTCTCCCAACCCTCTCCTCTTCGATTTTGGTATCCTCCTCCAAGCCTCTTCTCTCTCATGAACCCTCCACCGAAGCCTCTCCCGCTTTTGCCTCTCCATAAGTGTTTATCCTTCCTCCAAAATTCATCGGAGAATAGTACCGACACAAGCCAACAAGTAGAGGATTTGCACTCTAAACTCTTGATTGATTATATGAGATCTAAGCTTGCAATTTATAAGATGGAAAAATGGACAGATATCTCTGGAGTAACGAGGAGGGAGTATAGCTTGACCTAGAAGGATGGTCCATGGAAAGGTCGTGCTTATTGACGTCAACATGGTGGGCGGTGAGGATAGAGCTGATGGCATGACAGTCGTTGTGGGTGCGGTGGTTGTTGTAGAGGGAGGTGGTCTAGAGGATGGCAATTTTTTTCTCATAGGGTCAATGGAGGAGGTTGGGGGGGGGGTGGGAGGTTGTTGCTAGTGGTGGGAGAAGACAGAGGAACTCCATGGGAAACAGATGAGTTTGAGATTTTTTGGAAGGGTTAGTGTTTTGTGAAATAAAATGGGGGGAATATGTCCAAAATTCTGGTCCCAAATTTTACGACTACTTTGCCACTACACTGTGGTCGCAAATGTAATCGCATAATTTTGTAAAAAAGTTTGTATAGTCGCAAATACATGTAACCATGACAATATGTGGTGAAGACAAAGTTGCAATGTGGTCATAAAAAAGTTTTCTACCACATTGCCACAACCCATAGTCATAAACATGTAATCGTAGATTAAGTATTTTCTTGTAGTGAAACAATTGCATAGAATGTGATTGATATTATCCTCCTTGATTTTGCAAAGGTAGCATCTATTGGCCCAAGATAACCCTCTTTTGTGTTTTCAATATTGGGTCTCGTGTTTATCATATATGAGTTAGAGAAAATATTAGACCGTGGGTTTTCCAAAAATGTAAATTGAAAGTTGAGGCAAGACCACCATTTATGAGAAGATGATAAAGTTGTTTGTTTGAGTACTTTCCCAAACCACTTGGTAGGGAAGAAGATATTATCATCCTCATCAATCAGTTAAAATTGTCTTATGAGAATTTTTATCTGGGAAATTTGATCCCAAAGTCGAAGAACCACCCTAATGTGTAAGCTGGATAGCCAATTGTTTGCGGTGGTGGTTTTTCTAAGTGCAAAGCCCTAATGTCCATCATGTTTCGAACATAATGCCAAAGGTCAGGAGATCTTTAATAAAAACACCACCATTGCAAAGATCAAGCCAAAGCAGGAAATTTTTTCCGATTTTATTATTTTATTTGTGCCCCCCTCAAGGCTCTATATCCACTTTTCAAGGATCTCCAAATAGTGGAATCCGTTCGATTGTTGTTTAAAGTTAGGGGGATTGGTTGACCCCTAAAGTAGTTTTGTTACAAGTCGTTTCTAAAAAATGACTTTTTCTCCCTTCATAATCACAATGAATTTTTGTATAACAAGGAGTTATTGAAATTTTATAGATCCATGATACCACATCAATCGTTTTCTCCGGGGCGGCATATCTTTTTGCAAGCCTCTAAATGGTTTCTCTTATTATTCATAGTTCCATTCCATAGAAATTCATGCCAAACTTTGCCATTTTTATTATAACAAATTGTTAAAGTTTAAGCATGGATAGCAGGCGAAATGGAGAGATGTCAGACTAGAGTTAAGTAGGGTGACCCTCACAGGTAAAGCAAGCATGCCTGATTGTTTAAGATTGCTTGGAACGAGCGGGAAGCCCAGATAATTTACGGGAAATTCTCCAATATTCCAATAAAAGATGGATTTAGCCTGATCACATTCGATTTGACTAAGATTTATGCAAAATATTAATGATTTATCTTTGTCAATTTGTAAGCCTGAAATAGTGTTGAATATTTTAATAGTGGTGGCCGGGTTTTGTATTTCCTCCTCTTCATAATGAACGAAGATTAGAAGGTCATATGCAAATTGGATGTTTGTAATGCCACAGTCATGTCCCGGAACATTAAAGCTTCTAATTTTTCTCTCAGCAGTTATTTTTTAGCACTCTATCAAGGGCATTCATGGAGTTAATAAATAATAAAAGAGATAAAGGATCTTCTTGTCTAACTTCACTTTTTGGTTTGAAAAAACCACCGCATTTCCATTTATTTTAAGAGAGATTTTGGTTGTTTGAAGTATTGTTAATATATAAACCTTGGACTTATGAGGGCAACTCGAAGATTCGATGACCCAAAGTATAAAGTCCCAAATTCATATATTAAAGACTTTCTTGAAGTCAACTTTTAGTATAACAATCTTCTAATGTGTACTTTTCCAATGATTTAGGATTTTCGATGCAAGAATGAGGCAATCATGTGCCGATCTATTTTTTAAGAAGGCACACTTGTTGGTGAGATCAACATATTTAATTTATGAGCCCACCGATCAGTTAGAATCTTGGTTATGATTCTTAGAGGCATGTTGATAAGGCTAATGGGTCTATAGTTTTCAATTTTTCCCTTATATCTAACTTTATATTAAGAGATATGCATGAGCTATTTATATGTCTTAGGTTTTAAAGATCAACCTCATCTTTCTGAAGATAGTTTAGCATCTCCATGAAATCACCCTTTAAGATAGGCCTCATACCAGTGAAGAATTCTGCAATTGCTCTGTCACGACCTGAAGCTTTGTGGTGTTTGAGCTTTCTAATAACATTCTCTACATCCTCAAGTGTGAATGGAGTAATGAAGTCATCAGAATTCTTGAGAAGGCTAGTTATGTCGTGTCTAAAAAGTTGTATAAAACTGGTTCATTTGGATTTGGGGTATTGAAGAGATTCTCATAAAATGAAGTTTCTATACGGGAGAGTTTATAATTTTCATAATAGCAAAGATGTTTATGTTTTCTTATCTTTCGAGCATCCTAAGATAGGAACTTTCCCACTCACTACCCAATCCCCTGATATTCCAAGAGAGGATTTTTAGCTCCAAGTTCCTTCCAAGGTGGTTTAGTAAGGATACTAGACTCCTGTATAATTTTATATCAACATGGTAACACCTCTAAAATTTTTATTTACACCCTTAGCTTTGTATAATGACCAACCGTTATATGGCATGCCTATGTGTTATCTTCTGTCAACTCTTGTCCTTTGACATTTGATAAATATAATGTAAGTATGATTTATCTAAATGTATAAACTCTCAGTTCTATGAGAGTTATCCATCTATGAAAGAAATTTGGTGTAATCAAAGTCAATTCACATCTTTCCAATCTTAACTAGAGCCATGTTTGAAGATGAAGGATTTGAAGATAATAAACCTTGTCAAGGAGAGTAAAACATCACCCGGCATTACCCTATAAAAGTAAGTGATGAATCTCGGATTCATCAACTTTTTCTTATTAATTGGCCCTCTTGAACTAATCAATTAACTTACAAATTAATTAGTTGAAATTAACTTCAAACACCTTGTAAATAATTAAAGCTAATTATTGTATATAAATAAAGCACCTAATATATGCATTTAAAGTCCCTTTTATTTATGGTTTCTCATTATTTAAAAATCCCATAAAAAATAGTTTAATATTGTACATAATATATTGTATACTATTTATTATTCAAAAATACCAAAAACTAACAAATCAAATAAAAGAAATATAATTACATAAATATTAAGTATGCATATATGATGTAATTTGCCTTTTGGATTCTACATAAAAGTTGTAGATCTTAAAAAATTACACAACTTTTGTAGCACTTCAAACATAGTACCAGATCTAGTAATCACAAGTGTGGTGGTAGCTTATAAGTAGTGTGGGCTAGTACTAACAACATGGGATTAAGTATTTTGTGTTGTGGTCATGGGATCCTGTAGGGCTCAAGCTCAACAGGTTGTCTGTGATAGTAATCCTCAATAACGAATCAGACCCAGGGACCGGAACATTACAAATGGTATCAGAGCAGATTCCCTCTAATAGTGGAAAGGGTTGTCCAAGAGGTGGAACCACCTCTACCATAGAGGTAGGAGGGAATCGTTGTCTAATAGGTGAAGCAACCACTGTTACTAGGAATAGGTCATGGGACATTACACAACGAGGACATTGAGAGAATAAGTGGAGGTGATTGTAGCACCCAAATATAGTGCCACATCTAGCAATCATAAAGTATGGTAGTAGCTTATAAGTAGTATTGGGTGCTACTACTAAACAATGGGCTTAAGCATTTTGGGTTCTGGCCATGGGCTTCATATGGGCCCAAGCTCAACAGGTTATTTAGGCTAGTAATCCCCAACAATGTTAATAAACCAAGCATGGCGATCATAATGTTACAATTTTCATATAGAATACTTTTTTTATTTGACTTTATTTAACATTTTAATTTTATTTTAGATTATTTTATTAATTCTCTTTTTCTGATTGGGCCACGTGGCCCAATCATAGCTTGACAAGACACTGATTCTTTATACCCAGCAACTTGCGATTTCAACTATATGATCTCTCAATCAGACAACTCATGTTGGTTCAATCCGGCCTCATCCTAGGTTGCTTCATCTTATGATCAAGTGGATTCCAACCATCCACACACACCTCTTACTGAACCAATGGACCATTTGATCCAATGGCCCTCCATCATCGTCAACCTCCAGTGGTTGAGCACATGAGCCACCCTTTTTCGACATTGGCCTTTTCTCCCATTTACACCTATCATTCCACATATCTTCACGACCTAATTCTGGCGCCAAATGAGATCTCCTACATCCCTCTTATTCGCCTAACCTTTATTTCTGTCATCCCTCTCACATGCTCTCCAACTGTCGTTGCTCCGAATAAAACTATGTCTCCTCCACCATTCTTCGGTTATCTGCCTTCATGAGATATTTCCTACGAGCCTTACCCTTCTTCCAGTGACAACTTGATATATATAGAGAGAGAGGCCAAGACTACGACTAATCTCCGGTGATATCCTCGGCAGTCCAGCCATGTCGCAACACCATTTGGACATCTGCTCGAGCTTCGTATACAGGTAGTATATGTCAAGCAAAGACTCACATCTTCCGACCTTCTTCTCCTTATCAAGTAAACCCTAGTTTCCTCCTTTCATATGCCTCTTATTTATGTATGCACACACACATCCCATCTCATTCATCTGATCACACCTACTCCTTCATAGATCACCACTTATCTTCACACACCTACTCACATCCATCCTCTTCTTCTCCACAGTCTCTTCCGCCTCTACCAACTTCTTTCTTTTGCAAGAAGTAAGATATACTAGGGCTTTGTTTGAAGGATATGGTAAGATCCTCAAGCGCATCACGGAAGCGTGAGCGTCGCATAGAATACGACGAGGAGCGACTAGTCGGACCAGTTGCTCGATGTAGCGGAATTTAAAAAATTTTCATACGACGAAACCACATGATCCAAGAACACTTCTCGGATCGTTTCGTCTAAACCACAAACAAGTAATAGGATTACCTCTAGAAGCGTGGTTGCGATCAAGTCTCTAAACGAAGAGACCTCCTGTCTCAAGTCCAATCCGATGGAGGAGATGCTTGCGAGCGCGGGGATGAACCACAAGCTTCTCGCAATCCATGTTGATGATCCAAGCGGCGGATCTCCTGATCTCGACACACGAGATCCGACGTCTTCTTCACGAGCGAGGCGCACCGAAGGAGACGGAGATCCATGAGCAGACGATCGGGCAACATAACGACGATGCTGCGGCGATGGAGACTTCTCTCTAGGTCATCCATGGTGGACGGCCATGAGAGAGGGAGAGAGAATAGACGTGTAGAGAGAAAGAGAGAGAGAGATGTGCTTCTCAAGCATTATGTATAAAGAGAGAGCATTGTATGCCTCTCTATTTATAGGGTTTTTGGGATCCATGGATCTCAATCCATAGGACATATAAAATCAAAGGATGAGATTGATTTATGTCAATCCAATGGTCAAGATTGTTATTGGTAAAAGCCAACAAACAATAATCTAATTTAAATCAAATATATTTGAGATGTCAAATATATTTTAATCCTAAATTAGATCAAGTAATTATGGAGAGAGATTTGCATGAAGATCTCCCCATTAGGAGTGGTGGGGACGACCACCAATTTCCTTGTGGAATTGGTAGCCGTCCACCATCTCCATATGGTGGAGATTATCTCATGTAATCTCATTGGATTACACATCTCCATGAAATTCTCCCATAATTTCCAACAACCTTTGTTGAGATTTATTCTTCAAAAATAATTCACAATTATATTTGAGAATATTGCAATCTTGACATTGAAAAATTGTGAATCACATTCACAACCCAAAACAACATATAATTTACATTATCAATTAATTACACAATGTGTATCCAATACACATAATAATTAATTAACAAATATAAATTATAATTAGCTCTCTCTAATACATTATAAATCACATTTATAATATATTATGAATAATTGGATATTACTATCCACATTATTCTTATCCATAATAATTAAATCATATTTAATTATATTGGATAACTTATTCTCATGTGCCCAAATAATATGAATCACATTCACATTATTCACATCTTTGATAATCAAATCACATTTAATTATCTAAGATAATTCTTCTTATAATATGAATCAAATTCATATTATTCATGATAATTAAATCACATTTAGCTATCCATTTTCTCAATGCTCGGATACATATATCAACAACAGAATTATCCATGAACTCTTTCAAGGATAATGCACTTTCTCCGCGAATACTTGGAGATAAGGATATGGCGATTGTATTGTTCCACGTATAGTGACATGCAATATCTCAAATCAAGATCGTGGGCCTCCCATAGATGCTTGATTAAATCAAGACCGCACATCTAATCTTCTCATTGCATCTGAATCACATTCAGATCAATGTCCAACATTTGGACTAAGATCAGATTACTTCTCTACTGAGAGGAGTCACTAAAATCCAGACCCGTTTCATCACTCCCTAGGAATGGAAGCGTCATGGTTATACAATCGTTTATGATCACATCACCCTCAGGTATTCCTAATACTTGTACATCCTGCATACTGGAAGACTCAGAATAAACCCGAAGTATTAGATCAACTTTATACTGTCTACTTCAGGGTTCTATTAGTAAGTTTCTCATTCGATCATTGGAAGTCGGTATCGATCATATACTTTCCAAAAGCATATATCATACCTAGGTCTTGATCATATACTTTCCAAAAGTATATATCAGACCTACAAATTCAGTCAATCATCCAAAGCGAGACGACCATGCGCATGGAATTTGATTCTTCCCAATATCTTATGAGTGAGCTCATGTCTTCCTGTTCAGTAACTGAACCTGTATGATCCCTTTGAGAGATCGTATTACTCATATGCCCTTATATGCACACAAGCGTGCCGGTGTATAGACCTTGATTAGGT
Organism: Ottelia alismoides; assembly: GCA_037367405.1. Classification (NCBI taxonomy): domain Eukaryota; kingdom Viridiplantae; phylum Streptophyta; class Magnoliopsida; order Alismatales; family Hydrocharitaceae; genus Ottelia; species Ottelia alismoides. The sequence continues at coordinate 209,176 of JAZKJV010000283.1, read as the reverse complement.
CATTAACCTATTGATCTGCCAAATGTACATACTCAAACATATAGTAACACATCTGTCTCCGATCAAAGGATGCGTGCCTGTATCGTGACAACATACGATATAGGACTTTGGTTATCTCGATCTCGTTAAGTCAACTCTTTGACCTAACTAATCTGACACCTCCGAATCTTTATTCCTATGCAGAGGACCTGCATCAAGAGGTCGGTCAGATATCACCCTAACTGTGACAGGATTGCCATCTCTTACTCTGGCTGGAGATCATCTCTTAACAATCATTTGACGGTGCTTGATGAGTCCTCAATCTAACTCTTTAGATATTCATCCAAGCACCAGCCTCTATGATTCAATAATTGAATCAACAGCTGTATGATCATCAAGATGGGCATGGTACATAACCCTAATTGTACTAAGGGACCTATTATACAAATTATATATTCTTCATTTCAGATTAGGGAATAATATTTGCAATAACATTTATTGCATAATGGCTCGCCGTGGGCTCGCATGTCCAACAATCTCCCACTAGCCCAAAGAGCCATTAATGGGCTAATTATTTAATCCCACACTCATGTGACAATCATAGGCTATTTAGAAAATAGCTAGGTAAGATGATCAATCACTCTATTCTCAAGAGACTATGCCAAGTCCTTTTACGACACTTGCATATCCCCTTGTAACAGTGCTCACATCCAATGCGAATGTTGTATCTTATGCAACCAATACTCAATTTTGTTAGTTATAGTGTCCTTGACACTATATCTTAATAATTATTATAACCAGTATTTCCATAATCCTTGTTAGAATACCTTCATTCCTGGAGATCTCTATCTCCTAAGGTATCTACAGTTAAGATCCTCATAGATCACTATCTACAAGGTCTTAAACTCTTGAAGATAAGACTTTGAGATCACTATCTCTAAGTTTTATCATTTTTGAAGATATTGTTATTACTGCAATCAAGTGTTTTATCTCCATAGTAGGATTAGCAACAATTTACTACTCCCACTGCATGGAAGACATCTGGCTCTTGTACACATTTAGCATACACTCAGCTTCTCATAACTGATGCACAAGTGCAAGCAGTTCTAGCATTCACTTCCTCAACTCTTTGAGGTACTATCCCTTTAGATAGGCCAGTAACATATCTTAAGGGAAGGAAGCCTTTATTGGAATTTTCCAGAAAATGAAATAAGACCAAGGTGTACTACTAATGTATTGATCCCAATACCCTCTTATCTTTGCTTCTGAACATCTTCAGAACAAAGATCTAAGAGGTGTCCTTGAGATCATATCTCGAGGCATGGGATAACCAGATTATAAAACACTCATTATCATCCTTAGATCATTCCAAATGATTAGGATAATGTCTACATTTAACATGATGAACACAATGGCACTCCCACTAAGCTTCACATGGTTCATCAAGATTTTATCTGAAATCATAACATTTATAATTTCATCAAATCTTATGTTCCAACTCTAGGAAGCTTATTTGAGTCCAAAGACGGAGTTCTTTAGCTTGCACATATTGCTTTCCTCAACCATGAAGCCCTGGGGCTACTTCATATGAATATCCTCAGAGAGGTATTCATAGAGGAATGCAATCTTGACTCACATCATGAAGTTGTCATAGTCAAGTTGTGTAGCTATAGTTAGCAATATTCTGATGGGTTAAAGCAAGGTCACTAGAGAGCAAGTCTCATCGCAAGCGATGCCTTCTCTTCGGTGTGTAGCTCATGGCTACGAACCGTGCTTTGAAGGTCTTTACCTTATCATCAGGTTTCCTCTGTCTCTTGAAGATCCATTTACACCTTAATGGGTCTTACCCATATAGGTGGATCCTCGAGGGTCCATATACAACACTTGTATATGAAGTCTACATTAGACTTTTATTGCTAACATCCATCTTTCCATGTCATGATCCTCAGGAGTTTCATCACGTGAAGTCCGATCATTTTCACATGGAATACATCCTCAAACTTATTTGAAGAAGTATTAGTGTTTCATCTTCAATTATTCTTTTAGTTTCCGATTTCAGGAGCCTCATTATCTTCTCAAGATTAAATGAGTTCCTTTACTTCATTTTTATCTTGATTCTTAAGAGAGTCATCCTCTAAGAATTACATTCTCAGAGATGAGATCCTTTAAAAATCTCATGGTCATAAAATAGGTATACAATACCATCCTTTATTTTCCTAATGAAGTAGCATTCTCTAGTGCTAGATTCCAGCTTACATGCATGGAACCTTATTAATTATATAATGTAGTCTCTACTACATATATACCTTGGAAACTAAGAGATAATTATGCTAGGATTAATCATTGATTAAATCATGTCACACATGATCAATTGTATCTCCCTACAACTCCATTGAGTTAAGGTTCATTAGGAGGATTGAGATAGGAATGATATTCATATCTCCATAAGGTATTTCTTGAATTCATCTAATAGGTACATGCTACCTTGGTTAGATCAAATTCATTTCATCTTCCTTTAAACTTTGGTTCTAAACCAAAATTGTGAAATCTTTGAACATTTCGAAGTTTTCTAAGTGAAGAGAAGAAATCTCATATCACAAATAATCACTAATAGATATCACATATCCATAATATTTATTCTGATATAGATGATTCACATACATCAATATGTATGAGATCTTGAATACCTTAACATCTTACACTTTTCCTAAAGAAGGGTATATTGGACATTTTTACTTTGAATACAATATTCACAAGTATGTGAGATTTGAATCATTAGACAATCTAAAGTTTCATGTCTTACTAGTCCATTGATCTCATCAACAGACATATGTCCAAAACTTGATGCCAGATCATTGTCAAATGATCTTTATCCTCCTATTGATCTTTAAAGGTTTAATTTTCAGTATTAGAAATCTTAATGAACCATTCATTAATTTTCTAATTTAATAGAGTCCACTAGATTTTAGATTACTATATGAAATATCTCCATCATAACTCTTTATGATATATTTATTACATAATTCATGTTTATATCCAACAATTAGAAATAAACAATGAGTGTATTCTAATATCTAGGTTATAGAGACATTCTCTAAGACTAAGGGCTCCCACTGAAAATATGAAGTCTATTGATCCAACGGAAATTGTTGCAACACTTGCATCACTTTCAACATGGATGACCAATAAACCTTAAGATCAAATTTCTAATATTCTAATACATATGCAACCAATTGCAAGTGTCATTAGAAGATTGAGATACAATTATTAGACTTTACCTTATCAAATAAGTAAGTCAAATTCAATGATTATATGTAGGTTATTCTGATGTATTATCCGATTCCTTCTCTAAGGATTCTAGATAGATTTGATAGTCATACTATCAACACATCAACATATTGCAGTATTGGCATTCATCCAACTCTTTGGATGTCATATGGAAGTCACAGAAGTACAGTCAACTCTTTGATTATACTTCTTGCTTGGGTCCAACCCATGCTTCCACTGCGCTCCCTTTATCCATAAACAACCATTGCTTAAGACTAAGGACCTCTTATGTTAAATTCAAAAGAATTTAATGTAAGAGCATTTCGACATTTATACATGCTTCACCCAATTCATACAATATGAATATTATGAAGCTTCATGAATGACTAGAGTATAGACAGTAGAATGATGACACTCATCATCTACATCCATCTAAACTCTTAAAACATAGGTTCAGGTAGGTACTCAAACAATTTGAATACATCATCTCTTATAGAGCTACCATTCTACATTATGCAGAGAACCATGTCATTCATGATTAAATGTCAAGAGCACATATGTATGCCAGAATATCTTTATTGATTTTATAAGGATTACTTGACAATTGCGATCATCATCGACATGTCACTTCCAAAGTACATTTGATGAGGTCAAGGCTTATAGAGACATACAAACCCTAGGGTTTAAGTCCTATTGTCTATTTAATTATCATTCCTCATTATTATGAGGAAACTTACACATTGCGACCACATGCATTATGTGTCCAATTGCAAGTACAATATCTAGATCATGGGTCCAATCCACGATATTCTACTGGTTATTATTGAATATTGAGTATATTATTGAGTGGGTTTAATGAAGGATTATCTGAAATAAGAAATTTGCATAAACATATATAAATACATAATTTACTTTGATTTAGGAATTTTTATATCAAAGTTGTCTTGCCATGTTAACAATGAAAGTTCATTCCCTTAATCACTTTCAATGTAAGATATATACTTACCATTATATCTCAAGCAAGATCTGGGATCTCCTTCCTTATCTTTGTTACATCCCAATAATATGAGAACCTGTAACTCGGATAAAAAGAAGCAGGAACACATTCCGCCTTGCAAGTCCAACTTGCATCTCCCAATTTGGTCTTTAACACCTGGGCCCACCACCCCTAAGGTGATGTTGACCCGTCATTAATTGAACCAACCGTCAACAGGAATACAACTCGCTATGCGCAATCCAATTTCGCCCCAATAATATGAGGACCCGATATTGGTGTCACTACGCATACGTCCTTACTCTTTCGAGAAGGGACGAGCCCGATCCAAATGGATCATATGCAGGAGCTATCACTTCGGACAGGCGTCTCCCACATATAATATCTGGCGACGAAATCCTTCGCCTTGATGGGAGACCATGGATGTCACTTATGTGATCCTCTATCTCTTATTCAAATTTTATTAATTACTATGAATCACATTCATATAATCAATTCTTTCAAAGGAATTATCAACTCTAATCATATTAGAGTATTTTAATTGGACATAATTAATTCAATCATATTAAATTAATTATCAATCCAATTCAATCAATCAAACTTGATTGTTATACTTGAATATATATGGTATTATTCTCAAAGTACGTATTAATTTGTATTTTAATAATTAAATATACAACTTGATTTCTTCGCATTATCCAGTCCCTACCCGCTGTCATGGCCAGTACTGGCGAGAGTGAGACGGACCACATACGTTGCAACACACTACCCCAGCGTCTCCGACTAGACACCATATCCGCCTCGGAAAAGGATAATACCAAACAGATCAATTTGTACTTGAGATGATCATCGGTTCTTCAACCGAAATTATACCATATAGTAATCAAAACAATTTTGATTATAAGGAAATTTGCTAGACAAATTCCCAATCCTATTCAAGCAAGGAATTTGATGATTGTATTTCCAATTATGATCTAGATCAAATCTAATCAATTAATTGGTTGAGGCCAAGTCAATTAAGGAAATAATCATCTTCCAATATTTCTCAAATATTTTCCATAATTATTTCTTGAAATTAACAATTAATTTCATTAATTGACAATCACATGTTTCTTGATTAGGACTGTAATTTCAGCAGTGACCCCTACTTACTAAAATTAGCATATCTCAATCATATTAAATCCAAATTAGACAAAATCAATTTTCGTAGATTGATAAATTGATTTAGGACAGAACCCAAGTGATGTTTCACGAATTTCGAGGCAAGTCTAAGCAGTAATTAACTTTTTAATCATGTTCAGATCTACAGTTCCCGCAACGGTGCATACATGCTCATTAAAACAACATATCTCGAGCATACAAAATCCGATTTACGCAAACTCAGATCCTATGGTTTCCTTATTTAATGGGGAACAAAATCCAAGTAAATAATTCGTGCTTAAACATTTTAAACATGGCCGAAATTATTTACTAAACATATCTACGAAATCGAATGCGATAAAAAAACTTTCGCGACCTTAACGAACCCAAGTCGTCCTCGGTTTGCGAATCATATTCGAAACCGTCAACCTGGCTCTGATACCACTTGAAGGATATGGTAAGATCCTCAAGCGCATCACTGAAGCGTGAGCGTCGTATCGAATATGACGAGGAGCGACTAGTCGGACCAGTTGCTCGATGCAACAGAATTTAAAAAATTTTCATACGACGAAACCACATGATCCAAGAACACTACTCGGATCATTTCGTCTAAACCACAAACAAGTAATAGGATTACCTCTTGAAGTGTGGTTGCGATCAAGTCTCTAAACGAAGAGACCTCCTGTCTCAAGTCCGATCCGATGGAGGAGAAGCTTGCGAGCGCGAGGATGAACCGCGTGCTTCTCGCAATCCATGTTGATGATCCAAGCGGCGGATCTCCTGATCTCGACACACGAGATCCGACGTCTTCTTCATGAGCGAGGCACACCAAAGGAGACAGAGATCCACGAGCAGACGATCGGGCAGCATAACGACGACGCTGCGGCGATGGAGACTTCTCTCTAGGTCATCCATGGTGGACGACCATGAGAGAGGGAGAGAGAATAGACGTGTAGAGAGAAAGAGAGAGATGTGCTTCTCAAGCATTATGTATAAAGAGAGAGCATGGTATGCCTCTCTATTTATAGGGTTTTTGGGATCCATGGATCTCAATCCATGGGACATATAAAATCAATGGATGAGATTGATTTATGTCAATCCAATGGTCAAGATTGTTGTTGGTAAAAGCCAACAAACAATAATCTAATTTAAATCAAATATATTTGAGATGTCAAATATATTTCAATCTTAAATTAGATCAAGTAATTATGGAGAGAGATTTGCATGAAGATCTCCCCATGAGGAGTGGTTGGGACGGCCACCAATTTCCTTGTGGAATTGGTAGCCGTCCACCATCTCCATATGGTGGAGATTATCTCATGTAATCTCATTGGATTACACATCTCCATGAAATTCTCTCATAATTTCCAACAGCCTTTGTTGATATTTATTCTTCAAAAATAATTCACAATTATATTTGAGAATATTGCAATCTTGACTTTGAAAAATTGTGAATCACATTCACAACCCAAAACAACATATAATTTACATTATCAATTAATTACACAATGTGTATCCAATACACATAATAATTAATTAACAAATATAAATTATAATTAGCTCTCCCCTAATACATTATAAATCACATTTATAATATATTTTGAATAATTGGATATCACTATCCACATTATTCTTATCCATAATAATTAAATCACATTTAATTATATTGGATAACTTATTCTCATGTGCCCAAATAATATGAATCACATTCACATTATTCAAAATTTTGATAATTAAATCACATTTAATTATCTAAGATAATTCTCCTTATAATATGAATCAAATTCATATTATTCATGATAATTAAATCTCATTTAATTATCCATTTTCTCAATGTATCAACAACAGAATTATCCATGAACTCTTTCAAGGATAATGCGCTTTCTCCGCGAATACTTGGAGATAAGGACATGGCGATTGTATTGTTCCATGTATAGTGACATGGATATTGAGATCATATCTCAAATCCAGATCGCGGGCCTCCCATAGATGCTTGATTAAATCAAGACCGCAAATCTAATCTTCTCATTGCATCTGAATCACATTCAGATCAATGTCCAACATTTGGATTAAGATCAGATTACTTCTCTACTGAGAGGAGTCACTAAAATCCAGACCCGTTTCATCACTCCCTAGGAATAGAAGAGTCATGGTTATACAATCGTTTATGATCACATCACCCTCAGGTATTCCTAATACCTGTACATCCTGCATATTGGAAGACTCAGAATAAACCCAAAGTATTAGATCAACTTTACACTGTCTACTTCAGGGTTCTATCAGTAAGTTTCTCATTCGATCATTGGAAGTCGGTATCGATCATATACTTTCCAAAAGCATATATCATACCTAGGTCTTGATCATATACTTTCCAAAAGTATATATCAAACCTACAAATTCAGTCAAGCTTCCAAAGCGAGACGACCATGCGCATGTAATTTGATTCTTCCCAATATCTCATGAGTAAGCTCATGTCTTCCAGTTCAGTAACTGAACCTGTATGATCCCTTTGAGAGATCATATTACTCATATGCCCTTATATGCACACCAGCGCGCCGGTGTATAGACCTTGATTAGGTCATCAACCTATTGGTCTGCCAAATGTACATATTCAAACATATAGTAACACATCTGTCTCCGGTCAGAGGATGCGTGCCTGTATCATGACAACATACGATATAGGACTTTGGTTATATCGATCTCGTTGAGTCAACTCTTTGACCTAACTAATTTGACTCCTCTGAATCTTTATTCCTATGCAGAGGACCTACATCAAGAGGTCGGTCAAATATCAACCTAACTGAGATAGGATTGCCATCTCCTACTCTGGCTGGAGATCATCTCTTAACAATCATTTGACGGTGCTTGATGAGTCCTCAATCTAACTCTTTAGATATTCATCCAAGCACCATCCTCTATGATTCAATAATTGAATCAACAGCTGTATGATAATCAAGATGGCCATGGTACATAACCCTAATTGTACTAAGGGACCTATTATGTAAATTATACATTCTTCATTTCAGATTAGGGAATGATATTTGCAATAACATTTATTGCATAATGGCTCGCCGTGGGCTCGCATGTCCAACATTGTTCTAACCACACTTGAAAACCCTTCGTTCACCCCCCTTTTCACCCCAAATTCCATTGCCTGCTTCAGCTATTGCGAGCTAACCTTGTAGGTACCCCTTTGCACGTAGATGTGAACCTTTCTCCAATCTCGGATTTTGGCTCTGATGAGCTATTATTGACTTTCACATTCATATGTCTCTGTCTCTTCTCCGTCTTACCAGTCTAGCAAATTGCCCCTACCTTCACTGACATCGAAGGAACAAGGAGGAGAAGCATATGCATCACCGAAGCTCTACCTAAGATAGTCGCTCACGAAGAAGATAAGACCATCCCCAAGTAGCAGTTATCTTTCAATCATCGTGATTAAATGGTCTTGATGAGTCCCTAATCTCTACAATGACCCTACAACCTCATGTGGACTCGATCTAGTCCAAGGTGCCTATGCCACACACATGGTCTGAGCATAGCATGCACCCCAAGTCTCATTCTGAACCTAGGAGCACGTGCTTAGCATATGACATGCTGGGATATTTGCAGTATACCCCCACCGACTTCTTTTAATTGCAAAAATAACCCCATGTAGGGATATTTGCAGATAAGGCCCCATAGGCTTTTGTTTATTACATTTCAGTCCTTTTTGGACTTTATGTTTTTTTAGTATATTAAATTATGTTTCCTTTGCATCTATACCCCTGGATTAGAACCTTAATATCTTATTTAATTTAATCCAAATTCAACAAAATTGGTGTCATTTTAAAGCTTTGATCATGCTCTTTAAAACTACATGTATTCTATGTTGTGATATGTAGAGTTCAAAGTATTTATCAGAGAAGTTTGTTGATTGCATGTCATTAATTTGTAAGCAATTAACTTATTGTAGCTCACTTTAATGCATGAATTGAACCATGAATTATTTGGTGACTTTAGAATTTAATAGTTTACAAAATCATTGATTCTTCACCATTAATAACCTAATTGAATGATAAATTTTCATTGAGCAATATCAGTTCCTTTATTAAATAAGTGCATCGATAAATTTTAATCAAAATCGAAGCTTGTGTAGATCACTTTGTGGCTAGTTTAAGTAATTGGATCTCATCATTAATAATTAATTCAAGAGTTTAACATGTTATTGTATACTTGTATGCATTTTATTGCATTTATCATTTTGTAACATATTGTTATATTGACTTACATATAAAAAATATAAATCCATGCATACATTGTCTTATTCATTGACCTAGATATCATTTTAAATCATTTAATATATATTTGAACTATAAGTAAGTAGTTCTAATTGATTGTGTCCTTTTGTTCTATCCTGGATTTATCAAATTATAAATTTAAGCCAAGCCCTCTTCACAGAGTTCTTTAACTTGGTTTTGATGATATGTTAATCAGCTCACATTACAATGAGATTGAATTAAATTAGAGATTATAATTTCAATAATAAGCACGATCCCTCCATTTATTATTGATAAAAAGATATCTATCTAATAAGAGGGTGATATGGAAGATTTGAAAGATGGAGGGTAGTGAGAAGACAATTCAAGAAAACTCATTCGTCCTCACCCTTATAGATAGCAGACATAATCTAAATAATCCTTTAAATGGTTATGAATAACAACAATAATGTAGAAACCAATAACATACAAAGATCTCATAATGTCACACTCCGAATTCCAAGAACGAGAATGTGTGTGCATATGTGATGGAGGAGGCAAGGACAAGAGCGATGTGGCACCTCAAGAGGATTTATATTAGATGGATAGCTCATCTATTATTCAAGGAGTCTTTGGAAGGAGATTTAACTTTACACATCATGGAAAATGTGGAAAATAATAATTAAACTTTAAATAAAGAATTATTACTATATGAGTGACATATCAATCTTAAAAAAAATTGATTGCATCGTAAAATCACATGAAAATAGAAATTATTTTCATATTATTTCACAGATCATGATAGTATATGAATTATACCTTTGATGCATGGCTCTCTAAAAGAAGAGGCCTCGTGAACCAAGTCCCATACAACAGACGCTTGCACTTGCAGACACGATGATGACTCATGAATCCTACCGCAAACTTGAGAGTTGATCTCCACTATTTGTCCATGCCAAACAAGCTCTAGAACAAACTCTTTACACCTCATTTTACATCATGAAATTGAGTCCTTATAGTCGAGTTTGAAGCACAAAGAAGAAAATGGGTCCTCATGCAATTGGTCAAGCTAATGGAGAGGGAAAGTGTGAGACCCTTGTAATTTGGACGTAGAATTCTTCCTAAAAATGCGTTTTCTTAGTATCCAAAAAATTTAATTGAGCATTCGTCCGTGTAGATCTCATCGAGACCTTTTCAACGAGTTCAAGAACATAAAAATCTGAGTTTGGAAGCCCGAGTTATGGCTATTTTAGCGAGTCAAAGTCCGGGCCAAATCCAGATCCGAACCAAGATCTGGATCCAAATTTTGACCCAAATAAAAATCCCCAAATCAACTCTTCTCTCCCAAAACTCCCAAAACTCATTGAATGCTCCTTCCTCCGACCTCCCCCTTGCCTGAGCACCGTCAGAGCTCGCAGGAGTGAGTCGGGTCGGCGATCCGAAGCTGCCACCGAGTAGAGAAGGACGAGGTCATCCTCATGTGTGGTTTTGCATAGTGAACGGAGCGCTGAATGCACTGTTATTCATGGGTGACAAAATCGAGGAAGTGAGATCTTTGAGGTATGGTGTTTCCCTTCCTCTGCTTCAATGTCCACTCGATTTTGATCCCGTATGTGTGATCGTACAGAGCCTTAACGACTTAGTGGTAAGATTGTTGCTTGCTGGATACCTAAAATACCTAAGCACCTGAGATGCACTTTGTGAACATTTGAACACTTGGGCACTTGAGCACTCGAACATCTGAAATACCGAAACACCTGAGATGCACTTCGTGAACACCTGAACTCCTGAATTGCAATTCATGAACACATGGATCTATGATGCATTCATGAACTACCGAACATTTGAGATATGTCATATGAACACGTGAACACTTAAGATCTGTACCTGAACACCTGAATTACAGTTCATGAACACCTAGATAAGTGATGCATTTATGAACTGCAAAACATTTGGATTGTGATGCATTCATGAGATGTCGAACACCTAAGATCTGTATTATGATTATATGAACACCTGAACACATGTGTGAACACCTGAAACACTTCTTGAACACTTCTTGAACACCTATGAACACTTGAACATATGCGACATATCTTGTTGAACACCAGAACATCTGAGCACCACCTGAACACCTGTGATTCATGTTGTTGAACCCCTGTGAATACATGAACATTGTGATGTATCTTGCTAAACACATGGCATCATGTTGCAAATTTGTAAAAGCATCTTGGATTGGAGCTGAATTTATCAACATTTTCTCCTTGGGTTATCTATTCAGAATTTGATAGGGTGCCTTGCATGGTCTGTCAAGAAATTCTCCAAGATCTTTTATCTGTATATCACATCTATGTTAGTGAAAGATTATCCCACTATGAACTTGTCTATGTCACTGTAACCTTTATTATATATGGCATGTGGGTAGTGGAGTAGTGCTGCCAAGGGAGGGGCATACACCCTTGGGGCCCTGGCTAGAAGCCTAGACGGCCGCGATCTCAACCTCTACTATGTAGATGTGACTGCTGGAAGACATGTTACTTGGCACACTAAGGAGTTACCGCGTGGTGTTCAGTCTCAACTCTTGCGTAACCTTAGCTCGGTGCTTCGAGTAAAGGCCAAGTAGTCAAGGTTGGTGGTCTAGTGTTTCGCTTGTTCACTTAAAGTATACCCCAGTACTGGCTGGTGTAGGGCACATTGGTTAGTATTCCGAGTGGGAGCACTAAGAGAGGAGTGCCGGGAAATGTGGTTAATGAAGTTGTGATTGAAATAAAAATCTCATGTGCATAAGGAGGATTGGGTTAGTTGCGGCGACTTTGACTCTGGTAAAAATAATCTTGTAATCCATGCCCATACTCGTGCCCTACGCCAAGTAAACTCTTACACATGGTTATAGGACTTGGGCGGTTCACTATGATCTATGGGTTGGAATTTGCTTTGGGAATTGGAGATACAATCTTATAAGTAAAGCCAAGTGGACATGTTGAGAACTTAGTTTGGATGCATTGTACCCTATCACATGCCTACAGATGCACCCAACCCTAAGGTCTTCTTCTTTCCTTAGAGTTATAGTGTGAGGTCTCACCAGGACCAAGATTATAGACTATCCATGAAGCTTGGTTGATTCACATCAAGTAATAATGATCAAAATTTATCTTATTATGAGGTCGGTTTACCTAGTTGTTTCTTTTGCATGCTTTTTAAGTATATCTTGCTAGTTATAATTTTTTTTATCGTACTAAAATACTTTGCTCATATTGTACCTATGTATGGATATGTAGGTTCTCATCAGAAGTTGCAGTAGTAAGTGGCCTGGAGTTACTTCTTTTTCACAGATACATGATTTACTTTGCTTGTAGTCTTGTTAAGAGACATGAGAAGAACCATGTATGTGTGGACAATTTTTGAATGCATACATGTAATATATTTTTGTTGACATGGATGGGATTGTAATGAAATGCAATGATGGGCATGTTATGAATGGATGGGAAAATTTTAATTCCAGACTTTTATGCTATTTTCTCCTTCTTTATATTATTTTATGTATTTCGAATGTGGAATGGTATGTGCGTGGAATCAGTTTGCCGAATATCCGGATCCTAAGGGGATGGTCGTGACAGTTTGGCATCAAAGCACGGGTACACCATTCCATTCCATGCATATCATCCCTCATTCATGTTTGAAATACATAATAGTGTTGGTAGTCTTCTGACCCAACACAAACTAAAAGGAGAATTGCATATTTTATATCCATGTCCATGTATCTCTTAAGTAAAGTAAATATTAATGATATAGTTCATTATGCAGAGCCATGCCTCCTCGTGTAGATCCAGATGTGACGCAACAACTGGATTTCCTTGTACATGCAGTACATAGGATCCAGCAGTGCCAAGAGGCTATCGAGCAACAACACCAACAATAGGATGACTCATCTGACCATCCCTCTCATGATGGGGAGGAGAGCGTCGACCTGTCATTCTTTATAGAGCCTTGAGCAGATGGAGGATATTGATGCCTTGTTGAGGCATCAAAGCACATATGCAGCATACCAGCGGGCTATGGTACCACAATTCTTTGGTACCACCATTCCTGATGATGCAGAGCTGTGGATGGCACAAGTGGAAAAATTTCTGAGGATGATCCAAGTACCTCATGATACTGAGGTATCATTTGTAGAGTGCTCGCTTGTTGGGTATGTAGACCGATGGTGGAATGCCACCAAGGAGCACCTAACCGAGCCCATCACTTGGGAGGTCTTCTTTGATGAGTTCCACACAGAGTTCTACCCAAACCATTAGGTAGAGGATCAGAAGAGAGAGTTCGCTAAGCTGACACAAGGGCCAATGACGACCCAAGAGTACCTGATCTGATAAACAAAGTTGTCTCGCCATTTCCATGCTACGATAGCTTATCCACAAGAGAACTTGCAGAAGTTCATCTGAGGGATGCACGAGGAGGTCCACGACAAACTCTCTACTTTGGACCTTACCTCCATCAAGGAGGTTACTGCGAAGGCAATGAAGTGGGGTGCTACACAACACTGGTTACGGGGAGATTAGTCACAATTACCTCCACCTCACCCTAGCAAAGTTGTACGTCGGGACTTCTCTCGGTCCCGTAGAGACCGTCGCCACCACCCGATAGTGAGGGCATCAATATCTAGCATGTTTACATCATCCCCTACCGTATGGCTGGAATTGGCAGGCATGATTCCTTTTCTTCTCGCCCCCCTACGTGAACACAAAGTCGTAGGCCTGGGGGCGGTAGTTTTGCTTCTAGAGGGAGCTTGTCACAGGCAGGTAGGAGTACATGTTACTATTGCAGACAACCGACCACTTCAAGGTCCAATGCCCTTTGCATGACCACAGCTTGGTCGTGTAGCAACAACAGAGTGAAAGACCAGCCGGGTCTTCCAAATAGTTTCATTGATCAGGATTCCAAGGAGGAGGCTATGACTTTTAGCAAGCCCCGCATTATACAGTCAGTGTATCGGGATCTAGTGCACCATCACAAGGACAGATGAATGAAGTGACACATGAGTAGGCTCATGCTTCTGGATTAGTCGTCAGATGTATGACTTCAGCCCATGGGATTTCTTTATATGCATTGTTTAATTCATGGGCTATGCATTCCTTTCTTGCACATCATATGGTGCTCACATTGGGCAAGTCTGTGATGGAGGTTGCTTTCCCGTACTACATCAATGGCCTAGGGGGCCAATTATTTATCATCCACCAAGTAGTGGAGGAAGTAGCTGTGTAGATAAGTGGGAATGAGATGCCTTCTTTCCTACTGTTGATCATGTTAGAGGACTTCGGCATCATCTTAGGCATGGAATGGTTGGAGAGGCACCATGCGTGCTTGGATTGTTTTGGGAAGATGACAATCTTCCATTTATCTGGAGTGCTACCATTTCAGTTTGAAGGGCATACTTCTGAGGGTGTGGTTGAGTGCATCTCCTCCTTGAGGGCACACTGGTTTCTGAGCTTGGGTTATATAGGCTATCTTTCCTACATGGTAGACTCAGAGGCACATGATCAGACGATGGAGGATGTTAGAGTTGTGCATGAGTTTCTTGACATGTTTCCAGATGGCTTACTTGGAATACCACCCGTGAGGGAGATAGAGTTTGAGATCATGACATTGCTAGACACACATCTGATCTCTATACCTCCATACAGGTCGGCACCTGTTGAGTTCAAGGATCTCAAAGTGCAGTTATAGGAGTTGTTGGAGAAGCGATTCATCTGACCCATTACATCACCATGAGGAGCACATGTCCTCTTCGTGAAAAAGAAGGATGCATCCTTGAGGTTATGCAAAGACTACAGATAGCCTGAACAAGAGAATGATCAAGAACCATTACCCACTTCCACAGATTGATGATCTCTTCGAAGTTATAGGGAGTATCGGTTTTCTCCAAGATTGAACTGCGATCAGGATACCACTAGTTGAGGATCAAGGATGCAGACGTGATGAAGTTCACATTTCGTAATAGGTATGGTCACTATGAGTTCCTAGTGATGTCTTTTGGACTCATGAATGCACCTCTCACATTCATGGATTTGATGAATCGAGTCTTTCGTCCGTACTTGGACAGGTTCGTGATCGTATTCATTGATTATGTTATAGTCTACTCCAGTGATGAGTACGCGCACGAGTCCTATCTGTGCACGGTGCTAGAGACATTTCGAGGGCACCAACTGTATGCCAAATATATCGTGTGGGTTCTAGATTTCTGAGGTGGCATTTCTAGTCCACGTGGTTTCATGGGTGAGGGTGTCAGTTGAACCCTCTAAGATTGAGACAGTGGTTTCTTGGGAGCAACTCAAGATGATTACCAAGATTCAGAGTTTCCTTGGCCTCGTCGAGTACTATAGGAGATTTGTTAAAGGGTTCTCTCAGTTGGCCCTACCCCACACCAGGTTGACCCAGAAGGATGTCCCATTTGTCTGGAATGACAAATATGAGTTGAGCTTCCGTACGCTCAAGGAGTGGTTGACTTCCATGCCCATCCTCACCCTTCTGTCTGGTACCTTGGACTTCACGGTTTACACTGATGCTTCCAAGGAAGGGTTGGGCATTTTGTTGATTTAGAGGGGACAGGTTGTGGCTTACGTGTCATGACAACTAAAGAACCATGAGTGCAACTACCCCACTCATGACTTGCAGTGGGCAGTCGTTGTATTTGCACTAAAAATATAATGCCACTATTTGTATGGGGCGACATTTGAGATCTTCATTGAGCACAAGAGCATCAAATACATCTTTGATCATAAGAGATGAATATGAGGCAAAGGCTATGGGTGGAGCTGTTGAAGGACTATGATTGTACCATCTCCTACCACCCCGATAAGGGGAATGTGGTGGTAGACGCCTTGAGAAGGTGATCACACATTGAGGGTTCAACAACTTGGTTGCAAACTTGGAATGTGCTCGACACACTTAGTGAGAGGAATCCATTTGATCATACATTTGTGCAGTGACCTTATTGGCAAAGTATAGTAGCTTGTGGAATAGGATTGTCTAGGGGAAACCGAAAGATCAGTGGATCCAAGACTTATACTACAAATGCTTGAAGGATGAGTTAGACAGATTCCAAGTTCGTGAATCCATCCTATAGAAGGGGGACCGTGTGCATGTCCCAGATGATGAGGAACCAAGGAGATATATTTTGGATGAGGTGCACTGTTCGAGACCTTCTATACATCCATGTGGCACCAAAATGTAACGATACCTCCACCGGCACTTTGGAGGGAAGGCATGAAGAGGGACATAGACAAGCACGATAGTTGATGCCTTACCTGTCAGATGGTGAAGGCAGATCACCAGAGACCCCCTGGTTTACTACAGCCTCTTCCCATCCCGGTGTGGAAATGGGAGACCATTTCCATGGATTTTATCACATCATTACTGCACACTCTAGGTGGGCATGATGCGATATGGGTTATTGTTGACCGGTTGACCAAGTCATCCCATTTTATTTCGATCAACATGACATGTACACTGATTGAGCTAGCCATATTATACATTCATCATGTCATTCTGTTGCACAAGATGCCCAAGGAGGTAGTGTCAGACAGATATTCATGCTTCACTTCACACTATTAGGGAGAATTCATGAGGGACTTGAGGACCGAGCTACACCTGAGTTCAACCTACCATCCATCGACAGATGGGAAGTCCGAGAGGACCAATCAGACTTTGGAGGATTTGTTGCAGGCTTGCGTTGTTGACTGGAAGGATCCTGGAATGACCATCTTCCACTAGTCGAGTTCATAAACAACAATAGCTACCACGCCAGTATAGGCATGACACCTTTTGAGACCTTTTACTGGAGGCGATGCACCACTCCCTTGTGTTGGCAACAAGTGGGTGACAACACATTGTTCAATCCACAAATTATAGAGGATACCTCTAGAGTGGTGGAGATAGTCAGGAAGAGATTGCTGACTGTATAGAGCCGTCAGAAGAGCTACGCTGACTAGCGTCGACGAGACCTTGAGTTTCTGGTATATTATCTTCCTTTCATATCTTAAATTATATGATTCTTAACCAACAATGTGTGTCTAAAGTAGTCCTCATAATCATAGGTTGGGGACTTCGTGTTTCTATGAGTATATCCAGTGAGAGGCGTTCAATGTTTCTGTGTCAAAGGCAAGCTTACACCGTGCTTTATGGGTCCGTTTGAGATTTTGACCTGAGTTGGGAAGGTGGCTTACAAAGTGGCCCTTCCTCCACACCTTGAGGGCATTCACAACATCTTCCATGTGTTAAATCTTTGGAAGTACAGTCGAGGTCCTAGGCACGTGATCAGTTATGAGAACTTGGCTGTGGAGTTGAACCTCTCCTTCCTTGAGGAATCAATGCAGATATTGGATCATGCGGTTAAGAGGCTGAGGTGGAAGGAGATCCCTTTGGTCAAAGTCCTGTGGCAGAGTCAAGACGTCAAGGAGACGATGTGGGAGCCTGAGGCAGATATGAGGAAGAAATATCCTCATTTATTTCCAGGTACAGAATCAAAACCGTTGTCAAATTCCATTAGTGATTTTTATAGGTTTCACTCTCATTGAGATTTTTATGGGATAATTCTTCTTTGAGATTTTGTATGATAAGTCAGGGCTAATGATTGGTTAGGATCACTCTAAATCTCTAAGACGAGACTTCCTTTGAGATTTTTATGATGTGAGACCATGTAATTTGCACCTAGAACTTTTTGCTAAAAACTACATCTACTCAGTATAAAAAATATTTAATCAAGTACTTCATCGCTTAGAGGTCGTCGAAACCTTTCAAATGAGTATAAGAACACAAAAATCTGAGTTCGGGAGCCCGCGTTACGGTGATTTTAGCAAGTCAGGTCTGGGCCAAATCCAAATCCAAACCAAAATATGTATCTGAATTTTAACCCAAATAAAAACCCCTCAAATCAAATCTTCTCTCCCAAAATGCCCAAAACTCATTGAGCAGTCCTTCTTCCTCCCTCCCCCTAGCTAGAGCATCACTGGAGCGAGTCGGATCGGCAATCCGAAGCCGCCACCGAGAAGAGAAGGACGAGGTCATCCTCGTGTGCGGTTTCGCATCGCGAACGAAGGGTCAAGTGCAACGCTCATCATAGGTGACGAAATAGAGGAAACGAGATCGAGGTACGATGTTTCCCTTCCTCTTGCTGTGATGTCCACTCAATTTTGATCCCATATATGTACATAGAGCCTTAACGATTTAATGGTAAGTTTTTTACTTGATAGATGCCTAAAATACCAGAACACTTGAGATATACTATGTGAACACCTGAACACCTGAGCACCTAAACACTCGAACATCTGAAATACCTAAGCACTTGAGTTGCACTTTGTGAACACCTGAATTGCAGTTCATGAACACCTGGATCTGTAATGCATTCATGAACTGTTGAACACTTGCGATTTGCCTTATGAACAACTGAACACTTGAGATCTGTACTTGAGAACCTGAATTGCAGTATGTGAACACCTGGATCTGTGATGCATTCATGAACTGCTGAACACCTAGATTTGTGATGCATTCATGAACTGTTGAACACTTGAGATCTGTCTTATGAACATATGAGCTCTTGAACCCCTGAAACACTACTTGAACACTTGTTGAACACCTATGAACACTTGAACATCTATGATATATCTTGTTGAGCACTTGAACATCTAAGCATCTGAACACTTGTGATTCATGTTATTGAACCCCCCGTGAACACTTGAACATTGTGATATATCTAGTTAAACACTTGAACACCTAAATTTTATGTTGCTGAACACTTGTGAACACTTGAACATTTGTGATATATCTTGTTGAACACATGAATACTTAAGCACCTGTATGAACACCTGAACACTTCCTGAACACTTGCCAAACACCTGAGATCTGTCACATGAATACCTGAACACCTAAACGCCTAGTATACATTTTGTGAATCATCTTAATCTCTTGGCGCTTTAAAGTGAAATTTTAGCAATTGTTGCTGTGAGCAATTGATGGTGTGATGTGATGAAATTCCCATAACATATTATGATGTCATTCTATGATCTTGTTTTCAATATATATGTTGCAATCTGCTTGTGCACGTGGCTAAATGACATTTGTTCTCATGAGAATAACTATATTGAGAGTACACGATTTTTAAGCAAAAAGTTAACATGGTTGTTGTTTTATCATGCCCCATCCCGAGTGTACGAGTATCATTAGATTTTGAATATTGAAGTCGAGAGTAGACGTCTGTTGAATGTCAAACTTAGCAGCCATCAATTAAGATGTTTAAATAGCTCCACAGTTAATCAGATTCAGATCAATCCAGGGGAGCGTGCATTGATTTTATGTTGGATTGGATATAAAAGTGACACAAATCCAACATCCATCCACTTCACCATTCTCTAAATCTCAACGTCATCTTGCAACTTTGTTAAAGCATCTTGAATTGTAGTTGAATTTATTAATAGTTTCTCCTTGGGTTATCTATTAAGAATTTGATAGGGTACCTTGCATGGTCTGTCAAGAAATCATCTAAGATCTCTTATCTATATATCACATCTATGTTAGCTGAAGCTTATCCTGCTGGGATCTTGTCTGTGCCATGGTGACTTTGATCTTATGTGGCATGTGGGTAGTGGAGTAGTGCTGTCAAGGGAGGGGTATGCACCCTTGGGGCCTCAGATAGAAGCCTAGATGGTCGTGATCCCAACTGCTACTATGTAGCTGCGACTGTTGGAGGACATGTTACTTGGCACATCGAGGACTTACCATGCGGTGTTCAACCTCAATATTGATGAGCATGATAATCGAGGGATCGAAAATGAGCCTCACAGGGTGAGGACTTAGTCGTTGTGACGACCTCTCTATAACCGCGTTCAATCAACAATCAACTGACATAAGAGATAAATCAATCACGCAAGGGGTCAAAATTTATTGTACCCTATAAAATGTATAATGGACAAGTATAATAGAGGTCGAACACAGGGAGAACAGGGGATAGACAATCAAAATCGGCTAAAAGAAGACAATAAATGATTTTGGGCTTTTAGGGTATTTTTGAATTTTTATGGGTTTTTAATTATTTATTTTTTTGAATTTTGAATTTTTTTATTTTATATTTTTAATTTTATAATTTTTATTTTCTTTTTATATTTTCTTATTTTTAATTTGTATAATAACTTATAATAATTATAATAAAAGTATATGAATATATAAGTAGAGTCAGATTTGATATTTATAAAAATATCTATAAATACTCAAAATTCATAAAATCAAATGTTTTTAGCTTTTTAATATTTTTCTTTACTTTTGATTTTCTTATTATAATTTTTACTATTTTTTGTATTTTTAATTGAATCAACTAGGTAAAACAATGAATAACATTAATAGGCTGGATTGTTTTGGAAATAAAAAGTAGCTAAAAGCTTCAGAAATTTCCAAAACTATTTTTAATATATAATAAATACAATAGATAAAATTCAAATATAGAAATAAATATTTCTGGAATTTTTCATTTTTATAATTTTTATAATGATTTTGGAGCTTTTTAATTTTTAGTGTTTTTTCCATTTTTGGGATTTTTGGTCCGTAGGTTTCATATACCATAATAAATTTATATATTTTTTGAATTTTCTAAGCTAAATTGGGATAAATAGCTCTATTTTTTATTTCTAATAAATAGAAAATGAAACTTAAATACCAAACAAAAATATATGTGATAAATATAAATATAATGTATTTATGGGAATTTTCTACGAATTTTTAGAGTCTTGGAGCCATTTTTACCAAAATAAAATCCACAAATAGAAAATATAATATGGATAGGGATATTTATGTAATTATTTAAAGTTTCTATACCAAAGCTGAACACTTAAAAAAGATTAGGGCCAAAAATGCAATTTCTCCATAACATATCCAATAATATATACCTAATGGGTATTTATACAATTAATACATAGTCTAGGGGGACATATGCATTTTTCCAAAAATAGTACACTAATATTTCAAAATAAGGACTAAATGAAATAAATAAAACACATGGGTTTGGGTGCAAAATATCCAGTCCCCTTATGCGTACGGGCATATGAGGTGACGTGGATTGGACCAAAATGCAAATATGGGAAATACAGGGCTGAAATGCAAAATATCTGAACTTTTTACATTACCGACAAGTGTTTGAGTCTTAAAAATAAAGTATGAAAGGTAGGAGGTGAAGTGTGCAAAATACCCTCTCTCGCGCGATCGAACGACATTGATGCTCTTCACATAACATGTGGCACACATCTGATGGGTGATACCTGTTTGTAGCGGACGTCTGGTATTAGATCCCCAGATGGGATCCAACGATGTGGGCTCGTGTTGATTGGACGTCAACTGTGCAATCTGGGAGGTGATGCTTATTCGAATGGCTCCAGATGGCGGTGAAAGAACACTGGAAAAACTCGCTCGAGGTGTGTTAGATTTCGATGTCTTGTGCGTATCTGGCCACCTGGGAGTCCTCTGAATAGCTGTATGCATTCATGTATCCTCCTCGATGCTGGTCGACCTCTTAAAGAAGTCCAGAGCTCATTGTTGGATCTCTGGCATGCGTGAGCACCTGGCGGCTTTGTTCAGCTGCAAAATCACCTCTCGCGAGGCTCCTAGAACTTTCAACCTACGTGGTTAGCTTAGAAAAAAGGAGGCGAAGGTCCTGGGGGAGTTGATGAGTGAAATGAATGGTTGTGGAGCGAGGCGGAGGATCTTCGATCGTGCGGTGGAGAGGGAGATCCATTGCCTTGATCTGAGTGAGATCAAGAGGGGGAGGGGGGAAGTGCTGGGATGTTCAGAAGATGAAAAGGAAGACGATGGTGGTGACACCATAGGTGGAGGTTGGTCGGAGCCATCAAAAATAGAGGGCGGACATGGAGCTCCGCCGAACTAAAGATTTGGATTTTACGCTAGAATCAGTAAAATTAAAAGAAATAAAATGTAGGACTAGACTACTACTAATGCTAGGAATAAAAAAAGAAGGAAAGAGCATTACCGACCTGGACCAGAACAAAGCGAGCTCGCGACGAAGCAGGTGGTGGAGCTTGGATCGCTTCAATTCAATGCGAACTCGATGCGCTGAACCCTCCTAAGTACTCTTGTTGTCGCTGAGATTTGACTTGGTGTGAAAGGGTTAGGGTTTGGTGGCGGAAGAAGGATCAAGGAGTGAAGGAAGGTGGATGGGACACTATATACACGTGCTTCTTCATTGGGGGACTACACTTAATTTAGAGGCACTTCGATCGAGAAGTCAAACTGGCGTAAAAGCCCGAGGGTCAAGGATAAAAAGTCAAGAAGGGACCGATCTAAATGGATGCAAATAATATGCATGATAATTCGAGGAAGGTGGGGGTCAAACAAGGTCTGACGCGAGCTAGAGCCTCGATCAGAGAGTTGATCGTGGTCAGCGGGCGACATGCCCCGATTGGGCCACATCATCCGCAAAAAGAAAAAAATGAAAATAAAAAGAAGAAATAAATAAAAATAAAATAGTAAATAACTTATTTAATTTTTTTATTAAAACATAAAAAAGTTCATTTTTTATGTAGTATTTTATTATGATTTTATTTATTTTTACAACTTAATTTATTACATGTTACTTTTTACAAGTACATTTATTGGTATATTGACCTATATAATATGTACTTTATTTTTATTTTGTATTTTAGATTTTATTATTTTATACACATAATTGTTGTTTATATCTTATTAAATACATATAAATATATTTTTTATTTTATTTTTCTGATGTTATTTGTACACTTAAATGAATATGGGTATTATATAGTGTATGTATAGTATATTCATCTATGTATTTTTTGTATCTTTATTTATTGGGATTTTTACCTGGCAGACCCTATAATCTTTGCCAATTACCTCCACGACCTTTGAAACAACCTAATTCCCCCCTCGACCCTGTAAACTTGCTCCGTCCTACCCCACAAACCCTACCGATAATTTAAGGCTTCTTGGGTTAACTTGCTTGGGTTTAGGATTGGGTTAATCAAACTACATCAGATTCAACGGAAGGATTTTCCTTTCTCGCTCCTTCCTTCTTCTCTCCTCCTTCTTTCTCTTCCTTTCTCTTTCGACGGTGGAGCACTAGGAGGGGCCACTGGAGGCAACATCCAAGTCATAAACTCCTTCCCTTCAAATCTCCCCAGAGGCAACGACAATCACACAGATCTGATCACCATGACAATCCGAAAGGCTATCGGTGCGGTGAAGGACCAGACGAGCATCGACATCGTCAAGGTATCCAGAGCAGTGGCACCTGAGGTGGACGTGCTGGTGGTCTAGGCCACGAGCCACAATGACAAGCCGACGGAGGAGCGCCACATCTGCGAGATCCTCGCCCTCACCGATCGCTCCCTCCCGATGGCCTATGCCTTCTCCCACGCCCTCTCTCGCCGCCTCCACAAGACCCACGGTTGGATCATCGCCCTCAAGTTCCTCTCCCTCGTCCACAGCCTCCTCGCCCACGACGACCCCTCCTTCCCTCGCGAGCTCCTCTATTTCTCCCGCCATGGCTCCCGCCCCCCAACCTCTCTGACTTCCAATGAGGCCCACTCCAGCTCCTAGGATCACTTTCCTTCATCCCCGTTCTAGTAGCCACGATAGGAGGGGAGCTTCTGGCCTTCGTCCTCATTCCAACGGAGGGCCATCTTGTTGTCGTTGTCGAGATCGTGAAAGGTCATCCTCAGCCTCTCCAACACCACCGCTTCTCATCGCTTCATCATTGCCATCATCGTCATCACTTCGTCAGTCCCCAACCCAAAGCTCTCCTCATTCATACCCTTTCCTGGGTTAGCTTCGAAGCTCCCCTTTTGGGCCTTCTAGACATTTTCTCGTTTGGGAAGAACGAGACATTCATATGTTCGTCAACCTGGGGCTGCACCTCTCGAAGGACAGTGGCTTCCTGATTAATAGCTTTGGTGTGCTACAACATGGTCCTATCAAGGCACTAAAAGCGGGCCTTTATCTCTCATGGTAACCCAACCCTTCTATGTAGAACATCGAGCTGCTGCTCTCACTCAAACTGGAGCCATGTCACAAATGCATCCGTTGGCTGGACATGCAGCTGTGAGGGTCAGTGGTGTTCCTCTGTTTCGAAAGCAGGGGAAATGATGGCCACACAAGGGCCACACGTGGAGGGCGGGGAGGGCAAGAGGGTGAGGGGGTGGGAAAGGGATATGAGGAGGAGGTGAAGGGGAATGACAGTCAATGTAAATTTGATAAACAAAATGGGTATAATCTAAAAGAACATAACGGAATCCGATTAGTTTTAACGGGTAAATGAATGACAGTTAACCATAGGGTCTGTAGGGTAAGGGTAGCAAGTTTACGGGGTGGAAGGGGGAATTAGATTGTTTCAAAGGTCGTGGAGGTAATTGACAAAGATTATAGGGTCTGTCGGGTAAAAAACTCTTATTTATTTTGGTGTATTTTTAATAGTCTTATTTCATTCTAAATATGTACATATACTATAAAGAATATTTACAAAATTACAAAAAATGTAAAATAGAGAAAAATACAAAGAATCTATAAAATGAATATTTTATTCAGGCATATTGTACAATAGGGGTCCAAAACTTGACTTTTGCATCTTAACTTCAAATTAAATGAATCCAACTTCATCAAATAGCCAATAAAAGTTATATACAATTAGGTGATTTTAATGCCTTATAAGTTCATATGGAGAAGATATGGTTCTGGGAAGTTTGGATTTGGATTTTTATTCTGAGTGTAGAATGCACAATATGCATTATTTTTGTGTGAAATCAACTTTGTATTTTTCTATGTACTTTATCCATAACTTTCATATACAAAGTTTATTGATTTGAGCTATAAATAATAAAGAATAAAATAGGTCCCAAAAGTATTTTATTGGGCTTTAAAGAATTAGGGTTTCTTTTATTGACTGACCCTTATCTCCCCATACTTTATTCCTTATCGACCCAATCATCATGATGCCTAGATCTTGGGGTTTTGGGTCATAAAATACCTTTGACATTTTATTTCTTTTTCTTTATTTTTCTTCATTCTTTTATTTCAGCTTTAAATGCAGTATTTTATACAATATTTACGTAATAAATATATGTTAATTTATGCAAAATAATGTTATTTGCATGCATTTAGATAGGGTTTAAAGGCCAAAACGAAAGAATAAAGGTGCTGAAATGGAGATTCATCAAATACTTTTGTGCCTTTAGTCATGGTTAGTGGTCTAGTATTTTGCTTGTTCACTTAGATTAGCACTCGTGTACTGACTGGCGTAGGCCACATTGGTTAGTATTCCCAGTGGGAGCGCTAAGAGGGGAGTTCTGGGAAATATGGTTAATGAAGTTGAGACTGAATTAAGAATCTCTTGTTCATAAGGAGGATTGGGTTAGTTGTGGCGACTTCGATTATAGTAAAAATAATCTTGTAATATATGCCTTTACTCGTGCCCTACACCATATGAACTTTTACACGTGGGCAGAGGACTTGGGTGGTTTGCAACGATTCATGGGTTGGAATTAGCTTTGGGAATCGGAGATTCAATCTTATAAGTAAAGCCAAGGGGACCTTTTGGGAACTTAGTTAGGATGCATTATACACCACCGCATGCCGACAGAGGCACCCCAATCCTAAGGTATTCTTCTTGCCTTAGAGTCATAGTGTGGGGTCTCATTCGTACCAAGACCATAGACCATCCACGAAGCTTGGTTGATCCACATCAAATAATAATGATTAAAATTTATCTCTTTGTGAGGTCAATTTACCAGTTTGTTTGTTTTATACAATTTTAATTATATCTTACTTGTTATAATTTTTTCATACTGAGCAACTTTGCTCATAACGTACCTATGTGTGGATCTGTAGGTTCTCAGCAGAAGCCGCAGTAGGGAGTGGCTTGGAGTAACTTCTTTTGCACTGCTACACAATTTTCTAGCGATACAATACTTGTTGTAGTTTTACTGCTTTACTTTGCTTGTAGTTTTGTTGAGAGACATGAGATGTACCATGTATGTGTGGACAATTTTTGAATGCATACATGTAATATATTTTGTGGACATGGATGGGACTGTAATGAAACACAATGATGGGCATGTTATGAATGGATGGAAAGTTTTAATTCCAAACTTATATTCTATTTTCTCATGCTTTATATTATTTTGTGTATTTTGAATGTGGAATGGTATGTGTGTGGAATCGGTTTGCCAAGTACCTATTTCCTAGGGGACAATCGTGACCGTTTGGTATCAGAGCAGGGGTACACCATTCCATTCCACACATATCATTCCTCAATGGTGTTACAAATACATAATAGAGTTAGTAGCCTTCTGACTCAACATGAATTAAAAATAGAATTGCATATTTTATATCCATGTACATGTCTCTCTTAAATAAAGTATTAATGATCCAGTTCTTTATGCAGAGCCATGCCAATTCATGTAGATCCAGATGTGGCACATCATATGGCTTTCCTTGGACAGGCGGTACATGGCATCCAACTGCGCCAAGAGGCGATCAAGCAACAACTCTAGCAGTTGGATGACTCCTCCTACTATCCTTCTCATGATGGGGAGGAGAGCGTCGACTTGTCATTCTCTATAGAGCCTGAGATGATAGAGGATATTGATGCCTTATAGAGGCATCGAAGCACATATGCGAGCAAGCTGTACTTTGGACCTTATTTCCATCAAGGAGGTTACTGCGAAGGCAATGAAGTGGGATGCTATACAACACTGCTTATAGGGAGGTCAGTCACAATTACCTCCACCCCAGCCTAGCAGAGTTGTACGTTGGGATTTCTCTCGGTCCCGTAGAGACCATCACTACAATCCAACAGTGACTGCATCGACATCTAGCATGTTTTCACCTTCCCCTACCTTGAGGCAGACATTGGAAGGTTGCGGTTCTGTTGCTTCTCGTCACCCTACGCATACATAGAGTTGGGGGCGATAGTTTTACTTCTGGAGGGAGCTTGTCACAGGTAGGTAGTCATACAAGTTACTATTACAGACAGCTAGGCCACTTCAAGGCCCAACACGCAGCAACAACATAGTGGAAGACCAGCTGGGTCTTCTGGATAGTTTAAGGGATCGGGATCCCGATGAGGAGGCCGTGACTTTTAGTGAGCCCCACATTAAACAATCAGTGTTGTGGGATCTAGTGCACCATCATGAGGACAGTTGAATGCAGTGACACAGGAGCAGGCTCATGCTTCTGGATCGGTCATCAGAGGTATGATTTGAACCCATGGGATTTCTTTACATGCATTGTTTGATTCAGGGGATACACATTCCTTCCTTGCACATCATATAGTGCCCACATTGGGCAAGTCTGTGATGGAGGTTGCTTCCACGTACTAAATCAAGGTCCTAAGGGGCCAATTGTTTATCATCCACCAGGAAATCTTCCATCCATACTTGGACAAGTTCATGATCGTATTCATCGATGATGTTCTAGTATACTCCCATGATGAGTACGAGCATGAGTCCCATCTGTTCACAGTACTAGAGGCACTCCGAGATCATCAGTTGCATGCCAAATATAGCAAGTGTGAGTTCTGGCTTTCTGAGATGGCATATCTAGGCCACGTGGTTTCAAAGGTGGGGGATTCAGTTGACCCCACTAAGATTGAGGTAGTGGTATCCTGGGAGAAGCCCAAGACGGTTACCAAGATATACGGTTTTCTTGGCCTCGTAAGGTACTATAGGAGATTTGTTAGAGGGTTCTCCTAGTTCTCCCTACCCCTCACCTAGTTGACCCAGAAGGATGTCCCATTTGTCTGGAGTTACAAATGTGAGTTGTGCTTCCACACGCTCAAGGAGAGGTTGACTTTCGCTCCCATCCTCATCCTTTCATATGGTACCTTGGACTTTACGGTTTAAACTGATGCTTCCAAGGAAGGTTGGGCATTGTGTTGACGCAGCGAGGACAAGTTGTGGCTTACGCGTCATGACAACTGAAAAACCATGAGGGCAACTACCCCACTCATGACTTGGAGTTAGTAGTCGTAGTATTTGCACTGAAGATATGGTGTCACTATTTGCATGGGGTGACATTTGAGATCTTCATTGACCATAAGAGCCTCAAATGGACCTTTGATAAAAAGGAGTTGAATATGAGGCAAAGGCGATGGATGGAGCTACTGAAGGACTATGATTGTACCATCTCCTACCGCCCTTTTAAGGGGAATGTTGTGGTAGATGCCTTGAGTAGGCGGTCACACATTGAGGGTTCAACAACTTGGTTGCAGACTTGGAATGTGCTCACTACACTGAGTGAGTGGCATCCACTTGAGGGTACATCTGATGTAGTGACCGAACTGGCGAAGTATAGTAGCTTATGGGATAGGATTGTGTAGGGGCAACTGACAGATCAAAGTATCCATGACTTATATCACATATACTTAAATGATGAGCTCAATAGATTCCGAGTTCATGAATTCATCCTATGGAAGGGGGATCGTGTGTGCGTCCCAGATGATGAGGAGTTGAGGAGAGATGTCCTGGATGAGGCACATAAATGAAGGATATGGTTAGATCCTCAAGCGTATCACGGAAGCATGAGCGTCGTATCGAATACGATGAGGAACAACTAGCCACACTAGTTGTTCTGTGCAGCGGAATTTAAAAAATTTTCATGCGACGAAACCACAAGATCCAAGAACACTTCTCGGATTGTTTCGTCTAAACCACAAACAAGTAATAGGATTACCTCTTGAAGCGTGGTTGCGATCGAATCTCTAAACGAAGAGACCTCTTGTCTCAAGGAGACGCTTGCGAGCGCGGGGATGAATCGCGTTCTTCTCGCAATCAATGTTGATAATCCAAGCGGTGGATCTCCTGATCTTGATACACAAGATCTGACGTCTTCTTCACGAGCGAGGTGTACCGAAGGAGATGGAGATCCACGAGCAGATGATCAGACAGCATAGCGACGACGCTGCTGCAATGGAGACTCTTTCTAGGGCATCCACGGTGGACGGCCATGAGAGAGGGAGAGAGAGTAGACGTGTAGAGAGAAATAGAGAAAGAGAGAGATGTGCTACAATAGCATGTGTTTTGAGAGCATGGTATGCCTCTCTATTTATAGGGTTTTGGGATCCATGGATCTCAATCCATGGGACATATAAAATCAATGGATGAGATTGATTTATGTCTAATCCAATGGTCAAGATTATTGTTGGTAAAAAATCAACAACTAATAATCTAATTTAAATCAAATATATTTGATACATCAAATATAATTCAATCCTAAATTAGATCAAGCAATTAAGGAGAAAATAGCATGGAGATTACTCCCCATAAGCAAAGGGGGGACGACTATCACATTCCTTGTGGGAATGTGTAGCCGTCCACCATGTCCTCATGGTGGAGGCAATCTCATGAGATTACATATCTCCATGAATTTCTCTCATAATTTTCAACAACTTTTGTTGTGATTTATTCTTCAAAAAATAATTCATAATTAATTTTGAGAATATTGCAATATTACCATTGGAAAATTGTGAATCACATTCACAACCCAAAACAAAATATAATTTATATTTTCAATTAATTACACAATGTGTATCCAATACACATTAATAATTAATCAACAAATATAAATTATAATTAGCTCTCTATAATACATTATAAATCACATTTATAATATATTATGAATAATTGGATATTGCTATCTAGATTATTCATATCCATGATAATTAAATCACATATAATCATCTTGGATCTCTTTTTCTCTTGTGCCCATATAATATGAATCACATTCATATTATTCACATCTTTGATAATCAAATCACATTTAATTATCTAAGATAACTCTCCTTATAATATGAATTAAATTCATATTATTCATGATAATTAAATCACATTTAATTATCTATTTTCTCAATGCTCGGATACATATATCAACAATAGAATTATCCATGAACTCTTTCAAGGATAATGCGCTTTCTCCGTGAATACTTGGAGATAAGGACATGGCGATTGTATTGTTCCACGTAAAGTGACTTGGAAATTGAGATTACATCTCAAATCCAGATCTCGGGTCTCCCATAGATGCTTGATTAAATCAAGACCGCAAATCTAATCTTCTCATTGCATCTGAATCACATTCAGATCAATGTCCAACATTTGGTTCAAGATCAGCTTACTTCTCTACTGAGAGGAGTCACTAAAATCTAGACCCGTTTCATCCTGCATACTAGAAGACTCAGAATAAACTCGAAGTATTAGATCAACTTTATACTGTCTACTTCAGGGTTTTATCAGTAAGTTTCTCATTTTGATCATCGGGAGTAGGTATCAGTCATATACTTTCCAAAAGCATATATCATACCTAGGTCTTGATCATATACTTTCCAAAAGTATATATCAAACCTACAAATTTAGTCAAGCTTCCAAAGCGAGACGACCGTGCGCATGGAATTTATTTCTTCCCAATATCTCATGAGTGAGCTCATGTCTTCCGGTTCAGTAGTGAACCTGTATGATCCCTTTGAGAGATCGTATTACTCATATGCCCTTATATGCACACCAGCGCGCCAGTGTATAGACCTTGGTTAGGTCATCAACCTATTGGTCTGCCAAATGCACATACTCAGACATATAGTAACATATCTGTCTCCGGTTAGAGGATGCGTGCCTATATTATGATAGCATACGATATAGGACTTTGGTTATCTTGATCTCGTTAAATCAACTCTTTGACTTAACTAATCTGACACCTCCGAATCTCTATTCCTATGCAGAGGACCTGCACCAAGAGGTCGATCAGATATCAGCCTAACTGAGAAAGGATTGCCATCTCCTACTCAGGCTGGAGATCATCTCTTAATAATCATTTGACGGTGCTTGATGAGTCCTCAATCTAACTCATTAGATATTCATCTAAGCACCGGCCTCTATGATTCAATAATTGAATCAACAACTGTATGATCATTAAGATGGTCATGGTACATAACCCTAATTGTACTAAGGGACCTATTATGCAAATTATGTATTCTTCATTTCAGATTAGGAAATGATATTTGCAATAACATTTATTGCATAATGGCTCGCCGTGGGCTCGCATGTCCAACAATCTTCCACTAGCCCAAATAGCCATTAATGGGCTAATCATTTAAACCCACACTCATGTGACAATCATAGGCTATTTAGAAAATAGCTAGGTAAGATGATCAGTCACTCTGTTCCCAAGAGACTACGCCAAGTCCTTTTACGACACTTGCATATCCCCAGTAACAATGCTCACATCCAATGCGAATGTTGCATCTTATGCAACCAATACTCAATTTTGTTATAGTGTCCTTGACACTTTAGCTCGATAATTATTATAACCAGTATGTCCATAATCCTTATCAGAATGTCTTTATTCATGGAGATCTCTATCTCCTAAGGTATCTACAGTTAAGATCCTTATAGATCACTATCTACAAGATCTTAAACTTTAGAAAATAAAACTTTGAGATCACTATCTCTGAGTTTCATCATCTTTGAAGATATTGTTACTACTGTAATCGTGTATTTTATTCCATAGTAGGATTAGTAACATATTACTACTCCCACTGCATGGCAGACATCTGGCTCTTTTGCACATCTAGCATACACTCAGCTTCTTGTAACTGATGCACAAGTGCAAGCAGTTCTAGCATTCACTTCCTCAACTCTCTGAGGTGTTATCCCCTTAGATAGGTCACTACCATATCTTAAGGGAAGGAAGCCTTTGTTGGAATTTTCCAGAAAATGGAATAAGTCCAAGGTGTACTACTAATGTGACGGTCCCAATACCCTCTTCTCTTTGCTTCTGAACGACTTCAGAACTAAGATCTAAGAGGTATACTTGAGATCATATCTCAAGGTATGGAACAACCAAATTATAAAACACATATTATTATCTTTATATCATTTCAAATGATTAGAATAATATCTACGTTTAGCACGATGAACACACTGACACTCCCACTAAGCTTCACATGGTTCATCAAGATTTTTATCTGAAATCATAACATTTATAATTTCGTCAAATCTTATGTTCCAACTACAAGAAACTTATTGGAGTCCAAATATGGAGTTCATTAGCTAGCACACCTTGCTTTCCTCAACCATGAAGCCCTGAGGTTACTTCATTTGAATATCCTTAAAGAGGTATTCATAGAGAATTGCAATCTTGACTCACATCATGAAGATGTCATAGTCAAGTTGTGTAGCTATGGTTAACAATATTCTGATGGGTTAAAGCAAGGTCACTGGAGAGCAAGTCTCATCTCAAGCGATGTCTTCTCTTTGGTGTGCAGCTCATGGCTACAAACCATGATTTGAAGGTCTCTACCTTCTCATCTGGTTCCCTCTTTCTCTTGAAGATCCATTTACACCTTAATGGGTCTTACCCATATAGGCGGATCCTCGAGGCTCCATATACAAAACTTGTATATGAAGTCTACATTAGACTTTTATTGCTTACATCCATCTTTCCATGTCATGATCCTCAGGAGTTTCATCACATGAAGTCCGATCATTTTTCAGACTTAATTGACACATGGAATATATCCGCAAACTTATTTGAAGAAGTATTAGTGTTTCATCTTCAATTATTCTTTTAGTTTCCGATTTCAGGAGCCTCATTTTCTTCTCAAGATTAAATAAGTTCCTTTATTTCATTTTCATCTTGATTCTTAAGAGAGTCATCCTCTAAGAATCACATTCTCAGAGATGAGATCCTTTAGGAATCTCAAGGTCATAAAGTAGGTATACAATACCATCCTTTATTTTCTTAATGAAGTAGCACTCTCCAGTGCCAGATTCCAGCTTAATCACATGGAACCTTATTAAGGATATATATATATATAATGTAGTCTCTACCGCATATATATACTTGGAAACTAAGAGATAATTATGCTAAGTTTATGTATTGATCAAATCATATAACATATGATCAATTGTATCTCCCTACAACTCTGAGTTAAGGTTCATTAGGAGGATTGAGATAGGAATGATATCCACATCTTCATAAGGTATTCCTTGAATTCATCTAATAGGTACAAGCTACGTTGGTTAGATCAAATTCATTTCATCTTCCTTCAAACTTTGGTTCTAAACCAAAATTGTGAAATCTTTGAACATTTCAAAGTTTTCTAAGTGAAGAGAAGAAATCTCATATCATACATAATCATCAATAAATATCACATATCTATATGGTTTACTATGATATAGATAATTCACATACATCAATGTGTATGAGATCCTAAATACCTTGATATCTTACACCTTTCCCAAAGAAGGATGTATTGGACATTTTACTTTGAATACAATATTCATAAGAATGCAGGTTTTGGAGTTTTAGACATTCTAAAGTTTCATGTCTTACTTGTCCATTGATCTCATCAACAAACATATGTCCAAAACATGATGCCAGATCATTGTCAAATAATCTATATCCTCCTATTGATCTTTAAAGGTTTAGTTTTCAGTTGTTAGAAATCTTAATGAACCATTCATTAATTTTCTAATTTAGTGGAGTCCACTAGATGTTAGATTACTATCTGAAATATTTCCATCATAACTCTTTATGATAGGTCTATTCCAGATTTCATGTCTATTCCCAACATTTAGAAATAAATAATGAGTGTATTCTAATATCTAGGTCATAGGGACACTCTCTAAGACTAAGGGCTCTCCCACTGAAAATATGAAGTATATTCATCCAGTGGAAATTGTTGCAACAATTGCATCAATTCCAACATGGATGACCATTAAACCTTAAGATCAAATTTCTAATATTTAATACAGATGCAACCAATTGCAAGTGTCATTAGAAGATTGAGATACAATTATTAGACTTTGTCTTATCAAATAAGTAAGTCAATTTCAATGATTACATGTACATTATTCTGATGTACTATCCGATTCCTTCTCTAAGGATTCTAGATAGATTTGATAGTCATACTTTCAATACATCAACTTATTGCAGCATTGCCATTCATCCAACTCTTTGGATGTCATATGGAAGTCACAGAAGTACAGTCAACTCTTTGACTATACTTCCTATGTACTTGGGTCCAACGCATGCTTCCACTGTGCTCCCTTTATCTATAAGCAACCATTGCTCATGACAAAGGATCTCTTATATTGAAATCAAAAAAATTTCAATATAAGAGTATTTCAACATATATACATGCTTCATTCAATTCATACAATATGAATACTATGAAGCATCATGAATGACTAGAGTATAGATAGTAGAATGATGACACTCATCGTATCTACATCCATTTAAACTCTTAAAACTTAGGTTCAGGTAGGTACTCAAACAATTTGAATACATCATCTCCTATAGAGCCACCATTCTTCATAATGCAGAGAACCATGTCATTCATGATTATATGTCGAGAGCACATTTGTATGTCAGAACATCTTCTTAGATCTTATAAGGATTATTTGATAATTACGATCATTATCGACATGTCACTTCAAAAGTACATTCGATGAGATCAAGACTTATAGAGACATGCAAACCTTAGGGTTTAGTCCTATTGTCTATTTAATTATCATTCCTCATTATTATGAGGAAACTTGCACATTGCAACCACATACATTATGTGTCCAATTGCAAGTACAATATCTGGATCATAGGTCCAATCCATGATATTCTACTGGTTATTATTGAGTATAACATTGAGTGGGATTAAAGAAGGATTATCTGAAATAAGAAATTTGCATAAACATATATAAATATATAATTTACTTTGATTTAGGAATTTTTATATCAAAGTTGTCTTGCTGTGCCAACAATGAAAGTTCATTCCCTTAATCACTTTCAATGAAAGAGATATACTTACCATTATATCTCAAGCAAGATCTGGGATCTCCTTCCTTATCTTTGTTACATCCCAATAATATGATAACCTGTAACTCGGATAAAAAGAAGCGGGAACACATTCCGCCTTGCAAGTCCAACTTGCATCTCCCAATTTGATCTTTAACACCCGGACCCA
Organism: Ottelia alismoides; assembly: GCA_037367405.1. Lineage (NCBI taxonomy): Eukaryota > Viridiplantae > Streptophyta > Magnoliopsida > Alismatales > Hydrocharitaceae > Ottelia > Ottelia alismoides. The sequence continues at coordinate 173,547 of JAZKJV010000283.1, read as the reverse complement.
CCACCTCTAAGGTGATGTTGACCTATTATTAATTGAACCAACCATCAACAGGAATGCAACTCGATATGCGCAATTCAATATCGCTCCAATAATATGAGGATCCGATATTGGGGTCACTACGCATATGTCCTTACTCTTTCAAGAAGCGACGAGCCTGATCCAAATGGATCATATGCATGAGCTGTAACTTTGGACGGGCGTCTCCTACATACTATATCTGACGATGGAACCCTTCGCCTTGATAGGAGACCATGGATGTCACTTATGTGATCCTCCATATCATATTCAAATTATAATTAATCATTATGAATCATATTCATTACAATTAATTCTTCCAAGGGAAATAACACATCTACATTCATAATAGAGTGTTTTTAATTGGATATAATTAACTTATTCATTTTAAATTAATTTTCAATCCAATTCAATCAACAAACTTGATTTTACTTGAATATATGGTACTATCTCAAAATACGTATTAATTCAAATTTTAATAATTAGAAAAATACATCATGATCTCTCAGGCATCATTCATTCCCTACCCGCTGTCATGGCCAGTACCGGCAGGAGTGAGACAGATCGCATCAGGTGCAACCTGCTACCCCAACGATCCCCGACTAGACACCATATCTGCCTCGGGAAAAAATAATGCCGAGTCAATCATTTTGTACTTGAGATGATCATCGTTTCTTCAAATGAAATTATACCATATAGTAATAATCAAAAAATTTTTGATTATAAGGAAATTTGCTAGACGAATTCCCAGTCCTATTCAAGCAAGGAGTTTGATGATTGTGTTTTCAATTATGATCTAAATCAAATCTAATCAATCTATTGGTTGAGGCCAAGTCAATTAAGGAAATAATAATCATCAAATATTTCTTAAATATTTTCCATAATTATTTCATGAAATTAACAACTAGTTTCACTAATTGACAATCACATGGTTCTTGATTAGGAAAGTAATTTCAGCAGTGACCACTACTTACTAAAATTAACATATCTCAATCAATGTAAATCCAAATTACGCAAAGTAAATTTCCAAAGTTTTATAATTTGATTTACAACAGAACCTATGTGATTTGCACGCATTTCAAGGTGTTTCTTAAACAGTGATTAACTCCTTAATTACGTTAAGATTCGCAGTTCCCGTAACAGTGAATACATGTTCATTAAAACGACCATATCTAGAGTAAACGGAATCCAAATTACGTAAACTCAGATCCCATGGTTTCCTTATTTAATGGGGAACAAAATTCAAGTGTTATTTTCGAATTTAAATAATTTAAACAGGACCGAAAAAATTACACTAAACAGAGATGCGAAAATGAATTGCGGTAAAACTTTCGCAACCCTAACGAACCCAAGTCACCTTCGGTTTTTTGGATCGTATCCAAAATCTTCAACCTGGCTCTGATACCACTTGAAATATGGTTAGATCCTCAAGAGCATCACAGAAGCGTGAGCGTCGTATCGAATACGACGAGGAACGACTAGTCACACAAGTTGTTCTGTGCAGCGGAATTTTAAAAAGTTTCATGCGACGAAACCACGTGATCCAAGAACACTTCTCGGATCATTTCGTCTAAACCACAAACAAGTAATAGGATTACCTCTTGAAGCATGGTTGCGATCGAATCTCTAAACGAAGAGACCTCCTGTCTCAAGTCTGATCCGACGGAGGAGACGCTTGCGAGCGCGGGGATGAATCGCGTGCTTCTCGCAATCCATATTGATGATCCAAGCAATGGATCTCCTGATCTCGACACACTAGATCTGATGTCTTTTTCACGAGCGAGGCGCATTGAAGGAGACGGAGATCCACGAGCAGACGATCGGATAGCATAACAACGACGCTGCGGCGATGGAGACTCTCTCTAGGGCATCCATGGTGGACGATCATGAGAGAGGGAGAGAGAGTAGATGTATAGAGAGAAAGAGAGAGAGAGAGATGTCCTACAATAGCATGTGTCTTGAGAGCATGGTATGCCTCTCTATTTATAGGGTTTTGGGATACATGGATCTCAATCCGTGGAAAATATAAAATCAATGGGTGAGATTGATTTATGTCTAATCCAATGGTCAAGATTGTTGTTGGTAAAAAATCAACAACTAATAATCTAATTTAAATCAAATATATTTGACACATCAAATATAATTCAATTCTAAATTAGATCAAGCAATTAAGGAAAAAATAGCATGGAGATTACTCCCCATAAGGAAAGGGGGGACGGCTATCACATTCCTTGTGGGAATGTGTAGCCGTCCACCATGTCCTCATGGTGGAGGCAATCTCATGCAATCTCATGAGATTGCATATCTCCATGAACTTCTCCCATAATTTTCAACAACTTTTGTTGTGATTTATTTTTCAAAAAATAATATATAATTAATTTTTAGAATATTGCAATCTTGCCATTGGAAAATTGTGAATCACATTCACAACCCAAAACAAAATATAATTTACATTTTCAATTAATTACACAATGTGTATCCAATACACATTAATAATTAATCAACAAATATAAATTATAATTAGCTCTCTATAATACATTATAAATCACATTTATAATATATTATGAATAATTGGATATTGCTATCCACATTATTCATATCCATGATAATTAAATCACATTTAATCATCCTGGATCTCTTTTTCTCTTGTGCCCAAATAATATGAATCACATTCATATTATTCACATCCTTGATAATCAAATCACATTTAATTATCTAAGATAACTCTCCTTATAATATGAATTAAATTCATATTATTCATGATAATTAAATCACATTTAATTATCCATTTTCTCAATGCTCGGATACATATATCAACAATAGAATTATCCATGAACTCTTTCAAGGATAATGCGCTTTCTCCGTGAATACTTGGAGATAAGGACAGGGCGATTGTATTGTTCCTTGTATAGTGACTTGGATATTGTGATTACATCTCAAATCCAGATCTCGGGCCTCCCATAGATGCTTGATTAAATCAAGACCGCACATCTAATCTTCTCATTACATCTGAATCACATTCAGATCAATGTCCAACATTTGGATCAAGATCAGATTACTTCTCTACTGAGAGGAGTCACTAAAATCCAGACCCGTTTCATCACTCCCTAGGAATGGAAGCGTCATGGTTATACAATCATTTATGATCACATCACCCTCAGGTATTCCCAATACCTGTACATCCTGCAAACTAGAAGACTCATAATAAACTCGAAGTATTAGATCAACTTTATCCTGTCTACTTTAGGGTTTTATCAGTAAGTTTCTCATTTTGATCATTGGGAGTTGGTATCGATCATATACTTTCTAAAAGCATATATCATACCTAGGTCTTGATCATATACTTTTCAAAAGTATATATCAAACCTACAAATTTAGTCAAGCTACCAATGCGAGACGACCGTGCGCACAGAATTTATTTCTTCCCAATATCTCATGAGTGAGCTCATGTCTTCCGGTTCAGTAGTGAACCTGTATGATCCCTTTGAGAGATCGTATTACTCATATGCCCTTATATGCACACCAACGCGCCAGTGTATAGACCTTGGTTAGGTCATCAACCTATTGGTCTGCCAAATGTACATACTCAGACATATAGTAACACATCTGTCTCCGGTCAGAGGATGCGTGCCTATATTATGACAACATACGATATAGGACTCTGGTTATCTTGATCTCGTTAAATGAACTCTTTGACTTAACTAATCTGACACCTCCGAATCTCTATTCCTATGCAGAGGACCTGCATCAAGAGGTCGGTCAGATATCAGCCTAACTGAGAAAGGATTGCCATCTCCTACTCAGGCTGGAGATCATCTCTTAATAATCATTTGACAGTGCTTGATGAGTCCTCAATCTAAATCATTAGATATTCATCTGAGCACTGACCTCTATGATTCAATAATTGAATAAACAGCTGTATGATTATTAAGATGGCCATGGTACATAACCTTAATTGTACTAAGGGACCTATTATGCAAATTATGTATTCTTCATTTCAGATTAGGGAATGATATTTGCAATAACATTTATTGCATAATGGCTCGCCGTAGGCTAGCATGTCCAACAATCTCCCACTAGCCCAAAGATCCATTAATGGGCTAATCATTTAAACCCACACTCATGTGACAATCATAGGCTATTTAGAAAATAGCTAGGTAAGCAGATCAGTCACTCTGTTCCCAAGAGACTACGCCAAGTCCTTTTACATCACTTGCATATCCCTAGTAACAGTGCTCGCATCCAATGCGAATGTTGCATCTTATGCAACCAATACTTAATTTTGTTATAGTGTCCTTGACACTTTAGCTCGATAATTATTATAACCAGTATGTCCATAATCCTTATCAGAATGCCTTTATTCATGGAGATCTCTATCTCCTAAGGTATCTACAGTTAAGATCCTTATAGATCACTATCTACAAGATCTTAAACTTTAGAAAATAAAACTTTGAGATCACTATCTCTAAGTTTCATCATCTTTGAAGATATTGTTATTACTGCAATCGAGTGTTTTATTCCATAGTAGGATTAATAACAGATTACTACTCCCACTACATGGCAGACATCTGGCTCTTTTGCACATCTAGCATACACTCAGCTTCTTGTAACTGATGCACAAGTGCAAGCAGTTCTAGCATTCACTTCCTCAACTCTCTAAGGTGTTATCCCCTTAGATAGGTGATGAACCTCAAATCGACCCTTTAAGAGTGTTGAATTAGCACTTGATAATGTCATCGCAGTCGGGCCAAAAATGGGCTCATCAAAGACCATCTCATTTAAATATATTTCAATCAAATGAGATGGTCGTATTTATTTTTACTTGGTAAGATACCAAGGTCGAACTCAGGGACACGAGCCTCTCTCGATTTATTCGGATTTTTATCTATCTAATTAAGTGTTGAGTTAAAGACATATAGGTCAAATCATGCAAGGAGACACAACAATGCATTAAAGAACACAACATGCATTTTTTTTATAATTTTTATAATACAACTAAATGCAATGAAATGCATCACAAATATTATGCCCTAGTACAAAATGATGAGCAATTTTAACTAAATTCGATTTCAGGATTAATTAAGCAATCAAGCTTGATGAACAAATTAAGTTAGGCACAAGTTAAAGCTTCAAAAGACACATGACGAATAAAATATTACATCAAAATTCATGTGTCCAAAAATGAGAATTAAACATGCCATTAGAAAGACCATCAAATAAGCTTCGCAATGGAACTGAAATCGACTGAAACAGAGCTACAGTGCTCAAGATATGCAAGAACAAAGACAATGGCATAAATGAAAGAAAACATGAAAGGATAACTACAAACATGTCCCTTGGAGGGACTAAAATGCAATAGAAACAAGTTGCGGGGCCTTCCCTGTAAATTGCCCACACACACAGGGGTATTTTTGCAATTTTAAAAACCCGCGAGAGTCAAACTGCAAATTACCCATAGTGCACGTGGGCTGCACGTGAAGGTAGGACCTGTTTGCCATTTGAAGAAGGCGGTGAGGCTTCTGCGTAAATTTTCCAGAAAGCACGTGCCAGGCACGCGCTACTCCAGGCTCGGACGAAGGCTCGGACTTGGCAGAGGCTAGGAGGTGCTTCGAGTCGACTCGGGTGCTGGATCGGGCTCGGTGCAGGTTCGGATAAGGCTCGGGTATTCTGAAGCTCGGAGAGGCTCTGAAGATGCCACGTGGTCGACTGAGGTCCATTCGATCACAACGATCGAATGGCTGCTGTGCGTATCTGCTGGAGTGACGTGGCTGCTTCTAAGCCATCAGATCTTTGAGGATCCAATGGCTCCTGTACAGTCGGCCAAGGGATACGTGGCTGAAGGTTAGCCGTTAGATGGCCACCGCGAGGTACCATACAACGACACATGTGCGTCGATGGTCATCTTCCTCAGCCGCATGGGTGGTGGCACGTTCTGATCTCCGACGAAGAAGGCCAAACTCTGTAGGTCTTGTCCAGCGTCTCTGAAAGTTCCCCGTTGCTCCAAATCACCTGGAAAGCATCGTCGAAGTACGGTGGAGCAGTTGACACATCTGGTGGGAGCAGGAGATGCCTGTAGGCCGGAGGCGTGGTTGCTTGAAGTAGCTCCGGCGACGGATTCCGATCATTGAGAGGATGATCACCTGTAATGTTAGTTCGATAGACGAATCACATGGAATGTGTGTGTGAGTGGGATGAAAGCTCGTGCGGGGTGGAGAACGTGTGAGCTCGGAGCTCCTCCGCCGTGAGGGCGGAGGAGATGGACGGAGGTGGTCTGGGCTGCGAAGGACGGAGAAGGTGATCGGATGTTGGAGCGTGAAAAATGGAGTTGAGGCGGAGCTAAAGGGGTGCACAATGGAGCGAGAGAGGGGGTGTAATGGCCTGGATAATTAAGTAAAAAATAAGAAAAATACAAGAAGGAGTCAGAAGGAGCTTACCTGGAGAAATAGGTGGACGGAGGGTTGGGCTGGGGCTCGAACTGAGCCCCGGGTCATCGCTGGACACCGTCAGCCGGTCAGTGCAGCTCGGGTGGACGTGAGGTGCCACAGCTCCACCGTGGAGGTCGGAGGGTCATCACCGGGGGAGAGGGTCATCTTCGCTCGATCCTTCCGCCTCCCCCTGTCATAGGGAGGCAGAGGAGGGCTGGGCCCCTCCCCGCGTAAAGGTGGACCAAGGCAAAATGGGGCGGAGACGACCTATTTGAAGGCGACTTGGATGATTGGGCGACGTGGTTTAGTGGAGAAGATGGAGTGATCAGAGGAGAGTCATGGGTAGTGGCAGTGTCCGCGAGGAACGTGGATGATGAGTCTAATTCTGGGAGCGGTTAGGAAGGGACGAGGTCGAATGAGCGTTCGGAGAAAAATGGAAGGGCGGAAGGGTTGGCGCAGTGAAGAACGTGGGGAGAGATGGTCTTCGGGAGGTTGATGACGACTGATGACCGTTGGATATGAAGATCCAACGGCGGAGGTTTGAGCGCTGAAGAACGACCCTGATGAGATCTAGGGTGATAGGATCGAAGGGTCGTAGAGTCGCCACATGTCACCTTGGCGATAAAGCGAAAGCGGACGGCTGAGATGGAAGATGGGTTAGATCGGATGGCTGAGGCGCGTGATAGGAAGAAGCGGCTGTGATGGAAGATCAGGAGCGCGATCGAAGGGCGCAAAATGCGCCACGTGGTAGGCTCTGACCAAGGCACTCACGGACGGATCAGATTAGAGGCGGGGGAAGATCAAACGACTGAGGAAAAGAGCGGACGTGGAAATGGTCTGGCCGTTGGATTATGGAGACGATCCGACGACTGGAGATGCGAGCAGATAAGACAAGGGCAGCGGGCCACGTGGCTCACCCAGAATGGGCCACGTGGCCCAATCAGATTATCCTGAGAGAAAAATTGAAATATGAGGGTCAATTTGGCTGAATTTGAGAAAACTGAAACATGAAAGTGGTAGATCTCGATGAGATTTACAAGTTTCATGTTGACCAAAAGTGGAAACGAGGTCACCTGTAGACACAATATATTTTGGAGGGTATTTTCAAAGCTAAAAATACCACAGATTTTTGTTTTGTCATTATTTTGTGATTTTTATTTTATTAAGGACTCTGATAATTACAGGACATTAACTGGGTTTTATTGACAAATAGCTTAAGCAAGGGGGTTAATAAATGGAAATTGTGATGATGAAATTGTGTTTCATCAATAGGTCACTACCATATCTTAAGGGAAGGAAGCCTTTGTTGGAATTTTCCAGAAAATGGAATAAGTCCAAGGTGTACTACTAATGCGACGGTCCCAATACCCTCTTCTCTTTGCTTCTGAATGACTTCAGAACTAAGATCTAAGAGGTATCCTTGAGATCATATCTCAAGGTATGGAACAACCAAATTATAAAACATTTATTATTATCTTTATATTATTTCAAATGATTAGAATAATATCTACATTTAGCACGATGAACACAATGGCACTCCCACTAAGCTTCACGTGGTTCATCAAGATTTTTATCTGAAATAATAACATTTATAATTTCATCAAATCTTATGTTCCAACTACAAGAAACGTATTGGAGTCCAAAGATGGAGTTCATTAGCTAGCACACCTTGCTTTCCTCAACCATGAATCCCTGGGGTTACTTCATGTGAATATCCTCAGAGAGGTATTCATAGAGAATTGCAATCTTGACTCACATCATGAAGATGTCATAGTCAAGTTGTTTAGCAATGGTTAACAATATTCTGATGGGTTAAAGCAAGGTCACTGGAGAGCATGTCTCATCGCAAGCAATGTCTTCTCTTCGGTGTGCAGCTCATGGCTACAAACCATGCTTTGAAGGTCTCTGCCTTCTCATCAGGTTCCCTCTTTCTCTTGAAGATCCATTTACACCTTAATGGGTCTTACCCATATAGGTGGATCCTCGAGGGTCCATATACAAGACTTGTATATGAAGTATACATTAGACTTTTATTGCTAACATCCATCTTTCCATGTCATGATCCTCAGGAGTTTCATAACATGAAGTCCGATCATTTTCAGACTTAATTGACACATGGAATATATCCTCAAACTTATTTGAAGAAGTATTAGTGTTTCATCTTCAAATATTCTTTTAGTTTCCGATTTCAGGAGCCTCATTTTCTTCTCAAGATTAAATGAGTTCCTTTATTTCATTTTCATCTTGATTCTTAAGAGAGTCATCCTCTAAGAATCACATTCTCAGAGATGAGATCATTTAAGAATCTCAAGGTCATAAAGTAGGTATACAATACCATCCTTTATTTTCCTAATGAAGTGGCACTCTCCAGTGCCAGATTCCAGCTTAATCACATGGAACCTTATTAAGGATATATATAATGTAGTCTCTACCACACATATATACTTGGAAACTAAGAGATAATTATGCTAAGATTAAGCATTAATCAAATCATATAACACATGATCACTTGTATCTCCCTACAACTCTGAGTTAAGGTTCATTAGGAGGATTGAGATAGGAATGATATCCACATCTCCATAAGGTATTCCTTGAATTCATCTAATAGGTACAAGCTACCTTGGTTAGATCAAGTTCATTTCATCTTCCTTCAAACTTTGGTTCTAAACCAAAATTGTATAATCTTTGAACATTTCAAAGTTTTCTAAGTAAAGAGAAGAAATCTCATATCATACATAATCATCAATAAATATCACATATCTATAATATTTACTATGATATAGATAATTCACATACATCAATGTGTATGAGATCCTAAATACCTTGACATCTTACACTTTTCCCAAAGAAGGGTGTATTGGACATTTTACTTTGAATACAATATTCATAAGTGTGCAAGTTTTGAAATTTTAGACATTCTAAAGTTTCATGTCTTACTTGTCCATTGATCTCATCAACAAACATATGTCCAAAACATGATGTCAGATCATTGTCAAATGATCTATATCCTCCTATTGATCTTTAAAGGTTTAGTTTTCAGTTGTTAGAAATCTTAATGAACCATTCATTAATTTTCTAATTTAGTGGAGTCCACTAGGTGTTAGATTACTATATGAAATATTTCCATCATAACTCTTTATGATAGGTCTATTCCAGATTTCATGTCTATTCCAAACATTTAGAAATAAATAATGAGTGTATTCTAATATCCAGGTCATAGAGTCACTCTCTAAGACTAATGGCTCTCCCATTGAAAATATGAAGTATATTCATCCAGTGGAAATTGTTGCAACAATTGCATCAATTCCAACATGGATGACCATTAAACCTTAAGATCAATTTTCTAATATATTAATACAGATGCAACCAATTGCAAGTGTCATTAGAAGATTGAGATACAATTATTAGACTTTGTCTTATAAAATAAGTAAGTCAATTTCAATGATTATATGTAGATTATTCTGATGTACTATCCGATTCCTTCTCTAAGGATTCTAGATATATTTGATAGTCATACTATCAATACATCAACTTATTGCAGTATTTCCATTCATCCAACTCTTTGGATGTCATATGGAAGTCACAGAAGTACAATCAACTCTTTGACTATACTTCCTATGTACTTGGGTCCAACGCATGCTTCCACTGCGCTCCCTTTATCATTATGTTAAAATAAAAAAAATAAAAAATTCAATATAAGAGTATTTCAACATATATACATGCTTCATTCAATTCATACAATATGAATACTATGAAGCATCATGAATGACTAGAGTATAGATAGTAGAATGATGACACTCATCGTATCTACATCCATTTAAACTCTTAAAACTTAGGTTCAAGTAGGTACTCAAACAATTTGAATACATCATCTCCTATAGAGCCACCATTCTTCATAATGCAGAGAACCATGTCATTCATGATTATATGTTGAGAGCACATTTGTATGTCAGAACATCTTCTTAGATTTTATAAGGATTATTTAATAATTACAATCATTATCGACATGTCACTTCAAAAGTACATTCGATGAGATCAAGACTTATAGAGACATGCAAACCTTAGGGTTTTAGTCCTATTGTCTATTTAATTATCATTCCTCATTATTATGATGAAACTTGCACATTGCAATCACATACATTATGTGTCCAATTGCAAGTACAATATCTGGATCATAGGTCCAATCCATGATATTCTACTGGTTATTATTGAGTATAACATTGAGTGGGATTAAAGAAGGATTATCTGAAATAAGAAATTTGCATAAACATATATAAATATATAATTTACTTTGATTTAGGAATTTTTATATCAAAGTGGTCTTGCTATACCAACAATGAAAGTTCATTCTCTTAATCACTTTCAATGAAAGAGATATACTTACCATTATATCTCAAGCAATATCTGGGATCTCCTTCCTTATCTTTGTTACATCCCAATAATATGATAACCTGTAACGCGGATAAAAAGAAGCGGGAACACATTCCGCTTTGCAAGTCCAACTTGCATTTCCCAATTCGGTCTTTAACACCCGGACCCACCACCCCTAAGGTGATGTTGACCCATCATTAATTGAACCAACCGTCAACAGGAATACAACTCGATATGCGCAATCCAATATCGCCCTAATAATATGAGGACCCGATATTGGGGTCACTACGCATATGTCCTTACTCTTTCAAGAAGCGACGAGCCTGATCCAAATGGATCATATGCAGGAGCTGTCACTTCGGACGGGCGTCTCCTACATAATATATCTGACGACGGAACCCTTCGCCTTGACGGGAGACCATGGATGTCACTTATGTGATCCTCCATATCATATTCAAAATATAATTAATCATTATCAATCATATTCATTACAATTAATTCTTCCAAGGGAAATAACACATCTATATTCATAATAGAGTGTTTTTAATTAGATATAATTAACTTAATCATATGAAATTAATTTTCAATCAAATTCAATCAACAAACTTGATTTTACTTGAATATTTGGTACTATCTCAAAATACGTATTAATTCAAATTTTAATAATTAGAAAAATACATCATGATCTCTCAGGCATCATTCATTCCCTACCCGATGTCATGGCCAGTACCGGCAGGAGTGGGACAGATCGCATCCGGTGCAACCCGCTACCCCACCGATCCCCGACTAGACACCATATCCGCCTCGGGAAAAAATAATGCCGAGCCAATCATTTTGTACTTGAGATGATCATCGGTTCTTCAACTGAAATTATACTATATAGTAATATTCAAAACTTTTTGATTATAAGGAAATTTGCTGGACAAATTCCCAGTCCTATTCAAGCAAGGAGTTTGATGATTGTGTTTTCAATTATGATCTAGATCAAATCTAATCAATCTATTGGTTAAGGCCAAGTCAATTAAGAAAATAATCATCATCAAATATTTCTTAAATATTTTCCATAATTATTTCATGAAATTAACAATTAATTTCACTAATTCACAATCACATGGTTCTTGATTAGGAAAGTAATTTCAGCAGTGACCCCTACTTACTAAAATTAACATATCTCAATCAATTTAAATCCAAATTAAGCAAAGTAAATTTCCAAAGTTTTCTAATTTGATTTACAACAGAACCTATGTGATTTGCACGCATTTCAAGGCATTTCTTAAACAGTAATTAACTCCTTAATTACGTTAAGATTCGCATCCCGTAACAGTGAATACATGTTCTTTAAAACGACCATATCTAGAGCAAACGAAATCCAAATTACGTAAACTCGGATCCTATGGTTTCCTTATTTAATGTGGAACAAAATCTAAGTGTTATTTTCGTATTTAAACAATTTAAACAGGTCCGAAAAATTACACTAAACAGAGATGCGAAAATGAATTGCGGTAAACCTTTCGCAACCCTAACGAACCCAAGTTGCCTTCGGTTTTATGGATCGTATCCAAAACCTTCAACCTGGCCCTGATACCACTTGAAGAATATGATTAGATCCTCAAGAGCATCACGGAAGCATGAGCGTCGTATCGAATACGACGAGGAACGACTAGTCGCACTAGTTGTTCTGTGCAACGGAATTTAAAAATGTTTCATGCGACGAAACTACATGATCCAAGAACACTTCTCAGATCGTTTCGTCTAAACCACAAAAAAGTAATAGGATTACCTCTTGACGCGTGGTTGCGATCGAATCTCTAAACGAAGAGACCTCCTGTCTCATGTCCGATCCAACGGAGGAGACGCTTGCGAGCACGGGGATGAATCGCGTGCTTCTCGCAATCCATGTTGATGATCCAAGCGGTGAATCTTCTGATCTCGACACACGAGATCCGACGTCTTCTTCACGAGCGAGGCGCACCGAAGGAGACGGAGATCCACGAGTAGATGATCGGGCAGCATAACGACGACGACGCGGCGATGGAGACTCTCTCTAGGGCATCCATGATGGACGACCATGAGAGAGGGAGAGAGAGTAGACGTGTATAGAGAAAGAGAGAGAGAGATGTGCTACAATAGCATGTGTTTTGAGAGCATGGTATGCCACTCTATTTATAGGGTTTTGGGATACATGGAACTCAATCCATGGGAAATATAAAATCAATGGATGAGATTGATTTATGTCTAATCCAATGGTCAAGATTGTTGTTGGTAAAAAAATCAACAACTAATAATCTAATTTAAATCAAATATATTTGACACATCAAATATAATTTAATTCTAAATTAGATCAAGCAATTAAGGAGAAAATAACATGGAGATTACTCCCCATAAGGAAAGGGGGGGACGACTATCACATTCCTTGTGGGAATGTGTAGCCGTCCACTATGTCCTCATGGTGGAGGCAATCTCATGCAATCTCATGAGATTGCATATCTCCATGAATTTCTCCCATAATTTTCAACAACTTTTGTTGTGATTTATTCTTCAAAAAATAATTCATAATTAATTTTGAGAATATTGCAATCTTGCCATTGGAAAATTGTGAATCACATTTACAACCCAAAACAAAATATAATTTACATTTTCAATTAATTACACAATGTGTATCCAATACACATTAATAATTAATCAACAAATATAAATTATAATTAGCTCTCTATAATACATTATAAATCACATTTATAATATATTATGAATAATTGGATATTGCTATCCACATTTTTCATATCCATGATAATTAAATCACATTTAATCATCTTGGATCTCTTTTTCTCTTGTGCCCAAATAATATGAATCACATTCATATTATTCACATCTTTGATAATCAAATCACATTTAATTATCTAAGATAACTCTCCTTATAATATGAATTAAATTCATATTATTCATGATAATTAAATCACATTTAATTATCCATTTTCTCAATGCTCGAATACATATATCAACAATAGAATTATCCATGAACTCTTTCAAGGATAATACGCTTTCTCCGCGAATACTTGGAGATAAGGACATGGCGATTGTATTGTTCCACGTATAGTGACTTGGATATTGAGATTACATCTCAAATCCAGATCTCAGGCCTCCCATAGATGCTTGATTAAATCAAGACTGCAAATCTAATCTTCTCATTGCATCTGAATCACATTCAGATCAATGTCCAACATTTGGATCACGATCAGATTACTTCTCTACTGAGAGGAGTCACTAAAATCCAAACCCGTTTCATCACTCCCTAGGAATGGAAGCGTCATGGTTATACAATCATTTATGATCACATCACCCTCAGGTATTCCCAATACCTGTACATCCTGCATACTGGAAGACTCAGAATAAACACGAAGTATTAGATCAACTTTATACTGTCTACTTCAGGGTTTTATGAGTTGGTTTCTCATTTTGATCATTGGGAGTTGGTATCGATCATATACTTTCCAAAAGCATATATCGTACCTAGGTCTTGATCATATACTTTCCAAAAGTATATATTAAACCTAAAAATTCAGTCAAGCTTCCAAAGCGAGATCGTGCGCACGGAATTTGTTTCTTCCCAATATCTCATGAGTGAGATCATGTCTTCCGGTTCAGTAGTGAACTTGTATCATCCCTTTGAGAGATCGTATTACTCATATGCCCTTATAAGCACACCAGCGCGCCGGTGTATAGACCTTGGTTAGGTCATCAACCTATTGGTCTGCCAAATGTACATACTCAGACATATAGTAACACATCTGTCTCCGGTCAAAGGATGCATGCCTATATTATGACATCATATGATATAGGACTTTGGTTATCTCGATCTCGTTAAATCAACTATTTGACTTAACTAATCTGACACCTCCGAATCTTTATTCCTATGTAGAGGACCTGCATCAAGAGGTCGGTCAGATGTCAGCCTAACTGAGAAAGGATTGCCATCTCCTACTCATGCTGGAGATCATCTCTTAATAATCATTTGACGGTGCTTGATGAGTCCTCAATCTAACTCATTAGATATTCATCTGAGCACCAACCTCTATGATTCAATAATTGAATCAACAACTGTATGATCATTAAGATGGCCATGGTACATAACCCTAATTGTACTAAGGGACCTATTATGCAAATTATGTATTCTTCATGTCAGATTAGGGAATGATATTTGCAATAACATTTATTGCATAATTGCTCGCCGTGGGCTCGCATGTCCAACACATAATTTGAGACTTTTTATACATCCATGTGGCCCAAAAATGTACTGAGACCTCCGCCAGCACTTTTGTGGGAAGTCATGAAGAGGAACATAACCAAGCACATCAGCAGATGCCTTACCTATCAGATGGCGAAGGAAGAGCACTAGAGACCTCCTAATTTACTACAGCCTTTCCCATCCTGGTGTGGAAATTGGAGAGAATTTCCATGGATTTTGTCACATCATTACAACTCACTTAGGTGGGTGTGATGTGATATGGGTGATAGTTGACCAGTTGGCCAAGTCAACCCATTTTATTTCGGCCAACATGACATGTATACTAGTTGAGCTATATAAATTATACATTTAGCATGTCATTCAGTTGCCGGGATGCCAAAGATGGTAGTGTTGGACAATGCTTCACTCTTTACATCACACTACTGGGGAGAATTCATGAGAGCCTTGAGGATAGAGCTACGTCTGAGTTTAGCCTACCATCCACAGATAAATGAGCAGTTAGAGAGGATCATTTAGACTTTGAGGATTTGTTGTGGGCTAGCGTTGTTGGCTGGAAGGACATCTTCCACTAGTCGAGTTCACATACAACACCATCTACCATACCAGTATAGGAATGGCACCTTTTGAGGCCTTGTACGGGAGCCGATGCACCACTCCCTTGTCGTGGAAGCAAATGGATGACAATACATTGTTCACCCTGCAGATTATAGAGGAGACCTCTAGAGTAGTGGAGACGGCCAGGAAGAGATTGTTGACTGTGCAGAGCCGTAAGAGGAGCTACACGGACCAGCATCGACGAGACCTTGAGTTTTCAGTATAATATCTTCCTTTCATATCTTAAATGGTACGGTTCTTTACCAAACTTGTATGTCTAAAGTAGTCTTCATAACCACAAGTTGGGGGACTTCGTGTTTCTACGAGTATCTCCAATGAGAGGCATTCAATGTTTCATTATCAAAGGCAAGCTTGCACCGCGCTTTGTGGGACTGTTTAAGATTTTGGCCCGAGCTGTGAAGGTGGCTTATAGAGTGTCCCTTCCCCCACACCTTGAGGGCATTCACGACATGTTCCATATGTCAAATATTTGGAAGTACATCTGAGATCCTAGGCACACGATTAGTTACGAGGACTTGGATTTGGAGTCGAACCTTTCCTTCCTTGAGGAACCGATGCATATATTGGACCATGCGATCAAGAAGCTAAGGCAGAAGGAGATCCCTTTGGTCAAAGTCCTATGGTGGAGTCAATACGTTAAGGAGGCGACGTGGGATCCTGAGGCAGATATGAGGGAGAAGTATCCTCATTTATTTACATGTACGAAATCGAGTCTGTAGTCAGTTTCCATTTACAATTTTTATAGGTTTCTCTCTCTTTGAGATTTTTATGTGTTCATTCCTCTTTGAAAATTTATACAATAAGTCAGGATTGAGGATCGGTTAGAATCACTCTAAGTCTCGAGGACAAGACTTCCATTAAGATTTTTATGATGTGAGACCCTCGTAATTCGATTATAGACTTCTTCCTAAAATTGCCTTTACTTAATGTACAAAAAATTTAATCGAGAACTCCATTACGTAGAGCTCGTTGAGACCTTTCCAATGAGTCTAAGAATACAAAATTTCGACTTCGAGAGCCCGAGTTATGGCTATTTTAGCGAGTCATGGTCCGGGTCAAATCCAGATCTGAACCAATATCCGGATCTGAATGTTGACCCAAATAAAAAACCTCAAATCAACTCCTCTCCCAAAATGCCCAAAACTCATAGAGCAACCCTTCTTCATCCGCCCCCTCACTGGAGCACCGTCGGAGCTCACCAGAGCGAGTCATATCGATGATCCGAAGTCACCACCGAGTAGAGAAGGACAATGTCATCCTCATGTGCAGTTTCGCATCTCGAATAAAGTGTCGAGTGCACCGTTTTTTACGGGTAATGAAATCGAAGAAACGAGATCTTCAAGGTATGGTGTATCCCTTCCTCTTGTTGCAATGTCCACTCGATTTTGATCCCATATATGTGATCGTATTGAGCCCTAATGATTTAGTGGTAAGACTTTTACTTGATGGACACCTGAAATACCTAAACACCTGAGATGCACTTTGTGAACACCTGAACACATGAGCACTTGAACACTCAAACACCTAAAATACCTAAATACCTGAGGTGCACTTCATGAACACCTGAGCACATGAACAATTGAACACCTGAATTGGAAATTCGTGAACACCTAGATCTGTGACGCATTCATGAACTACCAAAGATACGAGATCAGTCTTATGAACACTTGAACACCTGAACACTTGAGATCTGTACCTGAACACCTGAATTGCAGTTTGTGAACACCTGGATTTGTGATGCATTCTTGAACTGCTGAACATTTGTATTTGTGATGCATTCAAAACTGCCGAACACCTGAGATCTGTCTTATGTATGAAAACTTGAACACTTGTGTGAACACCTGAAACACTTCTTGAACACCTATGAATACTTTAACATCAGCGATATATCTTGTTGAAAACCTATGAATAATTGAACATCTGTGATATATCTTGTTGAAAACCTGAACATTTGAGCACCAGAACACCTGTGATTCATGTTGTTGAACCCTTGTGAACACCTGAACATTGTGATATATCTTGCGAAACACATGAGCACCTGAAATTCATGTTGTTGAACACTTATGAACACTTGAACATCTGTGATATATCTTGTTTAACACCTGAACACTTGAGCACCTGTGTGAATGCTTGAACCCTTCCTGAACGCTTGCTAAACACCTAAGATCTGTCACATGAATATCTAAACACCTAAACACCTGGGATATGTTTTGTGAATCATCTTAATATCTTGGTATTTTAAAGTCAAATTTCAGCATTTGTTGCTGTGAGAAATTGACAGTGTGATGCGATAAAATTCTCATAACTTATTATGATGTCATTCTATGATCTTGGTTTCAATAAAGATGTTGCAATCAGCTTGTGTAAGTGGCTAAATGACATTTGTTTTCATGAGAATAACTATAATGAAAGTACACGATTTTTAAGCAGAAAGTTAACCCATTTGTTGTTTTATGATGCCCCATTCTGAGTGTATGATTATCGCTGGATTTTGAATATTGAACTCGAGAGTAGATGTCTATTGAATGTCAAACATAGCAACCATCAATGAAGATGTTTGAATAGCAACATAGTTAGTCATATACAGATCAATCTAGGGGAGTGTGCATTGATTTTCTGTTGGACTGGATCTACAATATACTGAAAAGTGACACAAGTACAACATCCATCCACTTCACCATTCTTTGAATCTCAGTGTCATGTTGCAACTTTGTAAAAGCATCATGTATTGCAGCTGAATTTATCAATAGTTTCTCCTTGGTTTATCTATTCAGAATTTGATAGGGTTCCTTGCATGTTTTGTCAAGAAATAATCCAAAATCTCTTGTCTGTATATCACGTCTATGTTAGCGGAAACTTATCCCACTAGGATCTTTTCCATGCTGCAGTAACTTTGATCATATGTGGCATGTGAGTAGTGGAGTAATGCTGCCAAGGGAGGGGCATGCACCCTTAGGGCCCTGGGTAGAAGCCTAGATGGTCGTGATCCAACCGCTACTATGTAACTACGACTGTTGGATGACATGTTACTCAGCACACCGAGGCGTTACCACGCAGTGTTCAGCCTCAACACTTGTGTGCCTTTAGCCCGATGTTTTGACTACGGGCTAAGTAGTCACGGTTGATGGTCTAGTGTTTCGCTTGTTCACTTAGAGTTAACACTCGTTTACCGGTTGGTATAGGCCACATTGGTTAGTATTCCGAGTGGGAGCGCTAAGAGGGGAGTTCCAGTAAATGTGGTTAATGAAGTTGGGATTGAAATAAAAACCTCCTGTACATAAGGAGGATTGGGTCAGTTATGGCGACTTCGACTATGGTAAAAATAATCTTTTAATCTATGCCCTTACTTGTGCCCTATGCCATGTGGACTCTTACACGTGGGTAAAGGACTTGGACAGTTCGCGATGATTCGTGGGTTGAAATTTTCTTTGGGAATAAAAGATACAATCTTATAAGTAAAGCCACGTGGATGTGTTCGAAACTTAGTTAGGATGAATTGTACCCCACCGCTTGCCGACAGAGGCACCCAACCCTAAGTTCTTTTTCTCGCATTAGAGTCATAGTGTGAGGTATTACCCGGACCAAGATCACAGACTATCCATGAAGCTTGGTTGATCCACATTAAATAATAATGATTAAAATTTATCTCATTGTGAGGTCGGTTTATCCAGTTGTTTCTTTTGCACACTTTTTAATTATATCTTGTTATAAAATTTTTATCATACTGAGCAACTTTGCTCATAACGTACCTATGTGTGGATCTGCAGGTTCTTAGCAGAAGCCGCGACATTGAGTGGCTTGGAGTTACTTTTTTTGTACAGCTACATGGTTTTCTAGTGTTGCAGTTCTTGTTGTAGCTTTTATTGCTTTACTTTGCCTGTAGTTTTGTTGAGACATGAGATGTACCATGTATGTGTGGACAATTTTTGAGTGCATACATGTAATATGTTTTTGTAGACATGGATGGTATTGCAATGCAATGATGAGCATGTTACGAATGGATGGAAAAATTTTAATTCCAGACTTTTATGCTATTTTCTCCTACTTTATATATTTTTTTAAGTATATTGAATGTGGAATGATATGTGCATGGAATCGGTTTGCCGAGTACCTGGATCCTGGGGGATGGTCGACAGAAAGGCTTAATGGTGGATGACCACAACGTGGAAGAAATAGTCAAGGGGAGAGAAAGAGAAATGGATAAATATCTCTTCTAGTTTTCTTCCCTTAATAAAAGGAATTTAATGAAAAGAGAGGCCAAGCTCCTCTTTATATAGGTGGCGCAGTTGCCCGAAGGCAACACTTGCATAGATAGAAGCTGTAGTTGAGGGTTTCTTTTCCTTAGTCATTTTGCTTGTTTCTTATTTTATTTCTTTTTTATTTACTTGTTTTTATATTTTTTATATATTTTTATTTTGCTTAACCTGTGTTGCAGGCCCTAGGTGATGAGGTCGATATCTTAGGGAGTTGCACTATCCTTCTTTGGCGATCCTGTTGTAGATGAGCAATGAGAGAGGCACTTCTTACTTAGTCATTTTTATTTTCTTTGGTGAGCGAGTATTTCAGTAATTTTCCCTTTTCTTTTTTGCATTGAAGGGGTCCCTTAACCATTTCTGACCTGTACCCAACCATTAGAATTCTTTGATGTCTGTTTCGCCAGCGTTGCTAGGGGATCCCATTGCGATTTTATCAGTTTTCTCGTTTTTACTTTGCTTTGATTTCTACATTTTTTGTGGCTACTGGTTAGGTGATTTTTAGGATTTTCCTTCCTTATTTGTGCATACACAGGCTAATTAGACTGATAAATGGTATAACTTAGTTGAAGTAAATCGATTCTTTCCAGTGTATAACTATTCAGTCTTTCTATTTTATGCATTTTATTTTTCTTTGCATTCATCATATAGAGTATTGGAGGCAGGTGGCCCACATTATTACTTTGCATGCATCATAGTTTCTCATGGATAGGATTTTCCATTTCCCTTCCATTTTTTTTGGACTTAGTATAAAAGAAAAACAAAAATATCATTAGGCATGTTTTGGTTTAAACAAAAAGATAAAAAAAATAATTAAAATAAAATTGGGAATACTAATTATACTTGATCATAAAAATAAATGAAATGGATTTCATTTAATCATTTTGGGGAGGGTAACCCTCTTCTTGTTGCAGGTACCTTCTTGATTGAGTGAGGCACATACACATGAGGAGTAGAGACCAAGCCTGGACTTGTACCTTAAGCACTTGGACTTCTGACTATCGGGTCATGTTATTACTGAAAGCACTTCTCACCGACTGTGCTTAAGTAGTTCTATGTAGTAGAAAGTGGATCTCTTTAAGGCTTGCCTTGGACTCTTACGAGGATAGTCCTCTGATAGGGATTCACCGACTTGAGCACAAGCTACTCTATGAGACTTCACCTGTGAGCTTGGAGTTAAATAACTGAGTGATCACCTAATTTTAAAACTAAAATGATAAACTATCGACCCTTAATGGTCTTCACTGTATTGAGTAGGTGAACGATGATCTTGTATTGTGTTTGTTTATGGTTTGTAGTCCATTGTGTTTTGAGTGTTTTTCCACTTTCTTTTCCATTTTGCCATTTATATCTCTGTATTTTCATTCTTGCTTTCCATTTTAGTCAGGATGTCCCTCTTCCCAGATAAAGTCTCGTCATATCTCCCTCTCTGGGCCGGACTCCAACCTTGGAGAGTTGTCTCCATTTCTCATTTGTCTCTTCCATCTTCTTCTTCTACTCCTCCCTCATCATTCCTTTTAAGTTAGCCTTTAGTTTCAGATGTGGTAGTGGATCAGAGAATTCGGACCCATGAGAGATTTACATATCATATTGTAGATATAGGTCAATGAGCTATTAAGAGGAGATAACGGACTGATAGGCTTACACACGACCCAGGAGCGGTCAATTTCTACTTTGGACTCATTGCTGAGTTTTCACATAGATATAGACATCCATCTTTGTTGCCCGAGTTTCATGCAAAGATGCACGAGGAACCTTATTATCATCTTTATGAGTTCTAGGAGATATGTGGCACCAGAACTTATTCAAATATTACATCTGAGAATGATAAATTGATGATTTTCCCCCTAATTCTTAAGTACAGAGGCGTGAGATGGCTCTAAAGTTTGGGAAAAGAGAGAGCTACTTGGGGTGCATTACATATTTCCATTCTTCAGAAGTTTTACCCTACTAGCAGAGCCATGTTTATGCGGTTGGTTACTCTAGATTTTACACATAATCCCCTTGATCCACTTCATCATGTGTGGCTCCATATCATGGAATATCCAAGGCAGAGTTAGTTCAGATTTTCTCCATGGGATGGCCGCAGAGCAACAAACATTCATCGATGTCTCATGTGGTGGTTCATACCGTAGTCTTAAATAAGCCTGGACTCTCTTTAAGGAGATGTTTGACTTCTTGTTGACTTGTCATTTTACATGAGAGTATTTAGTTGAGACAGCACATGAGATGGACATAGTATCAAGTAGATGAGATCAACTTCATGATGATTTAGAGATCACACATAAGGTAGTGGATTTGGAAACTGATATACCACATATGATGGATTTTGAGGAATTTGTAGAGAATTTCCATCCTTAGATACCTATTTAGCATCAATTAGTTTATCAATCAGAGTACGAGTTGGTTCTGCACTTCACATCTTAGGAGTCTTGGATACCTATTCCTCAAGTATTCTAAAACAAAGCAGGAATCTATTATATCAGTCATCTTATTAGCCTTATCATTTTCCCTATCTCAACTAGTGTTACGAGAAGATTACACCTCAGACGGATATCTAACTTGGACTCATATGAATACTTTGAGCCTTTTCAACAACGAAAAAATGATGTGAGACATCACTTTGATATGCTAGATATATACAATCCCATGAGTGAACATTCATTCATATGTATGAAGAAGATGTTTCATATCGCAAACAAGCGATGGATTCTCTTGAATGGTTAGTAACATAGAACAAGGATGAACTTGTGATACTTATATAACATCTGAGTTGTCAAATCCATGCAATTACAATTCCTACGATGTTCAAAGATAGTCTACAATTGTTGAGACACTTAGGAGTGAGGAGTACATAGTCGACAATGACGCCGATTCCCAGCTTGATCATGATTCTTCTTATAGGGAAGGACACAAATTCCATAAATAAAAAAGGAGAAAATTCCAAAAAGAGAATAAAGGCAGTAGATCAATGGAAAGCACCAGAGCTATATTAAATAGCCACTCCTGCAGTCAAGAATAGCCGAATTCCCTTCTATTTCCCTCTTCTGCTAACCCCTCATCGTCTAGTCCTTTTGAGTCCTTTCTTGTTTCTCCTAAAAATCTTCATTGTTATTTCATCTCTTCTTAAGAAATATAGAATAAAAAAATATATGACTACCATGAATAGGAAGCATTCTTAGAAGGTGTGTCCTTAAGCTTCCACGTTTGAAAGCTGTGGACCTTATACATGCTTTTAGTAAGTGTTTAAAGGCTACTTGCACCCACAATAAAAAATAGGAACGAAATTACTATTTTCAGAAACGCATAGTGTCCATAGCTAATTCCATGGTTAGGAACCTCAAACCCCAAAAGAAAATGCGAAGGGGAAACCTATAGGTTGTTGCACCTTTAATGGAATAACTTTTATTCACACTCTCTTAGATGACGATTGTTCCTGAACATTCTCCTGATCTCTTTTCTTGATCTAGAGAAACTTAAAAAGACCACGGTGATCGTTCAACCTGCTGATGGATCCATCAAAAGGTTGAAAAGTATATTAAAGAATATCTTCTTAATTTTCCATGGTCAACAATATCTAGTGGACTTTATTATCATAGACATGGATTTCCATGGAGAGTTACTCCCTTCTCCCATGCTCTTGGGGAAATTGTTCTTAGACTTGGATAAAGGTCTCATTGATTGCAAGAATCGGGCCTTCAAGGTCAGAGGTATGAAAAAAGGTAAACGCCATTATATGACCATTGATGCACTAACCATAGGAATTCCAATTCTGAGACCAATGACCATGAATTTACCAAGACTGCTCTCATAAATCCTTTTATTTAGGCTTTTTCCAATGGAGATGTGTTAGACCCTTCTTTCTCCTCTTATGGTGGGTCCTTGGGAAAAAGCATCAAGAATGCAATCATTGAGCGAATTTATGGTATTGAGGATTTTTAGGCCATATATTCTTCTTCATTATTAGGAGATAATAACATTCCCCCAATGAAGTTCAAAAACACCATCTACAATCCTTAGCTAGCATATTATGGTTTTCCCACTATTGTGGCAAGAGCCCCCATTTTAACTCCAACATGGATGCGAGCTTATTTGTTGATCTTGTACAGAACTAGTTGACTTCTCTATAGCAAAATCTTGGGGGAGAGAACAACTTGAGAGCTTAATTAAAGACCTTTATTATGTAGACCTATCATTTTGGCTCATCCTAGAATCCTCTGAAATAGTACGAAGCCCTTAAATAAGAACTGAATGAAGACTCTAAATCCTCCTGTGGATATTCTTCTTATGTTTCTAGAGTTAATGAATTGATCGTTTCTGATTCTATGGAGAATGTTGTTCTTACTAAAGTTAGCTCGGTTTTTATCTAAAATAACACTAAATTCTCTTGTATCTACGATTCTCATCAGTGCTTTTCTGTTTCAAATATGGAAACATATGAAGATAACCATGATGTGGATGTGCATCTCATTGATTCAACAACTCAGCGTTCACATAAAAAAGATCTCTTCTGAGTTTGTGTGTTTTGTATATTCTTCTGGTGCCTCGTATATACATGTTTTCTTTTACTTCTCTCATTCTCCCATTTTCTATTTTACATCCTCATATTTTGCATAGAATTTTTTGGCTATGTTTAGGATGCACTTTATACTAAGTATAGTGGCAGTGTATACATTGTGTTTATTCACGTTTCATTCTATTTTATTTCCCTTGTTATTGCTTATACTTAAGGTGATATTACCCTAAGTATGGTGGGAGGGGGTAATATCATTCATTTAGCCTTCGATCATTTTCATTGTGTGTATCTTCTATTCTCTCATTTGTCCACCAATTATTGATATTCTTCTCTATAATTAGGTATAATTTACCCTATATATGGGGGGGGGAGGACAAGCCAAGTCATTGAGTGTGTATATTCTTTTGACATTGATCATCATTATTTTTGTGTGGTCGTTTATACTTAGGATTACTTGATCCTAAGTATGGGGGGATGATTGCCTTTATTCTATTATCCATTGTTCGAGTCATCGTTATATAGTTTTCTTTTCTCCACTCTATATTTATCATGAGTTATATCTTTCTTGGTCACTATGATGACATAGTTTATCTAAGTATAAGGGGTGTTGTATATATTTCCTATATATACTTTAGAAGACGTAAATCATAATTTGTTGTGTTTTTAATAATATCCCTATAATTTTTTTCTTTTCGTTTGGATTTTAAAAGCCATTAGAAAACTGTAAATATGAGTTATATGAAAAAGGGGTTGGGGAGTATGCACCAAGATGCGTATAAGTCTACATGAATCAATGTCAGAAACATCCACTTTTTCTAAAATGAATACTTAGGAGATTTACTTAGAATATTACATGAATTACATGCTTCAAATTTTGTGTAAATAGAACATTCCTAACATGTTCATCTAAAGGGGTTGATTTCAGTAATCTTGAGATCGAAAAATGTGATTGTCTTGATTGAGAAGTTTGAAGTCTCAAACTAAGTTGAAATTCGAATGACATCATGGTGATACATTGTGATCTAAATCGATCAAGGTTTAATTTCAAAAAAAATAAAAAATAGAAGTTTGTGTCACTGACATTCAATAATTGAATCATAGAGGCCGGTGTTTGGATGAATATCTAAGGAGTTAGATTGAGGACTCATCAAATACCGTCAAATGATTGTTAAGAGATGATCTCCAGCCTGAGTAGGAGATGACAATCCTTTCTCATATAGGCTGATATCTGATCGACCTCTTGATGCAGGTCCTCTGCATAGGAATAGAGATTCAGAGGTGTCAGATTAGTTAGGTCAAAGAGTTGACTTGATGAGATCGAGATAACCAAAGTCCTATATAGAATACTGTCACGATATAGGCTCGCGTCCTCTGACCGAAGATAGATGTATTGCTATATGTCTGAGTATGTACATTTGGCAAACCAATAGGTTGATGACCTAACCAAGGTCTATACACCGACGAGCTGGTGTGCATATAAGGGCATATGAGTAATACGATCTCTCAAACGGATCATACAGGTTCACTTCTGAACCGGAAGACATGAGCTCACTAATGAGGTATTGGGACCGATCAAATTCCATGCATGATCGTCGTGCTTTAGAAGCATGACACGAATTTAAAGGTATGATATATGCTTTTGGAAAGCATATGATCAATACCAAATCCCAATGACCAAGATTGATAAACTTGCCGATGAAACCCTGAAGATGACAATGTAAAATTGATATATATCTTCGATTTGATCACAGGTCTTCCAGTATGCAGGATGTACATGTATTAGGAATACCTGAGGGTGATGTGATCAATAATCGATTGTATAACCACGACGCTTCCATTCCGAGGGAGTGATGAAACATGTCTGGATTTTAGTGACTCCTCTCAGTAGAGAAGCAATCTGATCTTGGTCCAAGTGTTAGACATTTATCTGAATGAGATTCAGATGCAATGAGAAGATTAGATTTGTGGCCTTGATTAAATCAAGCATCTCTGAGAGATCTTTAAAGAGTTCAAGAATAATTCTAAGGTTGAATTATATCTGAGCATTGAGAAATGGATAATTAAATGTGATTTAATTATCATGAATAATGTGAATTCGATTCACATTATCTGAATGCATGAAAATGAGTATCCGATGTAATTAAATATGATTGATTAATGTGGATATGGATAATGTGGATAGCACTATCCAATTATCCATGTATATTGTAAATGCGATTTATAATATACATTAGAGAGAGACTTGTGTGATATATATTTGTTGATTAATTGTTAATGTGAATGGGATTCACATTGAATAACTAATTAAAAATATTATTACATTTAGTTTTGGGTTGTGAATGAGATTCATAATTTTTCAATGAATTGATTGATATTTTCCAAAAGATAATTTGGAATTATTTTTTATGAAAATTATTTTCAACAAGAGTTATAGGAGATATCATGAGATAATAAGATCTCATGATATATTAGGAGATTGACCAAGTCCTATCTAATAAGAGAGGATGACTACAACTCTCCATGTGGAGAGGAGTAGCCGTCCCCCCTTATTTAGGAGTGGACCATGGTCTTCTCGTTATCCTATCTCTAGTCAAAGGTGATTTAATTTGAGATTAATTATATTGATTTATCAATATTAATTAATTTAAATTAAATTACTTGTTGTTGTGTTTTACCAACAACATCCTAACCGTTGAAAGGAACACAAATCAATCTCATCCGTTGATTGTGTGTTGTCTATGGATTGGGATCCATGGACTCCCAAAACCCTATATAAGAAGAGGCATGCCTTGCTCTTTGAAAAAAAAACACCAACTTGACGAAGTCTCTCTACTCTCTCTCTGTCTCTCATTCTCTTGTGCCCTCTTCCTCCTCTCTCTTGGGTGGCCGTCCACCCTACCCTAGAAGGAAGAAGGCCCTCATCATCGCCTTACGTTGTGTTTCGACGACTCTCGGTACTCCATCTTCTTTGGTGCTTCTCGCTCGCAAAGAAGACATACGATCTCGTGTGACGAGATCAGGAGTTCCCTTGCTTGGACAATTACTTGGATTGCGAGATCCCCACGACTCATCACCATGCTCGCAAGCGTCTCCTCCAAAGGTCAGACTTGAGACATGAGGCTTCTTCTCTTAGAAGCTTGATCGTAACCACTCTACAATAGGTATTCCTATATCTACCATGTGGTTAGATGAAACAATGCATAAATGATTTATGGATCATGTGGTTTCGTCATTTAAATTTTTTAAAATTCCACTGCATCGAGCAACTAGTATGACTAGTCGCTCTTGATCGTATATGATACGATAATCACACTTCCATGATGTTCTTAAGGATCCTCCCGTATCCTTCAAGTGGTATCAGAGCCAGGTTGACGGAGATCTTGGATATGATCCATGAACCTATGAAAAATTGGGCTCGTTTGGGTTCGTGAAGATTTTAGCATTTCAATTTTTGCAGCCCTACCTTGTGATATTTTTTCGACCCTGTTTCAAATGTTTAAACATGAATTTATCACTTAGATAATGTTACCCATTAAATAAGGAAAATGTGAAATTTGGGTTTGCGTAATTTGGATTCCGTTTACTCAAGATATGGTCATTTTAATGACCAAATGTCCACTGTTTCGGAGATGGCGGTTAGAGACATAATTAAGATGTTAATTTCTGTTTTAAAATACCTAGAAATGTGTGTGTATTACATATTTTCTATTTTAAATCAAATTATCAATCTTTGGAAATTGATTTTTCTTAATTTGGATTTAAAATGAATGAGATATACTATTTTTAGTTAGTGAGTTTCACTGCTGGAAATTGCATGTTTATCCACAACCTTGTGATTGTCATTTAAGAATATTGTAAAATTAATAGTTAATTTCCTGGAATAATTATGGATAATATTTGGGAAATATTAGAACAATAATTATTCCCTTAAATGGCATTGCCTCAACCAATGAATTATTAGATTACATCTAGATCACCAATTGGTTACTTGATACGCTTTCATCAACCTTGTTTCTTGAATAGGTTTTGGGAATTTGTCTAGCAAATTTCCTTATAATCAAAGTGGTTTTGATTATTACTATATGGTATAATTTCGGTTGAAAAAACCCGATGATCATCTCAAGTACAAAGTGATTGGCTCGGCATTATTTTTTCCTGAGGCGGATATGGTGTCTAGTCGGGGAGCGTCGGGGTAGCAGGTTGCATCGTGTGTGGTCTGTCCCACTCCTGTCAGTATTGACCATGACAACGGGTAGGGAACGAATGATGCCTGAAGATCATGATGTATTTTCTAATTATTAAAATTCTAATAATACATACTTTGAGATAATACCATTAATTTAAGTAACAATCAAGTTTGATGATTGAATTGGATTGATAATTGATTTAATGAGATTAGATTAATTACATCCAATTGAAACACTCTATTATGAATAGATATGTATTTCCCTTGGAAGAATTAATTGCATGAATATGATTCATGATAATTAATTAAAATTTGAATATGAGATGGAGGATCACATAAGTGACATCCATGGTCTCCCGTCAAGGCGAAGGGTTCCGTCGCTACATATTGTATGTAGGAGACGCCTGTCTGAAGTGATAGCTCCTGCATACGATCCATTTGGTCGGGCTCTTCGCTTCTCAAAAGAGTAAGGACGCATGCATAGTGACCCCAATATCTGATCCTCATATTATTGGGGTGATATTGGATTGCGCACAACGAGTTGTATTCATGTTGACGGTTGGTTCAATTAACAATGGGTCAACATCACCTTAGGGGTGGTGGGCCCGGGTGTTGAAGATAGAATTGGGAAATGCAACTTGGACTTGCAAGGCGGAATGTGTTCTCGCTTCTCTTTATTGGAGTCACAGGTTCTCATATTATTCGGATGTCACAAAGATAAAGAGGAGATCCCAGTTCTTGCTTGGGATATAGCGGTAAATATATGTCTTGCTTTGAAAGTGATTAAGGGAATAAACTTTTAAAGTTGACAAAGCAAGACTAATTTGATTTAAAATACCTTAATCAAATGTCATAATTTTTGAATATATATAATTATATGTTCTAATATAGTGCATTCTTAATTTCAGAAAATGAAGTCCATGAACCCAGTAAGCATGCTTCTGGAGGTCAACTAGTTGACCTGACCAAATTATTCGGATTGGATCCTTAATTTGGAACTTGTTCTCTCGGCTGAGCGCATAAGTTATGTGCTCACAAAGGAGAAGCATGAAAGCCCTAAGACGAAGGGAGAAAAGCAATACAATGACAAGAATGATGAAGATCATGTCTTGGCTAGATGCTGCATCCTGGGTTCACTCTCCAATGTTCTTCAGAAGCAACAAGTGGAGATGAGCACATGCCAGGAGATAATGCAGAATCTGAAAGATATGTTTGGTGACATAAACCGCACACAACATTACAATATTATGAACGAACTTGTTCGCTGCAGGATGCAGGAAGGGACTTCAGTTAGAGAACATGTACTCAAAATGTGTGGGTACTTGTATGAGATGGAGACCCTCGGGGCAACTATGGATGCATACATGCAAGCTGATTTCATTCTACTGTCTTTGCCCATGTCTTTCAATAATTTTATGGTTTCATTCCACATAAATAAGTTGGACTTGACTAATGCTGGACTTCTTGCTGCATTAAAGTATGCAGAAGATGTAATGAAGAAAGATGGTCCCTCTGGCAGTGCAATGGTTGCACAGGTCAAAGGGAAGCGCGGTCGGAAGCATGGTTCTCGGAAGCGCCCAACCCAGAAGAGAAAGAAGAAGAATCAAGGACTTGGCTCATCTTCTACTGCTTCCACACTGATGACATCGAAGAAGACCGATGTCTGTCACCATTGCAAGAAGCCGGGGCACTAGAAGAGTAACTCTCTAGATTACCTGAAGTCTATTGACAAAGGTAAAGCCCCTGCAGGTATGAAATCTACTTTCATCATTGAAACTAATTTTCTCAGTAGACAAGAAGAATGTTGGGTTGTAGATTCTGATGCTTCTGTTCATGTATACAATTTGTTGCATTTGTTTCAGGAAACTAAGAATCTGGAAGAAGGGGAGATAGTCATCCAGATGGGATCTGATGTAAGTGTTGCAGTAGTCGTTGTCAAGACCTATTGACTGTCGTTATCTAGTGGTAGAGTCTCAGTACTTAAAGAGTGTTTTTATGTACCTAAAGTTAGAAGGAATTTGATATCTGTATCTAAACTTGTTAGAAGCATATATTCATTCCTTTTATGTAATAAATTAGTCATAAATCATTATGATAAATATATCGTGGATGGTATTTTGACTTCTGGAGGACTCTATGAATTGTTCATTGATGAAGATGTCATGAATGTTACTACCACTAATAAAAATCCTAAAAGATACAGGGAGAATGGAAATCATTCGAATATGATTTGGTATTAAAAGCTTGGTCATTTATCTGTTGATAGGATCAATAGATTGATAAATGATGGACCTTTAGATTTTCTACAAGTTTATTCTTTTCCTACCTGTGAATATTGTATTCGAGGTAAAATGACTAGGATGCCTTTCCGTAACAAGGTTACAAGATGCGAAGGTATTCTTGACCTAGTACGTACCGATGTATGTGGTCCCTTCAGTACCGTGACCCGAAATGGATATCAATATTATTTGACGTTTATTGAAGACCATTCACGATACGGGTTTATCTTCCTATTACGTACTAAATCTGAAACCTGTGAAAAGTTGAAAGAGTTCAAGGCTTTGGTTGAGAACCAAACCGATAGGAAGATTAAACGGATTCGATCTGATCATGGTGGCGAGTACCTCTCAGATGAATTCAAGGAATACCTTAAAGAGAATGGAATTATCTCCAATCTCACTCCTCATGGAACCCCCCAACTTAACAGTGTTGCTGAGAGACGCAACATGACCATTATGGATATGGTCCGTTCAATGATGAGAAAAGCATATTTACCACTTAGTTTCTAGGGATATGCAGTAGAGATTGCAATATATATCCTAAACAAGATTCCTAGCAAATATGTACCTAAGACTCCTCATGAGCTCTGGTATGGATCCAAACCTAGTGTCAAGCACTTGAGGGTTTGGGGATGCTTGGTCCATGCGAAGAACGTGGATGCAAGTAAGCTAGAGTCTCGCACTAGAGAGTGCTACTTCATTGGTATGTTAAGGATGGTATTGGATACCAACTTTATGACCCTGAGACTCAAAAGGTTTTCGTCTCTAGAGATGTAAGATTTCTGGAGGATGACTTCCTTAAAGGTCAAGACAAAAATGAAGTGGAGGAACTCATTGACTCCCTTGAGTATTCTGAGCTTCCTGAACCAGAAACTGAAGAGATAAATAAAGATGAATCATATATACCTCTTCGAAGGAGTTCGAGGGTGGTTGCACCACCTGAAAGGTATGGATTCCATGTGTCAGGTGAAACTGACAATGATCTTGCTTCATTTGATGAAGCACTCATGGATCAATACATGGATAGATGGATGCTAGCAATGAAGTCTGAAATAGACTCCATGCATAAGAATGGTGTATGGACCCTAGAGGATCCATCTAAGGGGGTAAAACCCATTGGGTGTTAATGGATCTTCAAGAGGAAAAGGGGACATGATGGGAAAGTAGAGACTTTCAAGGCACGGCTCGTAGCCAAAGGCTACACACAGAGAGAAGGCCTCGATTACGATGAAACGTTCTCTCCAGTTGCTATGCTTAAATCCATCAGGACACTGCTAGCTATAGCTGCATATCTTGACTACGGCATCTGGCAGATGGATATCAAGACGGCTTTCCTCAACGGATACCTTGAAGAAGATATCTATATGGAGCAGCCCCAGGGCTTCATAACCGAGGAAGGAAAAATATGCAAACTAAAGAAATCCATCTATGGGCTCAAACAAGCTTCTCGTAGCTGGAACATTAGATTTGACGAAACCATAAAGAGTTATGATTTTGTGTAAAATCCTGATGAACCATGTGTGTACAAGAAGCTTAGTGGGAGTGCCATTGTGTTTGGCGTGCTTTATGTAGATGGCATCCTTATCATTGGGAATGATACATGAATGATGACCAGTGTTAAGATTTGGCTATCCCATACCTTTGAGATGAAAGATCCTGGAGAAGCCTCTTATATCTTGCGTTTGAAGCTGTTCAGAAGCAGAGAAAAGAGGATATTAGGATTATCACAACATGGGTACATTAAGGAAATCTTGGAACATTTCCATATGGAGAATTCCAAGAAAGGTTTCCTTTCCTTAAGACATGGTATCCACCTATCTAAAGGGATGACTTCTCAAAGTGTTGAGGAAAAGAAAGCCATGGTTGGATGCCCTTACGAATCGACTGTAGGAAGCTTGATGTACGCCATGATGTGTATAAGGCCAGATATCTGCCATGTAGTTGGAATGGTAAGCCGTTACCAATCCTGCTATGGAGAACAACATTGGAATGCAGTAAAGAACATATTTAAATATCTAAGACGGACACAAGATTATATCTTGGTCTATGGAGATGGTGATCTCCAAGTCTTGGGATATACGGATTCTGACTTCCAGTCTGATATTGATGATTGAAATTCGACATCAGGGTTTGTGTTCTTATTGAACGGTGGTGCTGTGAGCTGGAGAAGCAAGAAGCATGACACTACGACATATTCAACAACAAAAGCCGAATACATAGCCGCATCGGATGCTGTAAAAGAGGCGGTATGGTTGCGCAAGTTCACCCTGGAACTTGGCGTGGTTTCCTCTGATACTCCCATCTTGTTACTCTGCGATAACACGGGAGCCATTGCCCAGACAAAGGAACCCTGATGGCATCAATAGAGCAAGCACGTGGAAAGGAAATACCCCTTCATTTGGGAGATTCAAAAGCATCGTGACATCATCATCACCAATGTGGCCTCTGCCGACAACGTTGGTGATCCTCTTACCAAACCTTTGACACCGAAGGTTTTCGACCAACATGTAATGAGTACGGGTTTAAGGATTGTACCTGAATGGTTCTGAGGGATAGTGGGAGATTGTTAGCAATGTGAGCCCGGGGCGAAGCAATCCTACTATAAATATAATTGTAATGTTTGATATATCAATAACAGTTATTGGTTTATTTCAATCCCTGTCTGAAATTAAGTGAATGAATGCACTATAAGGTCCCTCTGTACAATTAGGGTTATGTATCATGGCCATCTTAATAATCATATAGTTGTTGATTCAATAATTGAATCATAGAGGCTGGTGTTTGGATGAATATCTAAGGAGTTAGATTGAGGACTCATCAAACACCGTCAAATGATTGTTAAGAGATGATCTCCAGCCTGAGTAGGAGATGGCAATCCTTTCTCATACAAATGATATCTGACCGACCTCTTGATGCAGGTCCTCTGCATAGGAATAGAGATTCGGAGGTGTCAGCTTAGTAAGATCAAAGAGTTGATTTAACGAGATCGAGATAACCAAAGTCTTGTATTGAATACTGTCATGATATAGGCACGCATCCTCTGACCGGAGACAGATGTATTGCTATATGTCTGAGTATGTACATTTGGCAGACCAATAGGTTGATTACCTAACCAAGGTCTATACACCGATGAGCTGGTGTGCATATAAGGGCATATGAGTAATATGATCTCTCAAAGAGATCATACATGTTCACTTCTGAACAGGAAGACATGAGCTCACTCATGAGGTATTAGGACCGGTCAAATTCCATGCATGGTCGTCGTGTTTTAGAAGCATGACACAAATTTGAAGGTATGATATATGCTTTTGGAAATCATATGATCAATACTAAATCCCAATGACCAAGATTGAGAAACTTGTTGATGAAACCCTGAAGATGACAATGTAAAATTGATCTATATCTTCGGCTTGATCACAGGTCTTCCAGTATGCAGGATGTATATGTATTAGGAATACCTGAGGGTGATGTGATCAATAATCGATTGTATAACCATGAAGCTTCCATTCCGAGGGAGTGATGAAACATGTCTAGATTTTAGTGACTCCTCTCAGTAGAGAAGCAATCTGATCTTGGTCCAAGTGTTGGACAATGATCTGAATGAGATTCAGATGCAATGAGAAGATTAGATTTGCGGCCTTGATTGAATCAAGCATCTCTATGAGATACGTGAGATCTGGATTTGAGATATGATCTCAATATCCAAGTCACTATACATGGAACAATACAATCGCCCTGTCCTTATATCCAAGTATCTGCGTTGAAGGCGCATTATCATGAACAATGTGAATTAGATTCACATTATTTGTATGCATGAGAATGAGTATCCAATGTAATTAAATGTGATTTAATTAATGTTGATATGGATAATGTGGATAGCACTATCCAATTATTCATGTATATTGTAAATACGATTGAAAATATACATTAGAGAGAGACTTGTGTGATTTATATTTATTGATTAATTGTTAATGTGAATGGGATTCACATTGAATAATTAATTGAAAATATACTTACATTAAGTTTTGGGTTGTGAATGAGATTCACAATTTTCAATGGCTTGATTGATATTTTCCAAAAGATAATTTGGAATTAAATTTTGTGAAAATTATTTTCAACAAGAGTTATAGGAGATATCATGAGATAATGAGATCTCATGATATATTAGGAGATTGACCAAGTCCTATCTAACAAGAGAGGACGGCTACAACTCTCCATGTAGAGAGAAGTAGCCGTCCCCCCTTATTTAGGAGTGGACCATGGTCTTCTCATTATCCTATCTGTAATCAAAGGTGATTTAATTTGAGATTAATTATATTGATTTATCAATATTAATTAATTTAAATTAATTCACTTATTGTTGTGTTTTACCAACAACATCTTAGCCGTTGAAAGGAACACAAATCAATCTCATTCATTGGTTGTGTGTTATCCATGGATTGGGATCCATGGACTCCCAAAACCCTATATAAGAAGAGGCATGCCTTGCTCTTCGAAAAAAACACCGACTTGACAAAGTCTCTCTACTCTCTCTCTCTCTCTCATTCTCTCGTACCCTCTTCCTCCTCTCTCATAGGTGGCCGTCCACCCTACCCTAGAAGGAAGAAGGCCCTCATCGTCGCCTTGCGTTGTGTTTCGACGACTCTCGGTACTCCATCTTCTTTCGTGTTTCTCGCTCACAAAGAAGACATACGATCTCGTGTGACGAGATCAGGAGTTCCTTTACTTGGACAACTAGTTGGATTGCGAGATCCCCGCGACTCATCCCTGCACTCGCAAGCGTCTCCTCCGAAGGTCGACTTGAGACAGGAGGCTTCTTCTCTTAGAAGCTCGATCTCAACCATGCTATAACAAGTATTCCTATATCTACCATGTGGTTAGAAGAAATGATTCATAAATGGTTTATGGATCATGTGGTTTCATTGTTTAAATTTTTAAAATTCCGTTGCATCGAGCAACTAGTATGACTAGTCGCTCTTGATCATATATGATACGATCAACACGCTTCTGTGATGCGCTTAAGGATCCTCATGTATCCTTCAAAAATCAACTTTTTAAACCTTTTGATTTGGATGTGTTATTTTAATGAACTTGATTTTCTAGGATTCTAATTCCAATGAACAGAACTGGTGTCGTTGCACCTCGAAAACCAAATCAACAAACAATTTTTGTTTTCTATTTTATTTACATGATATAGAAGGTCCATGGCCAAATTTATGGAGGCATGCTATTTCAAATTAAGGTAAGTGTGTAGAGTTATTTATGTTAGGATTTTCTAAATTTATAGTGATTTATGCATACAAGAACCAATTGACTTGAGCCTAAATGGAGTAGTTCAACAAAAATGTGAATAAAATTACAAACATAAGTCAAAGATCACATGACACACAAATACCAAGAATAAGAAAACCCTAATTGCAATTAATAAAAATATTTTTTTTACGTTGCCATGGTTTATATATACAAAGAAGAGTTTTGGAATTAATAGTATTGTGTATCATGTGGTTTTTAGCATCTTCTATTTTATACAAGGCACAACACACCCTATCTTCATGTGTGATATTTTTATATCATTTATATATTAATGTACTACAATAGAAAATATAAAAAGAGCAAAATATTAAAGATCCACAATGTTAAAAATCACAAAGTTGAGACTTCAATATGGTATACTTTCAAATAACAATCCTATTTATTATAAGATGCAAACCAAGCTTATAAAAGCCACAAAAAAATATTAAAATGCCTACATGTTAAATATTATAAATAAAAAACATATTCACAAAATACAAAAAATAGAGTTTACATCAAAAAGAGACATAAAAATATTTTATACATGTATTTGTCCCAAAAAAATCCATATCTCCTAATCTAGTCCGAAACAGACTTCAAGTCCTTCACAATAGTTGTAAATCTTATTTTTATCCAAGCTTTTCATGATTTTGAATTTTTGTAAATTTGACTTATTTCTATTATTTTTTATTTTCACTTATTTTAAACCAAGGACTATTGTGATGCTGACACATGTCAACACCATAATCATCGCCAACCTTTGGCAACTCCTTTCTTCCTTACATCACCTCTAACTCACTATACCTTTAACCTCAACCATCGATCCCTATAGAGGCAAATTGAAGTCCTATAAGATCAGGTATCCATTCCAACTCATAACACCTTCTCCTACATGCACCCCTTCATCTATAATTTTTGATGACAATGTCGTTGAATTGTAGAGTTTAAAACGTGATGAGGAAGGACTTTTGCTAGAGGAGGGTGAACATTAGGGTTTGGGCCCTAGCGCATTACAAAAGCGTGAATATCGTATCATATGTAATCAAGAGCAACTAGTCATACTAGTAGATCAAGAAGTATAATTAAAAAATTTTAAATATATGAAACTATGTGATATGAGAACATTCTCATATCATTTCATCACGATCACAAATTAGTAATAGAATTACCTCTTGAAGCATGTTTGCAATCGCGTATGTCTTGAGGAGAAGACACCTCCTAACCCAAGTCCGATCCGATGAAGGATGCACTTGCGGGTGCGTGTATGAGTTGTGTGCTTCCTGCAATCCAAGTTGAAGATCTGAGCACGAAGTCTCCTGATTTCATCCCATGAAATCAATAGCCTTCCTCATGAGCAAGATGCACCGAAGAAGGCATAGATCCACGAGTAATCACAATGACATCGCGATAACTACGAGGCTCTGTAGGTCAATATGGTGGACTGCGACAACATTGAGAGAGAGAGGGTGTGTATGAGAATAGAGAGAGTTATTACTCTTACAAATGTTGTCAAGAAAGAGCTAGGTCTAGCCTTTCTTTTATAACATATTGAATGTCCACGGATCTTAATCCTTGTGCATACATAATCAATGGTGTAGATTATTGTGTGCTTCAATCAATGGTCATGATTTTGTTGCATAAATTTACAACAACAAATAATCAACTTAAAATAAATGTAATAGATTGTATATTCATAAATATAATTTAATTTTAATTATATTAATCAACATGTGGAATGAATGGGAGCAAGCCTCCTTCCTTTCATAGAGTGGACAACCACATTGAAATAGGACTTAAAGGGGTCATCCGCCCTCTATGTATGGAAGGTGTCTCTCCTACTCCAATTGTGTGAGATCTCATATCTCAACAAAATATTATGCGTGTGCAAAAACTTTTATTGCATAATTATTCAACAAAATAATTCCAAATTATTTTATGATAATTTCAATCATACCATTGACAATCATGAATCATATTCATACATCCAATATAAAATTTAAATTGCATTTACAATTAATTTTCCAATGTGAACCCAATACACATCAACATTTAATTCATAAATACTACTTACAATTAAATCTCTATAACATATCATAAATCACATTTATAATATTTATGATTAGTATGGATAATGATATCCACATTAATCATATACTTGATAATTAAATCGTATTTAATTATCTTAGATGACTATTCTCATGAGTCCAAATAATATGAATCATATTCACATTATTTATGATAATTCAATCATATTTAATTATCCATTTGCCAATGCTCATATACATTATCAACAATTGAATTGTTCTTGAACTCTTTCAAGAACAATGTGTTCTCTATGCGGATACTTGGAGATAAGGACATGGAAATTGTACATTCCATGTATAGTAACTTGATTGAGATCATATCTCAAATCCAGATCTCAAAGACCTCTCAAAGATGTTTGATTAAATCAAACTGTAAATCTAATCTTCTCATTGTATCCGAATCACATTCAGATCAATGTCCAATATTTATACTAAGATTATATTACCAATCTACTGAGAGGAGTCACTAAAATCCAAACATGGTTCATCACTCCCTCAAAATGGAAGTGGCATGGTTATACAATCTTGTACAATTATATTACCCTTGAGTACTCCCAATACCTGTACATGCTATATACTAGAATACTTAGAATAAACACAAAGTTTTAGATCATATTCAGACTATCTTCTTCAGTGTTTTATCACTAAGTTTCTCATTCAGTCATTCGGAGTTGGTATCGATCATATGCTTTCCAAAAGCATATATCATACCTACAAATTCTTGTCATGCTTCCAAAGCAAGACGACCATGCATGGAATTCAATCAGTCCCAATACCTCATGAGTGTGCTCATGTCTTCTTGTTCAGTAGTGAACCCTTACGATCCCTTTGAGAGATAATATTACTCTTATGCCCTTGTATGCACTCCAGCTCATCGGTGCATAGACCTTGATTAAGTCATCAAGCTAATGGTCTGCCTAATTTATATATTTAGACATATAGTTATAAGTCTGTCTCCGGTTAGAGGATGTGTGCCTATATCGTGACAGCATACGACATAGGTCTTGGTTATCTCAAACTCTCCAGGTCAATTCTTTAACCTAACTTATCGAAGACCTCTAAATCCCTATTCATATGAAGAGCACATGAATCAAGAGGTCGATCAGATATCAACCTTCAGAGAAGGAATGCCATCTCCTTCTCATGCTTGAGATATCTCTTAACAATCATTTCTTGGTGCTTGATGAGTCTTCAATCTAACTCTTTAGATATTAACCAAGCACCAATCTCTATGATTTAACCATTGAATCAACAATTGTATGATTATCAAGATGGTCATGGTACATAATCGTAATTGTACCAAGGGTTTTTATAAGTGCATTCATTCATTTAATCTCAGACAAAGAGTGAAATAAACCAATAACCTTTACTGATATATCAAATATTACAATAACATTTATTATAGGAATGGTTCGCCCTGAGCTCATATGGCTAACAATCTCCCACTAGCCCACAGAATCATTCAGGTACAATATTTAAATCCATGCTCATTACATGTTGGTCGAAAAACTTTTGGGGTAAAGGCTTGGTAAGGGGATCAACAACGTTGTCAGCAGAGGCCACGTTGGTGATGACAATGCCACCACGCTTTTGAATCTCTTGAATGATGTGATATTTTCTTTCCACGTGTTTTCTCTTTTGATGCTACCTGGATTCCTTCGCCTGAGCTATGGCTCCCGTGCTATCGGAGAGCAGAAGGATGGGAGTACAAGAGGAAACTACGCCAAGTTCCAGTATGAACTTGTGCAAACACACTACCTCTTTTGCAGCATATGATGTGGCAATTATTAGGCTTATGTTGTTGAATCAGTAGTAGTGTCCTACTTCTTGCTTCTCCAGCTCACATCACCGTCATTCAAAAAGAACACAAACCCTAAAGTTGACTTGAAATCATCTCTATCAGATTGGAAGTCTAAATCTGTGTATTCTAACACTTGAAGATCACCATCTCCATAAATCAAGATGTAATATTGTGCCCGTCTTAGATACTTAAACATGTCCTTCACTACATTCCAATGTTGTTCTCCATAGCATGATTTGTAATAGCTTACCACTCCTGCTGCATGGTAGATATCTAGCTCTGTGCACATCATGGCATGCATTAGGCTACCCATAGTTGATGTGTAGGGGCATCCAACCATTGCTTTCTTATCCTCAACACTTTGAGGAGCCATTCCTTTAGATAGGTGAACACCATGTGATAAGGGAAGGAATACTTTCTTGGAATTCTCTATATGGAAATGATTCAAGATCTTCTTATATGTACCCATGTTGTGAGAATCTCAAAATCATATTTTCTCTGTTTCTGAACAGCTTCATGCCCAAGATATAAGAGGTTTCTCCAATATCTTTCATCTCGAAGGTATGGGACAGCCAAATCTTAACAATAGTCATCATCCCTATATCATTCCCAATGATAAGGATGTCATCTATG
Organism: Ottelia alismoides; assembly: GCA_037367405.1. NCBI lineage: Eukaryota > Viridiplantae > Streptophyta > Magnoliopsida > Alismatales > Hydrocharitaceae > Ottelia > Ottelia alismoides. The sequence goes on along the minus strand of JAZKJV010000283.1, from coordinate 132,834 downwards.
TAAAGCACAATGAACACAATGGCACTCCCAATAAGCTTCTTGCACACACATGGTTCATCAAGATTCTAAACGAAATCATAAATATTTATGGTTTCATAATATCTGATTTTCTAGCTACAGGAAGCTTTTTTAAGCCCATAGATGTATTTCTTCAACTAGCATACTTTGCCTTCCTTAGTTATGAAGCCCTAGGGCTGCTCCATATAGATATCCTTCTCGAGTTGTCCAGTGAGGAATGTCATTTTGATGTCCATTTGCTTAATGTTGTAGTCAAGCTATGCAACTTTAGCTAGCAGTGCCCTGATAGATTTAAGCATAGCCACATGAGAGAATGTCTCATCTTAGCCGATGCCTTTTCTCTGTGTGTAGTCCTTTGTTACGAGTAGTGCCTTGAAGGTCTCTACCTTCCCATCATGCTCCCTCTTTCCTTTGAAGATTTATTTACACCTAATGAGTTTTACCCCTCTAGGTGGATCCTCTAGGGTCTATATAATGTTCTCGTACATGGAGTCTATTTCAGACTTCATTGCTAGCATCCATCTATCCATGTCATGATCCGTGAGTGCTTCTTCAAATGAAGTTGGATCAATTTTAGTTTCACCAGACACATGGAATCTATACCTTCTAAGTGGTACAACCACCCTCGAACTCCTTCGAAGAGGTACAAATATGCCATCTTTATCACATCTTCAGTTTCTAGTTCATACAGTCTCTACTGCATATCCCAAGAAGCTAAGAGGTAAATGTGCTTTGCTCATCATTGAATGGACCATGTCCATGATAGCCTTATTGTGTATTCGGCAACACCAATTAGTTGGGGAGTTCCAAGAGTCAAGAATAGCCTCGCATCGTGTAACCTTATTACAAAAGGGGCTCCGTTCATTTCACCTCGAATGCAATGGTTAAAGTTTGGACCTATAGAAAATCTAAGGGTCCATCCTTTATCAATCTATTGATCTTATCAACAGATAAATGACCAATCCTTGATGCCAAATCATATTAGAATGATTTTTGTACTCTCTTGTTCTTTTAGGGTTTTTATTAGTGTATGTTACATTCATGACAGATTCATTAATGCATAATTCATAGAGTCCACCAGAATTTGGAATAGTAGCTGCAATATATTTATCATAATGACTTATGACAAGTTTGTCACATAATAAGAATGAATATCTCTTTATAACTAACATAGATACAGATATAAGGTTCTTTCTAACATCTAGAACATAAAGACATTCTTTAAGTACAAGGACTCTCCCACTAGATATTATTGTATGCATGTCCCAATGGTGATTGCTGCAACCCCATCTAGATAACTATCTCCCCTTCATCAAGATTCCTAATTTTCTGAAACAGATGCAACAAATTGCATACATGAACCGAAGAACCAGAATCAATGTCCCAACTATCTTCTCATCTTATGAGAAAATTGGGTTCGTTAATGAAAGTAGATTCTATACATGTTGGGGCTTTACCTTTCTCAATAGTTTTTAGGTATTTTGGGCAGTTACACTTCCAGTGTCCCAACTTCTTGCAGTGATGATAAACATTGATCTTCTTCGATGCCATCAATGTAGAAGCATGAGAAGATGAACCAAAAGCTTGACTCTTCTACTTTTTCTTCTAGACCGGACCCTTCCGAGCCCCATATTTACGATCGTGCTTCCCTTTGACTTGTGTAACCATTGCACTGCTAGCAGAATTCTGTTTCTTCATTACGTCTTCTACATACTTTAATGAAGCCATGAGGTCGGTGTTTGTTAACCTCAACTTATTCATATTGTACGATATCACAATGTTGGTGAAAGACTTGGGCAGAGATAGCAGAATGAAGTCGGACTGTATATCTACGTCCATCAAAGCCCTGAGAGTATCCAGTTCATAGAGATAACCGAACATTTTGCTTACGTGCTCTCTAATGGAAGTCCATTATTGCATCTTGCAACAAAAAAGCTCTTTCATTATATTGTTATGATGAGTGTGGTTCACGTCATCGAACATATCTTTCAGATTCAACATTATATCTTGGCAACCATCCATGTCCACATGTTGCTACAACATATTGGATAGAGATCCTAGTATATAATGAAGGATATGGGAAAATCCTCAAGCGCATCACGGAAGTGTGAGGATCACATCGAATGCTATCGGGAGCGACTAATTGTATTAGTTGCTCGATGCAGTAGAATTTAAAAATTTTAAATGTGATGAAACCACATGATCCAAGAACCTTTCTCAGATCATTTCATCTAAACCACAATAGGTATAACGTTTACCTCTTGAAGCGTGGTTGCGATCAAGTCTCTAAACTAAGAGACCTCCCGTCTCAAGTCCGATCCGACAGAGGAGATGCTTGCGAGTGCGTTGATGAGATGCGTCCTTCTCGCAGTCCAAGTTGATGATCCAAGCGGTCAATCTCCTAATCTCGTCAAACGAGATTCGACGTCTTCTTCATGAGCGAGGCGCATCAAAGGAGACAGAGATCCACGAGCAAATACTCCGACAACATAACGACTATGCTGCGATGATGGCGACTCTATGTAAGGCTCCATGATGGACGGCCACAAGAGAGAGGAAGAGAGTCTTGGCATGTAGAGAGAGAGAGAGGGAGAGAGAATTAGTTTATGTTGTAAACGTGTAACTCGAAGAGCAAGGAATGCCTCTTCTTATATAGGGTATTGGGAATCCATGGATCCCAATCCATGGACAACACACAATCAATGGATGAGATTGATTTGTGTTTCTTTCAATGGTTAGGATGTTGTTGTAAAAACACAACATCAAATGATTTATTTTAAATTAATTACATTGATAAATCAACATAACTAATTTCAAATTAAACCATATTTGACTAGAGATGGGATAATGAGGAGACTTAACCTCTTTCACTAGAAAGGGGGGACGACTACTCTTCTCCACATGGAGAGTAGTGGTCGTCCACTCCTCTTGAGTGGAATGGGTCAATCTCCTCCAATTATCATGAGATCTCATTATCTCATGATATCTTTTAAATTTGCAACAATTCTTGTTGTAAATATTTTACACAAAATAATTCACAATTATCTTTTGAAAAACTTCAATCAAGCCATTGAAGTTATGTGAATTCATTCACAATCCAAAACAAAATGTAATTATATTTCAATTAATCATTCAATGTGAATCCAATACACATTAACAATTAATAAACAAATATAAATCATAACATGCTCTCTCTAATATATTATAAATCATATTTATAATATATCTGATTAATATAGATAGTGTTATTCATATTATTTGTATCCATGATAATTAAATCACATTTAATCATCTTGGACCTATGTGCCTAAATAACATGAATCACATTCACATTTTTCACATCTTTGATAATTAAATCACATTTAATTATCTCATATAAGTCTCCCAATAATATGAATCAAATTTATAATATTCATGATAGTTAAATTATGTAATTATCAATTTTCTCAATGCTCAGATAGATATATCGACAATGAAATTATCCATGAACTCTTTCAAGGATAATGTGCTTTCTCCGTCGATACTTGGAGATAAGAATAGGGCGATTGTATTGTTCCACATATATTGACTTGGATATTGAGATCACATCTCAAATCCATATCTTGCGAACCTCTCATAGATGCTTGATTAAATCAAGACCGCAAATCTAATCTTCTCATTACATCTGAATCACATTCAAATCAATGTCCAACATTTGGATTAAGATCAAATTACTTCTCTATGAGAGGAGTCACTAAATCCAGACCTGTTTCATCTCTCCCTCGTAATGGAAGTGTCATGGTTATATAATCGTTTATTTTCACATCACCCTCAGGTATTCCTAATACATGTACATCCTGCATACTGAAAGACCCAGAATAAACCCGAAGTTTTAGATCTCTATTAGACTGTCTCCTTCAGGGTTTTATCATTAAGTTTCTCATTTGACTATTGGAGTTGGTATCGATCATATACTTTCCAAAAGCATATATCATACCCAGGTGTTGATCATATACTTTCCAAAAGTATATATCAAACCTACAAATTCAGTCAAGCTTCCAAAGCGAGATGACCGTGCCCAAAATTTAATTATTCCCAATATCTCATGAGTGAGCTCATGTCTTCCGGTTTAGTAAATGAACATGTATGACCCCTTTGAGAGATCGTATTACTCATATGCCCTTGCATGCACACCAGCGCGCCGGAGTATAGACCTTGGTAAGATCATCAACCTATTGGTCTACCAAATGTACATACTCAGACACATAATAACACATCTGTCTCCCGTCAGAGGATGCATGCCTATATCGTGACAACATATGACATAGATATTTGGTTATCTTGATCTCATTAAGTCAACTCTTTGACCTAACTAATCTGACACCTCCGAATCTCTATTCCCATGCAGAGGACCTGCATCAAGAGGTCGGTCAGATATCAGCCAAGTGAGAAAGGATTGCCATCTCCTACTCAGGCTGGAGATCATATCTTAACAATCATTTGACGGTACTTATTGAGTCCTTAATCTAACTCTTTAGATATTCATCCAAGCATCGACCTCTATGATTCAATAATTGAATTAACAACTGTGATCATTAAGATGGCCATGGTACATAACCCTAATTGTACTAAGGGACCTATTATGAAAATTAGTTATTCTTCATTTCAGATCAGGGAATGATATTTGCAATAACATTTATTGCATAATGGCTCGTTGTGGGCTCACATGTCCAACATATAACACATGGCCAATGAACGGTCTTCATCATATTTTCCATTGAACTTGTGTTCTTCCAATGTTTGAGGGGTTGCTTGCTTGTTTTTGGTGAGCACATAGTCGATACGCTTTATAAAAAGAATTAAGACCTTTTAGATCTCCATCTCTAAAGTCTTAAGATCTTGAAGATAAGACTTAGAGATCACTATCTCTAAAGTCTTGTCATCTATGAAGATATTGTTATTACTGCAATCAAGTGTTTTATTTCCATAGTAGGATTAGTAACAATTAACTACTCCCACTGCATGGCAGACATCTGGCTTTTGTACACATCCGTCATACATCTGGCTTCTCATAACTGATGCACAAGGGCAAGCAGTTCTAGCATTCACTTCCTCAACTCTTTGAGGTGCTATCCCTTTAGATAGGTCAGTACCACATCTTAAGCAAAAAGAAGCCTTTCTTGGAATTTTGCAAAAGATGGAATATGTCCAAGGTGTACCACTAATGCGACGGTTCCAATGCCTTCTTCTCTTTGCTTCTGAACACTTTCAAAACTAAGATCTTAAGAGGTTTCCTTGAGATTATATCTCAATGTATAGAATAGATAGTCTATAAAAACACTTATTATTATCCTTATATCATTCCAAATGATTAGGATATTATCTACATTTAGCACGATGAACACAATGTCACTCCCACTAAGCTTCACATGGCTCATCAAGATTCTATCTGAAATCATAACATTTATGATTTCATCAGATCCGATGTTCCAACTACAAGAAGCTTATTTGAGTCCCTAGATGGAATTCCTTAGCTTGCACACCTTGTATTTGTCATCCATGAAGCCATGGGGCTTATTCATATGAATCTCCTTGAATAGGTACTCATAGAGGAATGCAAAATTGACTTCCATCTCGAAGATGTCAAAGTCAAGTTGTGTAGCTATAGATAACAATATCCTGATGGATTTAAGCAAGGCCACTGAAGAGCAAGTCTCATTGCAAGCAATGTCTTCTTTTCGGTGTGTATCTTGTGGATACGAGATGTGCTTTGAAAGTCCCTCCCTTCTCATCAGGTTCCCTCTTTCTCTTGAAGATCCATTTACACCTTAACGGGTCTTACCCATATAGGTGGATCCTTGAGGTTCCACATACAACACTTGTATATGAAGTCTACTTTAGACTTAATTGCTAACTTCCATCTTTCCATGACATGATCTTCAGAAGCTTCATCACATGAAGTTCGATCATTGTCAGATTTCTCTAACACATGAAATTCATCCTCAAACTCATTTGAAGAGGTATTAGTGTTTCACCTTTAATTGTCCTTTTACTTTCCAATTTCAAGAGCCTTATTATCTTCTCAAGATTAAATAAGTTCCTTCACTTCATTTTCATCTTGATTCTCAAGAGAGTCATCCTCTAAGAATCACATCCTTAGAGATGAGATCTTTTAAGAATCTCAAGATCATAAACTAGGCATCCAATACCATCCTTTATTTTCCTAATGAAGTGGCATTCTCTTGTTCTAGATTCCATCTTACTTGCATCCATGACAAATTTATGGACCAAGTAACCTTTAATCCTCAAGTGTCCAACACTAGGCTCCAAACCATAGCTTATGAGGATGTGGATTTAGATATGCACGGAATCTCATTAAGGATATATATTGTAGTCATATATACCTTGGAAACTAAGAGGTAATTATGCTAACATTCATCATTGACCAAATCATGTCACACATGATCTAATTGTATCTCCCTACAACTCCATTGAGTTTAGGTGTATTAGGAGGATTGACGTAGGAATGATATTCCTTTCTCTATAAGGTATTTTTTGAATTCAACTAATAGGTATAATCTACCTTGATTAGATAAAATTTACTTCATCTTCCTTCAAACTTTGGTTCTGAACCAAAATTGTGAAATCTTTGAACACGTCATAGGTTTCTAAAGTGAAGGGAGAAAACTCATATCACAATTAATCATCAAATGATATCACATATCATGAATGTTTATTATGATACGGATGATCCACATACATCAATATGTATGAGATCTTAAATACCTTGGCATCTAACACCATTTCCAGAGAAGGGTGTATTAGACATTTTACTTTGAATCTCTATTCATAAGAATGTAAGTTTTGAACCTTTAGACAATCTAACGTTCAATATCTTACTAGTATATTCATTTCATCAATAGACATATGTCCAAGATTTGATGCTAGATCATTGTCAAATGATCTCCGTCCTCCAATTGATCTTGTTAAGGTTTAATTTCAGTTTTAAAAATGTTAATGAACCATTCATTAATTTTCTAATTTAGTAGAGTCCTCCAGATATCAAAAATACTATCTGAAATATATTCATCATAACTCTTTATGATAGGTCTATTCCAGAATTCATGTTTATTTCCAACATTTAGAAATAAACAATGAGTGTATTCTAATATCTAGGTCATAGAGACATTCTCTAAGACTAAGGGCTCTACCACTGAAAATATGATGTCTATTTATCCAAGAGAGGTTGTATCAACCATTGCATCAATATCTATAGATGACTATTAAACTTTAAGATCAAATTTTCTAGTCTTCTAAAACATATGCATCCAATTGCAAATGTTATTAGAAGAATGAGATATAATTATTAGACTTTTATCTTATCCAATAAAAAAGTCAATTTCAATGATTATATGTATATGTAGATTATTCTGATGCACTATATGGGTCCTTATCTAAGGATCCAAGATAGGCTTGATTGTCATACTATCAATACATCGGCTTATTGCAGTATTGACATTTATCCAACTCTTTGGATGTCATATGTGTGGAAACCATAGAAGTACAGTCAACTCTTTGACTTTCCTTCTAACTTGGGTCCGACCCATGCTTCCACTACGCTCCTTTGATCTATAGACAACCATTTTTTAAGACAAAGGTTCTCTTAAAAGATTTCAATATAAGTATACATGCTTCATTCAATTCATACTATATGAATATTATGAAGTTTCATGAATGATTAGAGTATAAATAGTAGAATGATGACACTCATCATATCTACATACATCTTAACTCTTATAGACTTAGGTTCAGGTAGGTACTCAAATATTTGAATACATCATCTCTTATAGACTTACCATTTTGCATGATGAAATGAACCATGTCATTCATGATTAAATGTCGAAAGCACATATGTATGCCAGAACATCTTTCTTAGATTTTATAAGGATTGTTTGACAATTACGATCATCATCGACATGTCACTTCTAAAGTACATTTGATGAGAGATCAAGACTATAGAGATATATAAGCCCCGGGTTGTTGTCTTATTATCTATTTAATTGTATTTCCTCATTATTATGAGGAAACTTGCATGTTGCAACCATGTACAATATGTGTCCAACTGCAAGTACAATATCTTGATCATGTATCCAATCCATGATATTTTACTGATTATTATTGAGTATAGTACTGAGTGGGTTTAATGAGGATTATCTGAAATAAGAAATTTACATAACTATATATAAATATATATACATATTTTACTTTGATTTAGGACTTTTATATCAAAGTTGTCTTGCCTTGTCAACATTGAAAGTTCATTCCTTTAATCACTTTCAATGTAAGAGATATACTTACCATTATATCTCTAACAAGATCTGGGATCTCCTTTCTTATCTTTGTCACATCCCAATAATATGAGAACTTGCAACTTGGACTCATTTCGCCTTGCAAGTCCAACTTGCATCTCCCAATTCGGTCTTTAACACCCGAGCCCACCACCCCTAAGGTGACGTTTATCCATCATTAATTGAACCAACCGTTAAAAGGAATACAACTCGCTATGCACAATCCAATATGTCCCCAATAATATGATAACTCCATATTAGGGTCACTACGCATACGTCCTTACTCTTTCGAGAAGCAAAGAGCCCGATCCTGATGGCTTGTATGCAGGAGCTGTCACTTCGGATAGGTGTCTCCTACATACAATCTCTGGCGACGTAAACCTTTGCTTTGACGAGAGATCATGTATGTCACTTATATGATTCTCAACCTTATATTCAAATTTTAATTAATCAATATGAATAATATTCACTATGATTAATTCTTCCGAGGGAATTACAACTCTATTCATGATAGAGTGTTTTAGTTTTAATTAGATTCCAATTAATCTAATCATATTAAATTAATGATCTAATTAATATCCAATAAACATTCTTAATTGTTAATTCAAATATAGTATTATCTTAAATACGTATTATTTCGAATTTTAATAATTAGACATACATCATGATTTTCTCAAGCATTATACCAACCCTACCCACTGTCGTGGCCAATACCAATGGGAGTGGGACAGACCGCACACGGTGCAACCTGCTACCCCAATGCTCCCCGACTAGACATCGTATTCGCCTCGGGAAAGGATAATGCAAAATAGATCACTTTGTACTTGATATGATAATCGGTTTTTCAACCGAAGTTATACCATATAATAATAATCAAAACTATATTGATTATAAGGAAATTTGCTTAACAATCTCCCAAACCTATTCAAGCAACATGTTTGTTGGAAAGTGTATGATGTATCCAATTTGTGATCTAGATCAAATCTAATCATTTATTCATTAAGGCAATGTCATTTAAGGGAACAATTATCATCAAATATTTTCCAAATATTATACATAATTATTCCATGAAATTAACCATTAATTTCACTAGTTTCTTAAATGACAATCACAAGGTTGTTGATAAAGATTGCAATTTCCAGCAGTAACCCTCACTAACTAAAACTATCATATCTCTTCCATTTTAAATCCAAATCATGCAAAATCAATTTTCAAAGTTTTCTAACTTGATTTAAAATAGAAACCAAGTGATTAGAATGCATTTATAGGCGTTTAAAAACAATACTTAACTCCTTAATTACGTCATGATTCGCTACCCCCAGAACTGTGGATATATGGTCATTAAAAAGATAATAATTATAGTTATCGGATTCCAAATCACGCAAACTCAAATCCCACGATTTTCTTAACTAATGGGAAACATTATTCAAGTGATAGTTTTATTTTTAAACATTTTAAATAGGATCTAAATTAATCACAAAACAATGCTGCGAAAATTGATATGCGATAAAATGTTCACAATCCTTATGAGCCCAAATCTTCTTAGATTTATGGATCACATCCAAAACCTTCAACATGGCTCTAATAACAATTGAAGGATATGGAAATATCCTCAAGAGCATCACAGAAGCATGAGGATTGCATCGAATGCGATCGGGAGCGACTAGTCGCACTAGTTGCTCGATGTAGCGCAATTTAAAATTTTTAAATGTGATGAAACCACATGATCCAATAACCTTTCTCGGATCATTTCATCTAAACCACAATAGGTATAAGATTTACCTCTTGAAGTTTGATTGCGATCAAGTCCCTAAACTAAGAGACCTCCTATCTCAAGTTCGATCTGAAGGAGGAGACGCTTGAGATAGCGTTGATGAGATGCGTCCTTCTCGCAATCCCAGTTGATGATCCACGCGACGAATCTCCTGATCTCATCACACGAGATCCGACGTCTTCTTCACGAGCGAGGCGTATCAAAGGAGACAAAGATCGACGAGCAAATACTCCGGCAGCATAATGACTATGATGCGGCGATGGCGATTCTCTCTAAGGCTCCATGATGGACGACCACAAGAGAGAGAGGAAGAGAGTCTTGGCGTGTAGAGAGAGAGAGAGAGAGAGAGAGGGAGAGAATATTAGTTTATGTTGTAAACACGTAACTCGAAGAGTAAGGAATGACTCTTCTTATATAGGGTTTTGGGAGTCCATGGATCTCATTCCATGGACAACACACAATTAATGGATGAGATTGGTTTATGTTTCCTTCAATGTCTAGGATGTTATTGTAAAAACACAACATCAAATGATTTAACTAAATTAATTTACATTGATAAATCAATATAACTAATTTCAAATTAAACCATATTTGACTAGAGATGGGATAATGAGGAGACTTAACCTCTTTACCTAAAAAGAGGGGACAACTACTCTTCTCCACGTGGAGAGTAGTGGCCGTCTACTCCTCTTGAGTGGAATGGGTCAATCTCCTCTAATTATCATGAGATCTCATTATCTCATGATACCCCTTATTTTTACAACAACTCTTGTTCTAAATATTTTCCACAAAAATAATTCACAATTATCTTGTGAAAAACTTCAATCAAGCCACTGAAATTATGTGAATCTCATTCACAACCCAAAACAAAATGTAATTATATTTTCAATTAATTATTCAATGTGAATCCAATTCATATTAACAATTAATCAACAAATATAAATCATAACATGCTCTCTCTAATATATTATAAATCACGTTTATAATATATCTGATTAATACAGATAGTGCTATCCATATTATTCGTATCCATGATAATTAAATCACATTTAACCCAAATAACATGAATTGCATTCACATTATTCACATCTTTGATTATTAAATCACATTTAATTATCTCAGATAACTCTCCTAATAATATGAATTAAATTAATATTATTCATGATAGTTAAATCACATTTAATTATCGATTTTCTCAATGCTCATATATATATATCAACAATGAAATTATCCATGAACTCTTTCGAGGATAATGCACTTTCTCCGTGGATAATTGGAAATAAGGATAGGGCGATTGTATTGTTCCACATATAGTGACTTGGATATTGAGATCACATCTCAAATCCAGATCTTGCGGACCTCCCATAGATGCTTGATAAAATCAAGACCACAAATCTAATCTTCTCATTACATCTGAATTACATTCAGATCAATGTCCAACATTTGGACTAAGATCTGGTTACTTCTCTATGAGAGGAGTCACTAAAATCCAGACATATTTCGTCACTCCCTCGGAATGGAAGCGTCATGGTTATACAATCATTTATGTTCACATCACCCTCAGGTATTCCTAATACTTGTACATCCTTCATACTGGAAGACCCAGAATAGATAAGAAGTTTTAGATCTCTTTTAGACTGTCTCCTTTAGGGTTTTATTATTAAGTTTCTCATTTGACTATTGGGAGTTGGTATCGATCATATACTTTCCAAAATCATATATCATACCCAGGTGTTGATCATATACTTTCCAAAAGTATATATCAAACCTCCAAATTCAGTCAACCTTCCAAAGCGAGATGACCGTGCACGAAATTTGATTCTTCCCAATATCTCTTGAGTGAGATCTTGTCTTTTGGTTCAGTAAATGAACCTGTATGATCCCTTTAAGAGACCGTATTACTCATATGCCCTTACATGCACACCAGCGCGCCGGTGTATAGACCTTGGTTAGGTCATCAACCTATTGGTCTGCCAAATGTACATACTCGGACATATAATAACACATCTGTCTCCAGTCAGAAGATGCATGCCTAAGATGTGACAGCATACGGCATAGGTCTTTGGTTATCTCGATCTCGTTAAGTCAACTCTTTGACCTAACTAATCTGACACCTTCGAATCTCTATTCCCATGCAGAGGACCTGCATCAAGAGGTCGGTCAAATATCATCCAAGTAAGAAAGGATTGCCATCTCCTACTCAGGATGGAGATAATCTCTTAACAATCATTTGATAGTACTTGATGAGTCCTTAATATATCTCTTCAGATATTCATCCAACCACCAGCCTCTATGATTCAATAATTGAATCAACAACTAAATGATCATTAAGATGGCCATGGTACATAACCCTAATTGTACTAAGGGACCTATTATGCAAATTAGTTATTCTTCATTTCAGATCAGGTAATGATATTTGCAATAACATTTATTGCATAATGGCTCGTTGTGGGCTCGCATGTCCAATATATAATACATGGCCAATGAATGATCTTCATCATATTTTCCATTGAATTTGTGTTCTTCCAATGTTTGAGGGGTTGCATGCTTGTTTTTGGTGAGCACATAGTTGATACGCTACAGAAAGAACAAGGTCCAAGTTTCAGATCTAGTTTGATTAATTAGGTTCGATCAACTTGTTGACCTCCAGAAGACTGTTGAGCGGGTTCGTGGATTTCATATCTGAGATTAAGAATGCATTTACATAGAACATAAAAATAATTATATATTCAAAATTTAATCTATTTGATTAAGGATTTTTAATCAATTTAGTCTTGCCTTTTCAACTCTGAAAGTCCATTCCCTTATTAAACTTTCAAAGAAAAGATATACTTGCCGCTATATCTCTAGCAAAATTAGGGATATCCTTTTTACCTTTGTTACATCCCAATAATATGAGAAATTGCAACTCAGATAAAAAAGGGAACTCATTCCGCCTTGCAAGTCTAATTTGCATTTCCCAATTCGATCTTTAACACTCAGTCCCACCACCCCTAAGGTGATGTTGACTCATTGTTAATTGAGTCAACGGTCAATAGAAATAGAACTCGCTATGTGCAATCTAATACTGCCTCAATTATATGAGGAGCAATTTTGGGGTCACTACACAGATGACCTTACTCTTTCGAGAAGCAATGAGCTTGATCCATGTGCACTTTTATGTAGGAGCTATCACTTAAATAGGCATCTCCAGCATATAATCCATGGCGACGGAACTCTTCGCCATGACGGGAGATCATGGATGTTATTTATATGATCCTTCATATCCCATTTAAATTTTATTTAATTATCTTGAATCATATTCATATAATTAATTCTTCCAGGGAACTTATATTTCTAGTTATAATAGAGTATTTATTTTAATTGGATCTAATTAATTTAATCATATTGAATTAATCAACAATTCAATTCAATCATCAAATATTTAGGAGTTGCTTGATATCACTATATAGTATACACCCTCATATTGTACAATTGCACTATTTAATTAGTTATTTAAAGTACGCAAAGACTTCTCAGGCTACCCATCCTTGAAATATATCAAGATAGGTCGGATCAATAATGCTAATAGGGAGCGCTTCCACTACAGTGCAGGGTTTCAATTAAGTAACCTATTAGCATATCCACAGCCTAGACACCATCACTGAATCAATTCAAGATAATACAATTGGTATAAATTGTACTAAGAGGTTTTATCAGTCACATGCTCTTGGTGACCAGCGTATATAGTAATCACTCAGAAATCTTAGGCATCTTAAAACATTTCAAGGATCCTAAATTTCTAGTCATATCAAGCAAACATGTTTTGCATGTAAGAGTTGATCTACAACTATAATAGGCTAACTAGGGTTTTGTCATGAAACAATCATTCACTAGTGATTTATTTTTAATGAAATATTTTCATAAATATTAAGCATCAATTTAATTATGGCAAATTCATAATTTCCTTGATTTACATTGAATGATAAACACATTAAGAAAGTAATCTTGATGATCCAATCATCATCTGACCCATTTCCACTAAATATGAAAAATCTAAGGCAAACGAAGTCGGAATCGCACGAAATAAATTTGAGTGATTTGTCAGTTTTATTATCTACTAAATCAAAGCACATTTCATGTTTCATGATGGAAAAAGTAACTATTAATTTATTACAGATCCGTGATTGCATGCAAAAACAATATCATTGCGGTAACTTTTCGAATTTTAATTTATTCATCTTTGATGCCAACAATCGGATACTACTTTGCGATCATATTTAGAATTCTAAATACCTTTTATTATCCATAAAAAATTGTTCAAACAGTGCATAAAACATTTTCTTTTTATTTTAGCGAAAAACAATTCGAAAAATGCATCTTATGCATAAACTACGACTCCCTGCACATCTGATATACAAAACCTTGTTCCCTTAAGCTTTGCATCAGACCCAAGACCTTTGAGAAAGGCTCTTATACCACTTGAAGCCTAGGGTTTGGTCCTTAGTGCACCACAGAAGTGTGAAGATCAAATCATATGCGATCAAGAGCGACTAGTCATACTAATAGCTCAGGGTAGCATAATTTTAAAAATTTAAATAGATGAAACTATATGATATGAGAACACTTCTCCTATAGTTCCATCAAGATCACAAATGAGTAATATGCACTTGCAAGTGCGTGGATGAGACACGTGTTTCCCACAATCTGAGTCGAAGATCGAGCAAAAAGTCTCCTGTTTTTGTTCCATGAAATCAATAGCCTTCCTCACGATCAATATACATTGAAGAAGGTGGAGATCCACGAGCATCCGATTTGACAACACAATGGCGTTGCAACGACTGTGAGGCTCTCTAGGTCAATATTGTGGATGGCCACAATATTGAGAGAGAGAGGGTATGTATGAGAATAGAGAGATAGAGAGAAAGATTTATTGCTCTTACAATTATTGTCATGAAAGAGCTAGGTCTAGCCTTTCTTTTATATAGTGGATGCCCATGGATCTCAATCCATGTGCACACATAATCAATGGTGTAGATTATTTTGTGCTTTCAATTAATTACCATGATTTTGTGGCATAAATTTGCATCAACAAAAAATAATTTAAAATAAATTAATATATTGAATATTCATCAATATAGTTTAATTTGAACTAAATCAATAAACATGTGAAATGAATGGGAGGAGAACGAGCCTCCTTCATTTATAGAGGGACGACCACCTTGAAATAGGACTCAATGTGGTCGTCCACCCTCTATGTATGGAAGGTGGCTCTCCTACTCATATTGTGTGAGATCTCATATCTCAAAAAAATATTATGCATGCGCAAAAAATTTTGTTGCATAATTATTCACCAAAATAATTCCAAATTATTTTGTGATACTTTTAATCATGTCATTGACAATTATGAATCATATTCATACATCCAATATAAAATGTAAATTGTCTTTATAATTAATTGTTCAATGTGATCCAATTAACATCAACATTTAAATCGTCAATACTATTTACAATTTAATCTCTGCAATATATTATAAATCACATTTATAATATTTATGATTATTATGGATAGCGATATCATCATTAATCATATCCTTGATAATTAAATCATATTTATTTATCATAGATGACTATTCTCATGTGTCCAAATAATATGAATCATATCCACATTATTTTATGATAATTAAATCATATTTGATAATCCATTTCCCAATGCTCGGATGCATTATCACAATTATTCTTGAACTCTTTCAAGAATAATGTGCTTACTTTGCGGACACTTGGAGATAAGGACATAACGATTATACATTCCATGTATAGTGACTTGGATTGAGATCATATCTCAAATCCAGAGATCGAAAACCTCTGAAAGATGTTTAATTAAATCAAACTGTGAATCTAATCTTCTCATTGTATCTGAATCACATTCAGATCATTGTCCAACATTTAGACTAAGATTGGATTAATAATCTTTTGAGAGGAGTCAGTAAAATCCAAACATGTTTCATCACTCCCTCGGAATAGAAATGTCATGGTTATACACTCATTTATGATCACATCACCTTCAAGCATTTCCAATAGTTGTACATCCTGCATACTAGAAGACCTAGAATAAACCCAAAGTTTTAGATCATATTTAGATTTTCTTGTTTAGGGTTTTATTATTAATTTCTTATTCAGTCATTGGGAGTTGGTATCAATCAAATGCTTTCCAAAAGCATATACCATACCTACACATTCTTATCATGCTTCCAAAGCAAGACAACCATGCATGGAATTCGATCGGTCCAAATACCTCATGAGTGAGCTCATGTCTTTCGGTTTATTAATGAACAATATGATCCATTTGAGAGATCATATTACTCCATATGCCCTTGTATGCACACCAGCTCGTCGATGTATATACCATAATTAGGTCATGAATCTAATGGTCTGCCAAATGTACATACTTAGACATATAGTAATACTTCTATTTCTGATCAGAGGATGTGTGCCTATATCGTGATAGAATACGACGTAGGCCTTATTTATATCGATCTTGCTAGGTCAACTCTTTGACCTAACTTATCTGATACCTCTGAATCTCTATTCCTATGTAAAGGATCTGCATCAAGAGGTCAATCAGGTATCAACCTTTGGAGAAGGATTGCCATCTCCTTCTCTGTTTGGAGATCATCTCTTAACAATCATTTGACAGGGCTTGATGAGTCCTCAATCTAACTCTTTAGATATCATCCAAGCTCCGACCTCTAAGATTCAACCATTGAATCAATAGTTGTATGATTACTAATATGACCATGGACATATAAAAGACCTTATAAGTGCATTCTCTCATTTAATCTCAGTGAAATAAACCAACAACCTTTATTGATATATCGAAAATTACAAAAATATTTATTATAGGAATGGTTTTCCCGGGCTCAGATGGCCAACAGAGGGATCTACAGTGTAAATTTTCCTTGCTTTTCACCAATCGACATATACCATTAGCCTTTTATGAATAGCTAAATAGCTCAATTAATTATGCTTTGTTATAATACGACCAATTAGCAATCGCTCAAAACTGAGTCTGAAGATCTCTGTGAAGAGGACTTGGTTTAAATTTATCCTGAGTAATTCCAGGGTCGGACACAAGGACATGAGATATAATGTAATTAATCATATGTTAATATATATGCTAAGTGATCAATACATTATCTAGGTCAAAAGATACAAAACAATGCATCAGAAGACAATATAAATGAACATGCATTTTTATTCTGCAAGTTAAATAATTACAAAATGAACAAAATGAATTGAATAACATGTATATAAATACATAATTTATGCCCTTAAATTACATGTCAACTTAAGGATAAATTAGAATATCAAAGTCCAATTGAGAAATTACTCAAAGCCAATGTAAAATTAATATGAAGAATAACACCTAAGTTATCTCTGAGAAATTAGTCATTAATTAAAAGTCCAATTAGAGAACTAAGCATGCAATATCGAAAAGAATTTGATAAGAAACAAACTGTAATTTAAATAATCTCAATTAGAGTTCATATGCAAAAGTTATTACAAAATCACCAGGGGTATAAGTGCAAGAAAACATAATAAAATTCACACAAATTTATGACATTTTAGTCTTGTTAGGGGTATAAATGTAAATATGAAAAGTCGATTGAAAACATATTGCAAATATCCCTTGTACGGGGGTATGCATATAAATAAGTGGAGCCGAGGGTCCATATCTGTAATTTATCCATGCACATCACGTGGCTCATGCGCTCCTGGTCTGAAATGTGAATTAAAGATTCCGAGGGTGCTTCAACTAAAATTTTCCCAGCCCTCGCGTACCACGTTTGTGCGACAAGGCTCGACTATAGGCTTGGCTCAGGGAAGGTGGTCCGGGCCACGTAGGTGGTGCGGTTGCTTCGTGGCTACTCTTGTCTCTACCGAGGCTCGAGGTGTTGTACCAAAGCTGTGGACAAATGTATGTCATCAAATCTTACTAGATCCAGCAGTACCTGCTAATCAAGTTCCTTTTTCTTCCTCTAAGCAACGACAATGCAATCAGATCTCCGACGAGTCAAGTGTTGCTCCTATATGGTCTTCTATCATTCCTAAGGATCGAGGAGGCTTCTCTATTAGCTGGTGAGCTTCCTTAGAATGTAGAGGAGGCATAAAACCATATGGTGCATCAGATCAACACATGTATGTTGGAGATGTGCCTCTAGATCGGATCATACCTTGAAGCTCCGGTCATTGAAAGAAAAGATGCCTGCAAGTGTTAAATACATAGATAAAGTGTGTAGTGTTGTATGCGTATGATAAGTGAGGTGGATGGAGAACCAAAGGGGCGAAGAAGATGAGTTTCCAAATGGATCTCATCTTCCATTAGAAGAGGAAAAAGGAGCGAGGTGGTTGGAGGTTTTGAAGGAGAGAATGGTCTAGTGGCATCTCTCGCGCAGGTCCTAGACCTCCGATGAAGGTTGAGGTGACATTAATTGAAGGAATTGTTCACTAATAAACCCTAACAAAATAAGATAAAATAAAGATAGAAACCTTTCCTGGATTGAATCTACATCACGAATGGAGGCGAGGGCTTGGGCTCGAGGTTCAATCGTCCTCAAGGTCGTTGCTTCACTTCCTCAGTTGGGGGAAGAAGCTCAAACGACTGAGCTTAATGGCTATAACATGGCTTATTAACCATGGGTCGACCTAGAATAGGAACGCCATGATCGCTTCTTCTTTTGTCCATCTCTCTATCACAAAGAGGGGAGAAGGGTTAGGTGTGTCTTCATTCATGGGTTGACCCCGGTTTTCGATTCCAGTGATGGGTATTTGAAGAAGGAAGTTGGCGGAGGTTTGGGTGCCCACGCGGTGGTTTCAACCACAACCAGTTGGAGGAGAGGTTAGAGATAGATGGTCTTAGTATGTCAGCGTAGAAGAGAGTGGTTAGACGAAGACAATGGAAGTGAAATCAAGGAGGGTGGTTATCCAGAGGAAGTTAGGAAAATTAGGTGAAGGTGGAGGTTGGTGCATGGTTCGCTACCCTTGGATGTTGAGGTTTGAGGTTGGGGACGAACCCCCAACTATCAGATGAGGATCCAAGGACCGAGGTCAAGATGCAAACGGGTGGCCTTGATCGCCTTGATCAGAAAGATCAAGCGGCCATGGTTTAAAGCACGAGAAAACTGATCTAGGATGTCTGATCTAAGTGATCAAACATCTCAAAATGGAGGCACTGGTGTGGAGGTGAATGACGAGTCTAAACTGCACTGTGTTAAATATATAGTTGTGTATTGTCGTTCGCTTAAAAATTAATGTCGTTTCATTGTAGGCGGCAATCGGAATCGGTCAAGAAATAACCACGAAAATATTTATCAAATTTAATGAATGTAGTTTTATGTTTATTTTACTTGGGCAAGTCCCAAGGTCGAACACAAGGAGGAAAAGGAACAACTTAGAATTATGTCTATCAAAAATCGTGCGTAGTTTTCGAGGCGGTCTTTTTTGTAATTTGTTAATGCAATAGAGGATGCAAAATGCAAATTCGGCCTATTTTAGGGACTAAAATGTAAATTACGCTCAAACGATGTCCAAAAAATATGACACTTGGCCACACTGCAAAATATGATGAAATAAATGCACTGTAATTTTTTTGGAATTTTTGGATGTAATATGAATTTTTTATGAATTTTTAAATGCAAACAGAATGAATCTCAATATTTAATTATAATAAATATTCAATCTAATTATTTTCAAGGGATAACATTACCTAAGAACTATCACTAGGTGATTGATCTCAGAAAAATCCTAAACCTCGAAAATACAAGATTCAATACCTATTAAAAATCAAATATTAAAATATGTAAAATGATTTTATATGGCAAACTATGCATGTAAATGCAATTCTTTTTTGGCACAATGTTGAACGCAATTAAGTCTACAATCTATGATTTTCGGGAAATTTTAGAGCAATAGTTAATCAATTATGAAAACCAGAACACAAAAGCGGAAAAATAAGCAATTTTCCACAGAACAATTAATTATTAATTAACCAATGATCATAAAAATGTCCACAATATGTCAAACAGTAGAGAATCACTCGACGAACATCATGCTATTTTTGGATGATAAAAATAATGTCATGTATCTATTCAAAACTAAGGAGAAAGACAAGGGTATAACTGCAATTACAATAAATAATGTAAATATAAAAATGCAGTAGAGGGACCTAGGTGCAATTACCACGAGCTTGGGGGGTCAGATGCAATTTCGCCAGAGGGGTACGTACATGGCAAGTGCCCTCTGGTTGGTGGGGTCTTCTGCACGAATTGGGAATTTTCCAAGGGCGCTTCAGCAATTTCTTTCTGCGGCTCATGTGATGTGCATGTGCCTTACCAGGCTTGGTGGGAGGGTTGGGTGCAGTCCTCCACGTGTCGCAATAACGTGCTCCAGATGCGGTCCGAGGCTCTGGTTCGGGGTATGGCTCGGAGTTAGGCTCGGAAGCGGGTCTGAACTATTGATCAACCCTTGATCTGACGGTTGGGACTCACGGATGCTTCATCGGTCGGATCTTCGTGCCTTTGTGATCGAACGACGGGCGTTGGCCGACACACGACCAGCGGGCGTCGATGGAGAGGTAGAGCGATGGAGCGTTGACCGGCGGGGGAAGTCGGTGGAGCTTGATCTGGAGTTGATGATGCGCGTTTGGCTGGAGGCGATGGCGAAGCTGGAGCTTGCGAGGCTGATGAAGCCGGAGGCATGACGTCGAAGGCTGAAGCTTGCTCGATGACGATGGCAGAGTAGCGGAGAAGATGGCTAGTGGAGGTGACAGATGATTTGAAGATGGTAGTCGGAGAGTAGAATGGAGGAGATGATCGGGATCGAGAGAGATTGAAAGGCGAAGCGGATGAGGATGGATACCTGGAGGGGTAGAGGGGCTCTATGATGGTTGGCCGGAGCTGAAGCAACTGCCTGGGCGTTGCTGCGATGAGGGGCTTGGGGCCCACGGATCATGCCGACCTTGGCTGTCTCTACCGGAAGGGGATAAACGGCATATGAGGATCTCGGTGGTGCATCGTTTCTTTAAATAAGTCACGAGGGTGGCCGACGATGGAAACGAGGGTCGTGGGATGTGGGGGGTTTGATTGAGATTTGACGGGATTCGATGGGGAAGAAAATCGCGAGGAGATCTGAGATGGAAGGTGGCGCGCAACGAGAATCACAGGATGTTGACGAAGATCGGATGGGGATTCGAAGAGAGGCAGCGCGTGACGATTGCGACCGAGATTTCACGGGCGACAGGCGAATAATTTGGGAAACGGTGGCTGGAGGAAGACGATGGACGGTGGTCGTCCGATCGGCCGAGATCGGACGACCACGATGGTGACACGTGGCATCGAAAGAAGGTGTAGGTGGAGTGAAGGGCATGTATGTGGCACGTGCGCTGGAGGCACGTGCCCTGCAAGTGTGGCATTTTTAATATTTTTTAATTATTATATTTTTATAAAAATGAAATAATAATATATACCAAAATGGCTGACACGTAGCGGCTCCAGGAGCTGCCACGTGTCAACACCACAAAAATCAGAAAATAAAACCTTTAAAAATCCAATAGAAATAGCAAATAGCCTCGGATCGAAAAAAGATTCCTCACGAAAATTGCTCGTCTCGATGAGCTCTACAACTTTCATGGAGACATCAAAACCAAAATCAATCAATTGCACAAAGTGATATTTTTGTGGTATCCCATGTACATAAAATACCTTGATTTTGTGTTTTATATTTTTTTTATCATTTTTAAATCAAATAAAAATTCAGAAAATATGGTAAATCAAAAATAAATATTTACACATTAATCTAATTTTTTTCATTAATTAAGAATAACAAGAAATAAAATAAAATACGAAAATGACCAATTTTGTACAGATAGTTAGTGAAGACTTGGACTCAATTTGTTTCTTTGATTTCAAGCTCAATTTGGATTTGGATTTTTGCATATTTTATTAAAACTTCCATCAAAGAAGACAAATGAAAAAGAAATGAACTAAAATAGGTTAACTATGTACATAAAATAATAGGTCAAAAACTGCTAAAATACAAAATGTACAAAAGAGGCCCAAAATCCAACTTTCACATATGAGCTCCGATTCACTTGAACTTGGTCTTGTTTTGAAGGTAATTGAATGTAAATTAGTTCAAAAGGACTAGGATTAAAATGGACACTGGATGGGGAAGATATGAGTTTTTTAGTCTGGAACTCCTGAAACTAGGGTTTGGGTTTTTGGTCCACTTATTTGGGTTAGTGATTTTTTGTATTTTTCATTTATTCTTGTTAGTGACATGTACACAGTGGAGTGGTTTTGGGTCATTCGGGGTTAGCATGAATGAGTTAAAAATCTGGGAAGTTAGGATATTTACAGGTCAATTTTTAGTTTGGATTTTTGTCTTCTTATTTGTGCAAAATAAGGGATAAAATGCAATTCTTATGACACATGCATGAATGCTAATTATGCATAATAAATGAAGAGATGCATATGGTTTTGAGGGATTTGAGCTTAATTAATGAGATTTAGAGTGATGAATCTAAGATTCATCATCGCCCTATACTTAAACTATGCTCGTCCCTGAGCATCAAAAAGAAATGCCATGAGGTGAAATGAGATTGGGTTCCATACCAAGACCATGAGCTGAAGGTGAAAATGAAACTAGACTTGACCTTTGGATTAATAGTTTGGTGGAACTTCTGTGAGACTTAGAATTTCAAAATCAACAGCTTTCAAGTTCTACACATCATTGCTACAGTTTCGGCTCAGAAGTCATCTTAGATCAATCCTCTTCCCAAAGCATACCCTATGAACATTGAACAATCGACTCATGTATGTGAAATGTTTTAGCTCTTCCCATCCAAAATGTCAGACTATCATGCTCATCTCCTCTCCAGTAACTCGTCCTCGGGGAGTCAGGCATTTCCTTCTAAGGTCTGCCGCACTGTGTTCACAATCGAATTGGGGGAAGAAGTTAGAAGAAGGGGAAAAGAATTGGAGGGTGGACAGTGTAGTCACCTCTCCTTGTGAAGCTGGCCAGTGTAGTCGAGTCTCCACTAAGATCTGCAGGTTTTCTTGAAGCTTGGACCTTTTTGGTCAGATATTTATTTGGTAGGATGCTTCTTTGTATTTGGATTTTTGGTGGTTCTGCTTGGATCTTGTTGTGTCCCTACGGATATAGAGTCTTTTTGTTTCCGTACATTTTTTGAGGTCTTAGAAAAAATTGTGCCTAGTCGTCCATTCCTTTTCCGAAGCTTTATTTCAACTCGTACTCCGGTTTTTAGATTTCCATGCTACCAGAAAAGAAACTCGCACAATCTTCCAACATCCTGTCTGAGTTGAGCTAAGTGCATAATGCAAGAGTACAAATTAATTCCCTATTCCAGAGTTGTACCCAGAATGAAGAGACAAGGTTAGACACTAAGAGTAAAACGTTGCACATTGTCATGTGGAACTCAAAGAATTAAGTCAAAGACCTGAAGTTTCTAAAATCCTATTTCTCGGTGAAGTTCCTCTGAAAATTAGGTGGATTAAGGTTAAGTCCAGACAACTCTCAGTTTCTGCTCATAACTCGGTTCAGAACCCAAGGACTTTTCACAGATGCAAATGTGATGCTGGATGAAGTGTAGGTGTGTGAAATGCAGATACATTTTTGTGATTTTTTTGTTTTTTTAAATTGTATGTAAGGACTTTTTTTATTTAATGCAAAAATAAATAAGAAGCCATTTTTTTTTATTTCAAAAATTTTGGACACAATCAATGTTAGTAGGAAAACTTCCTTTTTCTTTTTCTTTCTGTTTTTCTTTGTTTTTGTAAAAATAATAACTACCCTGTAAATACATATATACTTACGCAAAAGTACGAGATATGGGTAAAAAAATATATACATAGTATATATACAAACCCCCCTATATTTAGCGAGTGTTGTGTCCTCAGAGCACAAGAAGCGTAAAGAAGACATAACTCGGGCTAAGCGTAAGAGAGTGAAAAAGGAAAAGAGAAAGAAAAAGAAAAAGAAAAAGATACATCGGTTCGCCCCTATACTTAGACTGTGAACAGTCTATGTATATAAGAATAGCGAAAGAATGAGGCAGTCAGGGTATGTGAATGAGGAGAGTATATACAGATGAGCATCGGTTCCCCCCATACTTAGGCTCTGGTTAGCCTAAGTATAGAAGAAGGGTGGAAGTGAGGTGATCGGGATATAGGAGAAGGATGGTATATGCATATGGCATCGGTCCCCCCCCCATACTTAGGCCTTGGCCTAAGTAGAGGAAGAAGATGTACAAGGAGATCGATGTGGTCGGGAGGGAGGGTGGGAATGATCTGATGAATCTTCAATGTTTTTGCTCTATGTGAAGTAGATGACCTCAACTTGAACTATCTGCTCTTTGGAAGATTATATATATGGCTTCAACAATTGTCCATTCGCTGAGAAAGGTTGTGCATCATCTTTGAGTTCGGCAATATCGACACTTCCATAGGTATGCACATCGACGATAATGTAGGGACCCGTCCATTTTGATTTTAGTTTCCCCTGAAAAATTTTCAACCGAGCATTAAATAACCACACTTTCTGCCCAGGGACAAAGGTTTTATCTCGAATGTGTCTATCATGCCATCTCTTGACCTTGTCCTTATAGATTACACTGTTGTCATATGCCCGGTTTTGGATTTCAATTAGCTCATTCAGATTTAAGTCTCGACATAATTTCTCTAGGTGACAACTCCAATTCAGCTTTTTGATCGTCCTTTCTGATTTGCGAATTAATTCCACGGGTAGATGGCATGGCTTGCCATAGATCATCCTAAAAGGTAAAGTACCGAGTGGAGTCTTGTAGGTTGTCCTATAGTCCCACAGAACCTGGTCCAACAGTTTCGAACAGTTCTTCCTATCTGGACGAACCAACTTCTGAAGAATACCCTTCACTCTATGTTAGAAACCTCTCCCATGCCATTATACTGTGGATGATATGGGTTGGCTATTCTATGCTCAAATTTATACTCCTTAGCCAAAGATCTCATTTCCTTATTCACAAAAGTGGCTACCTCCATCTGAAATCAAGATTTTTGGTGCCCCGAATCTTGCAATGATATTATCCTTGTTAAACTTATAGACGATTTTGCAATCTGCGGTCCAGGTTGGAATAGCCTCTACCCATCTTGATAAATAATCAACCGCTAACAAGATGTAGTCAATCCCCATGCATCGAAAACATCACAGAAAATCATTGGTTGCATGGGCATTTCATCTCCATATCCAACAGTCCCTCCCATTCTTTGACAAATCGGGCATGACCGTACAAAATCATTAGCATCTCGAAATAAGGTCTGTCAATAAAATCCACATTGGAGTAACTTGTGTGCGGTTCTCTTTCCCGAATGGTGTCCCCCAGCCTTAAGAGAATGACAATGTGTGAGGAGACTCTGGTATTCCTCCTAAGGAATACATCTTCGCCAGACGCAATCCGATCCTTCATAAAAAGGAAAGGATCATCCCAATGGTATTTTCTTGAATCCGACTTCAATCGATCAATCATTCTCTTGGTCCAACCAAAGGAAACCTTCTTGGAGACCAGATAGTTCACGATGTTGGAATACCATGGGGTTGAATCAATAACGCAAACTGATTCATCTAGAAAAGTCTCCTTAATTGGTCTAGTGTCAGGATAATCATTTTGCTCAATTCAGGAAAGGTGATCAGCAACAACATTCTTTATTCCAGGTTTATCTTTGATCTCCAAATTAAATTCCTGGATTAATAAGATCTATCTCAAAAGCCGTGCTTTGGCGTCCTTCTTATCCATAAGATATCTTATTGTCGTATGATTAGTGAAAATTGTCACCTTGGAGCCCAATATGTATGATCTGAATTTTTCAAGGGACCAAACAACCACGAGCATTTCCTTTTCAATTACCATATAATTTCTATGTGCAGGATCCAATACTTTGCTCGCGTAGTGAATCACATAAGGAATTCTCTCTCTTCTTTGTCCAAGTACCGCTTCGACAGCAAAATCCGATGCATCAGTCATGATCTCAAAGGGAAGAAACCGTCGTGAGCTTGTAATATCGGTGATTCACATTTTTTTTAGAATCTCAAAGGCCTCTAGACATTTGTGATTCACAATAAACTCGGTGTCTTTTCCTAAGAGCTCAGTCAGTGGGCGGGTGATCTTTGAAAAATCAGGGATAAACCTTTGATAAAATCCAACATGCCCTAAGAAAGACCTCACTGACTTGACGTTGGTTGGTGGCTCAAGTTTCTTGATCACATCCACCTTGGCAGGGTCGACCTCCATTCCCTTTTTGGAGATGTCGTGCCCCAACACGATACCCTCTGCCACCATAAAGTGACTTTTCTCCCAGGAGAGTACCAAATTAACCTCCCTACATCTCTGGAGGACTCGGTCCAAGTGCGTTAAACATGTATCAAATGAATCACCATGAACCGAGAAGTCATCCATGAAGACTTCCAGGAAATCACCAACCATTTTGGCAAATACGGCAATCATGCACCGCTGAAATGTGGCCGGGGCATTACAAAGCCCGAATGGCATGCGCTTGAATGCGTAGGTACCAAAGGGACATGTAAATGTGGTCTTTTCCTGATCCTCAAGAGCGATAGTTACTTGATTGTAGCTAGAGTACCCATCTAGAAAATAGAATAATGCTTTCCCTGCAAGTCTCTCCAAAATTTGATCAATAAATGGCAGTGGAAAGTAATCTTTCTTGGTCGCAACATTCAAACGACTGTAATCGACACAGACGCGCCACGACATGGCTACTCGGATCGCGATCTATACCCCTTCTTCGTTGGTGACCATTTGGATTCCTGACTTCTTCGGGACGACATGAAGGGGGGCCACCCACTTGGAGTCAGAAATGGGGTATATAAACCCTGCTTTGCACCATTTCTCTATCTCTTTCTTAACTACTTCCCAAAGATTGGGGTTTAATCTTCTCTGAAATTCACGGGAAAGCCTTGCATTATCCTCAACATAAATTTGGTGCGAGCAGAGAGCGGAGTTCATTCGTACAAGATCCGACACAGTCGAACTGATGGCTTTTCGATTTCGCTCAAGGACTTCGAGTAATTTAGATTCCTGATCCATGGTTAATGATGAGCTAATGATCACATGGAATTTCTCTTTGGGTCCATTAAGAAATGCATACTTCAGTGTAGGAAGTGGTTTCAGCTCTGGCAAATCTGAATCATCAATTAAGTCTAGTTGATCGACTTTTGCATCTGGCTCAGTGTCGGTTGGCGGTGAATCACTCTGTGATGTGCTAGCTACCAATTTCGAAGAAAGGTGAGTCGAATTGCTAAAGTAGTGCGGTAATTCGGCCAAAGCTACATCGGACTCATCATCGATATTTCTTGATTGTCCCGAAGAAGAAGGGACTGACAAATTCGAAAGGATTTCTGTGTCATCAAGGTTATAGGCATCTAGGTGTCTAGATAGGTTTGGCAACATCTCGCAACTGTGCACTATTTCTTCTTCTGATGAGGTGCTTTCAATCTGAATGTCTGGCAGTTGGTCCCACGACCCAGTAGTGCTGATGAGATTGCATTCTGATGTTTCGGCATATTCAGTGGTGGATTCAGAGTCTGGTCTTTGCCACTTTGTTTGTTTCATCTCCAAGTCCACTTCTCCGCCTAGAGAGCGGAATTTCATCATTCTGGTATCGTAATCGAATACAGCTTTAGCGGTTCTTAAGAATGGTCTTCCAAGAATGATTTGGGATTCCTTCCAATGGTTCGGGGTCTCCATATCAAGGACAGTGACGCCCACTTTGTATTCCGTACCCTCGATCATGATGATTACATTTTTCACTTCTCCCTTAGGTCTTTTAGTGGATTTATCAGCAAATTGGAGTAGAGATAATGATTTTTTGAGAGGATCTAACTCCAATATGTAATATAAGGCTAAGGGTAGAAGATTAATGGAATAACCATTGTTGAGAAGTGTGCGTACGAACGCAATGCCGCCAATGCGACTCTCCACATAATGAGTCCACATCCCTTTTCTTTCTTGGTAAATGCTGATTTCTGACACATTTGGTAGTGACAACTGTCAAGATATGAGTCTCCACAAATTGACTTGGTTTCTTTGTACGAGTTCTGGTGGGAGTGCATTTCACCTTCAAGTACTTCTGAAATGTTGGATTGCTGGCCACATATTGATCAAAGGGTACTTTGACTGTGATATTTTGCTGGCAGAGCCCTTTCATTTCTGGGTCATCTTGAATGTTTTTCTTTTATTTTCCTTTCTTAAGAGCATGGGGGAAAGGAATGGAAGCATTTGAGACAGGAGATAGAGAGCCAGAATCATAAATAAGAGCATCTTTATTAGAAATGGAGTTCTTATTACAATCATTAGTTTTCTGATCATAATCAAAATCAGGTTGCTGAAAAGGTGACAAAGGTATTTTTGCAGCAACTAGAGGTTCAAGGTCCTCTGTAGACTCCATAGATGCTTTTCCTTTTTCTCGTGCTGGGATCTTCATGTGTCCTTCTTCTTCGTTCTCGGAAGCATCCTTCGATTGATCTTTCGAGTCTTCGTGATCCGATTCCCGTTCCCGATCAGGTACGACCACGATCCCCACTCCTAAGTGACATGGCATTGATATTGTCAAACGAAATGATCTCATGTTCATATGTGGAAAATTTTGAATAGTATACCTGGCCATTGTGTTGGGAAGATTGATATTTGTTCAAGCTATTGGGGTTAGCTTGAATTTGGACAGGAATGGTTGTAGCAGGGGTTGTCTGTTCATCCTTCCAATAGAACGGGCGATTAACATCAACCCGTAGATCCTGTAGCTCATTTCGAAAGTTGCGAATTTCCTCGAGCATCTGTCTATGGATATCTACCAGTTCTTCTGGAGGGTTGGATGGTTGAGCTGATTGTTTTGGAGCTTGATATTGCTGATGGTATTGCTGAAGTTGGTTCTGCTGGTTGTATGGCTATTGTTGCTGCTTTGGATGCTGGAATGATGCAGTTTTCTGAGTGTGTTGCGGAGCTAAAGGAAATGCGGCATTATAGAAAGTGGGCGGACGTTGGTAAGGAAGACGGTCCCCTATATTACCCTATCGGGTAGTGTCCTGAGTGTACCAAATGTCATTCACTTCGAATGCCAGAGGCGAGACTTGTTCAACAGTCTCGGCTGGTGGAGGTGATTGCTAGGAAGGTTAGGCATAGGATTGGTCCTGAACCCATGGTTGCTCCTGGACGTGATGTACATGATAGATCGGGACCGTATGTGCAATAGGCATCCCCATCTTGGATACCTTCTCAGTGAGCTCCTCCATTTTCTTCAGAAATTGGGAGATCATGTTGTCGATGTCGTTCGTTCTCTTATGAATTTGATCCACAACTGTCAATTTATCAGCGATGATGTTCATGTTCGGAATCAAATCCTCTGCTATCTATGTGACAGTTTGCTTTCCTCCTTTGGCTTGAAATGTATTCAGGGAATCAGTGTATGCTCTATTGGCGATCTGTGAGCGGCTTGTCTCCACCATCTGCTCCAGTACTTTCCAGACGATCTCAGCTCCTCGTGATGTCTAATTACCTCCGCAGGCAGCGCTGACTAACCTTTGAGACTCGTAGTTGAGGCCAGAGTAGAGTGACTGAACTAAGATGTTGTTATTCAGGTCATGGTAGGGACACTTCTGTAGCAGATCTTTAAATCTATCCCAAGCATCACAGAGTGGTTCATTAGGCAGTTGAGAGAAACTGGTGATACGGGTCCTCATTTGGTTGGTCTGACTCAAAGGGTAGAATTTCTTCAAGAATAGGTTCTTGAACCTATCATAAGTGGTTACAGTCACTCCTAAGTTCTTCACCCAGTAATCTGCCTTCCCTTTCAAGGCGAAAGGTAGTGCAATGAGACGATTGTAGTCCTGGCTGACTTGTGGGTGTCTCAGATTAGAACATATTAGCTCCAAGTCTCGCAAGAATTCATATGGTTCTTCAGTCGCATTACTATGGAATTGTGGTAATTGACTCAGGACATGTGGCTTCAGTTCATAGTTAATCTTTGGCTGAGGTGGCTACAAATAATTCCTCACTCTGTACTGACCAGGATTGTATGCGGCTTCTAGTAGCGGTTCTCCCCTAACATTCAACTTCTCTAGCTGCTCTCTCAGTAAAAGTTGTTGCTGCTCAGATGCAGCTAATCTTGCAAAAATCATCTGTATTAGATCTTCATTGGGTTCTTCTTTATGGTCTTTCCTGGGAGGAAACTTGGGAGGCATCTTCTTTGTCTTCTTCTTTTCACCTTCAGAATGTGAAAGATCGGAGTCAATAGA
Source organism: Ottelia alismoides (assembly GCA_037367405.1). Classification (NCBI taxonomy): domain Eukaryota; kingdom Viridiplantae; phylum Streptophyta; class Magnoliopsida; order Alismatales; family Hydrocharitaceae; genus Ottelia; species Ottelia alismoides. Next base: position 102,378 of record JAZKJV010000283.1, on the reverse strand, counting down.
CTTGAAAGAATCAGAATCAGAGTTATCGAGGTGAGAGTCTTCCTCGATGTGATCAGGAGATAAAGAAAGAGTATGGGATTGACCTCCTTCCAAGAATATAAAAGAATCATAAGAGGAGGATTCACTCGAAAGGTGTCCATGAACCCAAGGCGATCCTGAAAAAGAGTGTCTCCGAACCTTTGAGATTGGAAAGTTTGTGGCGGTCTGAGAAGGGTTTGCGGAGTCCGAACGTGAATTACCACAATCTTTCATTCTCGATTTCAACACATCAACAAGAGGTTTAAGGTTCATGATCTAGGCACAAGTGTGCGATATTAGTTGATTATCTAGTTTCTACGCACAATTCAAACACAATACAAAGGTATGTTTCACCAACTCACTCAGTGAAGGCCATGAGGGTTCGGAAAATTATCTTGTCAGTGTTAATTGGTGAGAATACAAATCTTGCAAGCTGTTTAAACGAGCTGTTAGGTTCCTGTATTTCCCTACCGACTGTCCCGAATTATTACGACTAGTTGCACCTACATTCAGCCAGTATGGGAGTAAGGACCATAGAACGGCTACCCTTTACTTGAGGACGGAGCCTTACACAATGTCCTCTAAACAACCCACTCTGCTAAGGAAATCCGGATCGTTTACCGGATGCCTGTTAGATCCTCACTGAGAAGTAGCTAATCATTTTTGGTAGAATCAGTAGTCAATATGAAAATCCTGGCTTGGCTCTATCCTAGTGTGCGTCTCTCTCCTCGCTGCAAGATAAAACATATAATGTTGGGGTTGCTCTCCCGCAAGAATTTTTGATTTTATGGGTTATTAAGATCGGCTATATTTAGTAGTCCCAATTTTAATTAGGTGATCAATGAAGAATTTAAATGAGCAAAAATGCACGTCTACCATCCAGTCCCGATTTCCTTTAGAATTATGTGACAAAACAAGAGGGAGAAGTTCGGGAAAAGTCGATGTTCGTGAAAAACTATGATGTATGCTCAGTTAGAAGACTTACAATGAATCCTCGCAATCTCCATGTGGGATGCAATACAGAATTGAAAGATTAGTCTATATGGATGCAAGCCGATGAAAAACCACACCTAATCTGAAAGTTCTATTGGCGGGAAAGAATTGAGTTAAATTTGGCTACTAATGTGCATCTCAATTAAAGTGCAGTGTGGCCATAGATCCTACGAATACAATCAAAAATTTAAAATTCTTTAAAAGCCGTATGTGCAGGTCTATCCTAAGCGCCACTCAAGTCGGGCCCCACCCTCACCGGAGAGTAAAACAGGCCACGACACACCACAGAAAGAGTTCAAAGTCTTTTACACACGTGAGAGTCCAAACGGACACAGCTTAAATGAGCAATTAATTACATAAATTTAAAATTTGTAGAAATGAAAATCCCAGACTCTACGCTCTCTCATGACTCGATTCGATCTTAAATTAATTGCAACTTTTTCGGAAGTCAAAGAAGATGTGTCGGTTCCTGAAAAACCACTCCACGTACGCTGGGTACCTCGCAAGAAAAATAAGAGAGGGAATGTAAGGGAGTGACTCGAAAATAAATCAAAAATAAAATAAGAGAAATAAATGCTGAAAAATAAAATAAAATAAATGCTGGAAAAAATGGAATTTACAATGAGAAATTCGGGGGTCAGACTACCCGAATGCGGAAAACCGAACAAAAATTTTCAAAATACAAAACTAAGCCATTTGGATCCCCGACAACAATGCCATCTTACGAGTCTGAATTACACTATATTAAATATATAGTCGTGTATTATCGTTCGCTTAAAAATTAATGCCGTTTCGTTGTAGGCGGCAATCAGAATCAGTCAAGAAATAACCACAAAAATATTCATCAATTTTAATGAATGTGGTTTTATGTTTATTTTACTTGGGCAAGTCCTAAGGTCGAACACAAGGAGGCAAAGGAATAATCTAGAATAATGTCTATCAAAAATCGTGCGTGGTTTTCGAGGCGGTCTTTTTTTTGTAATTTTTTAATGCAATAGAGGATGCAAAATGCAAATTCGGCCTATTTTAGGGACTAAAATGTAAATTATGCTTTAACGATATTCGAAAAATATGAAACTTGACCACGCTGTAAAATATGATGAAATGAATATACTGTAATTTTTTTGGAATTTTTGGAAGTAATATGATTTTTTTTATAAATTTTTAAATGCAAACAGAATGAATCTCAATATTTAATTATAATAAATATTAAACCTAATTATTTTCAAGGGATAAAATTATCTAAGATCTATCACTAGGTGATTGATCTCAGAAAATCGTAAACCTTGAAAATACAAGATTCAATGCCTATTAAAAATCAAATATTGAAATATGCAAAATGACTTTTAGATAGCAAACTATGCATGCAAATGCAATTCATTTTTGGGCACAAACTTTGAACACAATTAAGTCTACAATCTTTGATTTTTCGAGAATTTTTAGAGCAATGGTTGATCAATTGTGAAAATCAGAGAACAAAAGGAGCAAAATAAGCAATTTTCCACAAAACAATTAATTATTATTTAACCAATGATCATAAAAATGTCCACAATATGTCAAACAATAGAGAATCAATCAACAAACATCATGCTATTTTTTGATGATAAAAATAATGTCATGTAGCTATTCAAAACTAAGGAGAAAGACATGGGTATAAGTGCAATTACAATAAATAATGTAAATATAAAAATGCAGTAGAGGGACCTAGGTGCAATTACTAGGAGCTTGGGGGGTTAGTTGCAATTTCGCCAAAGGGACTCGTGCATGGCAATTGCCCTCTGGTCGGTGGGGTCTTCTGTGCAAATTGGGGATTTTCTAGGAGAGCTTCTGCAATTTCTTTTTGTGGCTCACATGATGTGCATGTGCCTTGGCAGGCTCGGTGGGAGGGTTGGGTGCAGTCCTCCACGTGTCGCAATAACGTGCTCCGGATGCGACCCGAGGCTCTGGTTCGGGGTGTGGCTCGGAGTTAGGCTCGGAAGCAGATCTGAACTATTGATCAACACTTGGTCTGTCGGCTCGAACTCGTGGATGCTTCAACGGTCGGATCTTGGAGCCTTTGTGATCGGACGACAGGCATTGGTCGACACACGGCCGGCGGGCGTCGATGGAGAGGCGGAGCGGCGGAGCGTTGACCGACGGGGGAAGTCGGTGGATCTTGATCTGGAGTTGTTGATGCACGTTTGGCTGGAGGCGATGGCGAAGATGGAGCTTGCGAGGCTGATGAAGCCGGAGGCATGACGTCGAAGGTTGAAGCTTGCTCGATGACGATGGCAGAGTAGTGGAGAAGATGGCAAGTGGAGGTGCCGGATGATTCAAAGATGGGAGTCGGGGAGTATAACTGAGGACGTGATCGGGATCAAGAGAGACTGAAAGGCGAAGCGGATGAGGATGGATACTTGGAGGGGTAGAGGGGCTCTACGGCGATGATTGGCCAGAGCTGGAGCAGCTGCCTGGGCGTTGCTGCGACGAGGGTCTTGGGGCCCTCGGATCACGCTGACCTTGGCTGTCACTACCAGAAGGGGATAAACGACGGATGCGGATCTCGGTGGTGCATCGTTTCTTTAAATAAGTCGTGAGGGTGGCCGGCGATGGAAACGAGGGTCGTGGGATGTGGGGGTTTGATTGAGATTTGACGGGATTCGATGGGGAAGAAGATCGCGAGGAGATCTGAGATGGAAGGCAGCGCTCAGCAAGAATCGTGGGACGTTGATGAAGATCGGACATGGATTTGAAGAAAGGTGACGCGCGGCGATTACGGCCGAGATTTTGCGGGCGGCGGGCGGCTAATTTGGGAAAGGGTGGCTGGAGGAAGATGATGGACGGTGGCCGACCGATGGGTTGAGATCGAACGGCCACGATGGTGACACGTGGCGTCGAAAGAAGATGCAGGCAAAGTGAAGGGCACGTGCCCCACACGTGCGGCATTTTTAATAATGTTTTAATTATTATATTTTTATAAAAATGAATTAATAATATATACAAAAATGGCTGACACGTGGCGGCTCCAGGAGCTGCCACACGTCAGCATCACAAAAATCAGAAAATAAAACCTTTAAAAAATCCAAAATAAATAGCAAACGGCCTCGAATCGAAAAAAGTTTCTTTACGAAAATAGCTTGTCTCGATGAGATCTACAACTTTCATGAAGATATAAAAAGCAAATCGATCAATTGCACAAAGTGATATTTTTGTGGTATCCCATGTACATAAAATACATTGATTTTGTGATTTATAATTTTTTTGTCATTTTTAAACCAGATAAAAAACCGAAAAAAATATGGTAAATCAAAAATAAATATTTATACATTAATCTTTTTTTGGATTTTTATTAATTAAAAATAAGAAGAAATAAAATAAAATACGAAAACGACCAATTTGTACATACCGTTAGTGAAGACTTGGACTCAATTTGTTTCTTTGATTTCAAACTCAATTTGGATTTGGATTTTTGCACACTTTAATAAAACTTTCATCAAAGAAGATAAATGAAAAAGAAATGAACTAAAATAGATTAATTATGTACATAAAATAGTAGGTCAAAAACTGTTAAAATACAAAATGTACAAAAGAGGCCCAAAACCCAACTTTCACATATGAGCTTCGATTCACTTGAAATTAGTCTTGTTTTGAAGGTAATTGAATGTACATTAGTTCAAAAGTGAGTAGGATTAAAACGGACACTGTACAGGGAAGATATGAGGTTTTTAGTCCGGAACTCCTGAAACTCGGGTTTAGGTTTTTGGTCCACTTATTTGGGTTAGTGATTTTTTGTAGTTTTCGTTTATTCTTGTTAGTGATATGTACATAGTGGAGGTAGTTTTGGATCATTGGGTGTTAGCATGAATGAGTTAAAAATCCGGGAAGTTAGGCTATTTACAGGTCAATTTTTAGTTTGGATTTTTGGCTTCTTATTTGTGCAAAAATAAGGGATAAAATGCAATTCTTATGAAAACATGTATGAATGCTAATTATGCAGAATAAATAAAGAAATGCTGATGATTTTGAGGGATTTGAGCTTAAATAATGAGATTTAAAGTGATGAATCTGAGATTTATCAGTGACCATTTAAGGTGTAAGGGTGTGATTGGACCACATGGCCCAATCAAGAATTTGGAAAATTGAATAAATTAATAATAAATACAAATAAAATAATTAGGAGTAAAATTAGAAAAATGTTCAACATGAAAACTATAGATCTTGGTGAGATTTACAACCTTCACGTAGAATTCAAAGTGAGATTACATCATTTGTACATAATAATATTTTTGTAAGTATTTTTAATGTATTAAAAATACTTGTTTTATTTTATTATTTTTTGTATTTTTATTTTAGGAATAATGTTAAATAGAGTATCTACAATAATAAACTATTTTTTTATTTTTAATAATAAAGAAATATATAAAGTAAAGGGCACAATAGTGTATTTATTTATGTACAATAATTAGTGTTAATTATTTACAACATGTTAATTGTTAAACTAAGTTAATTGTTATTTATTATTAATGTATTGTTTAAGTTAGGAAAATAATAAATACAAATAATGATAATAAATCCGAGATTTATCACCCTCTATATTTAAGTTTTTCTCGTCCTCGAGCAAATAAAGAATGAATTAGTTGATTCCCTGATTGTGTACGTGCAAATGAAAGACTTCATCAATTCAGAACACTCGGTTTTATTGGCCCTAAAACACTGATGAACCGTGTCTTAATCAAAAGGAACTCAACTTCCCTAATCATCAAACTCTTTGAATATACATAAATATAAGATGTTGACTTTAAGTGTTGACTACATTCAGAAGAGTCGAGTCAAAACATCACCCAAGGAACCAGTCCAAGAGACTCTCCTAAGATTCCAATACTCAACACTAGGGAATAAATCTACTCATACATTCAATCCATCATCTCTTTCGTTGTTACACTTAAATGGGTAGATGGAAGGCCAGTTGGAGGAGGGCATATGGTGGTTTTTTGTTCTCTCCCTCTCATTGGAACAAGGATTCTCTCAAGCCTTTATTAACTCAACACACATATTTTTGGTTGTTGATCAGTGCGTCCATCAAAAGAGGTTGAGTAGTTTGTACTTGTTTTCTTGGGAATGCTCCGGGGAAAGTCTATTTTTAGTATCTAATATGCATTCAACACCCAGACTTGTATCACTATACGATGTAGAGCCCTTTTTGGGTTCTATCCCGACTCATAAAAGCCTAATATTTTGGTCCAAGTGGACACTTAAAAGGTCGGAGCGCTCGCCACTGGTGGAAGCTCTTTGATTTTGACTTTGTAATGTAAGAGCATTTCTTTTCATTTGTTATTCTTTTCTTTTCTTTTTGGCTAGCTCCACTAATTTTACCAAAATTTGGCAAACATTGATCAACATTTTATTTAGTTTTATCATACCCTGGCACATAGGTAATTGTCAAGAGATTACTATAAAAAATCAAGTTCTCATACTAGCTAAGATTGTTGACACTCAGGTTTCATGAAGCATTCATTAATTTTATCCCATCCTCGAGCATCATAAGATTAGGTCCAAACTCAAATCTCGAGTCTCAGTCCTCAAGTGAAGTCCCAACTCATCTCATCATAAATGCAGTCATGCTTGTGAAGTGTTGGACATATTCTTTAATGTGGAGATTAAGTATGTAATATAGCACACAAATTTTTCAAACTAGGGAAGTTTGAATTATTAATTCTAATACCTTAATGATTAAGATAGGTTAGCTCTGAATTTTAGGACGTCATAAACAAAGTCTTATGAATCTCAACAAATCTTGTATGAAATATGTAAGTGTTAGGGAAACACCAACCTAATAGTTAGTAATTTTATTTTTCCATTTTTGTTTTATATATTTTTATTAATTTTTATATTTTCTATTTTCTATTTCTTATTTGTAATGAGCAATTAGACTCTAAATGTTGAAAAGAGTTTCTGAAAATAATTTACAAACCATGTCACATTAGTATACATTTTCCTAACATTTTACAAAGATTCTCAAAATAAGTAAAACCCCATTTTTAAAAATAAATGTAAACCATTTTAGAAAATAATGTCACATAAATATAGGGTTTTCAAATATTTTATAAAGAATTTTCAAAGCATGTAAAATTGTATTTTTACAAACCAATATAAAATATTTTTCAAAACCATGTCACATAGGTATATAAAAGTTTTCAAAGCATCTAAAAATTTTTTTTTTACAAAAATCAGTTCCAAAATAATACGTTACCCTTAACCCAAAAAAGTGAAAATAAAATAAAATATGAGTTATGGCTAAAGTATACATGAAATATATATGGTACAATCCTTATACTTAGCTTGTGTTATGTCCTCGTACTACTAAGTGATATGAAACCATAGCTCATACTATATATAAAGAGATATAAGGAACCGAATCAAAGAGAAGAGTATGAAATGAATAAAAATAATGAGTTAGAAGAACACTAGGACTTGGGTCCCCCTATACTTAAGCTGAGAAATAGCCTAAGTAAAGAAGTATGAGACGAAAATGAGGACCTAAGGTGAACAATCAGAGACAACTAGGTTCCCCTTATACTTAGGCTGAAAAGAAGCCTAAGTATAAAAATATGGCTCTAAAGATGGGGAACCTAGAAATAATTAGGTTAAGGAATCTATTTGGATAGATGAATCTAAGGAGATGGAAAACTGAGTTCTAGGGTAAAGGGAGAGAATTGAAGAAATCATACAGTCAAGCACAAGCAAACCTGATAGATTCACCAACTCATTCATGAAGATCAAGAAATTATGGTCAAATTATCTTATATTGTATTGGTCATCATCCAAAAATAAAGTTCATTACACAAATGTGTAAAATAGGTTTTCGGTACTATCCTATAGATGTGTCATCACCAACATATGATAATGTACATGTGAACAATGTGTGGTTTACTCTTCCAATACAAGGTTGATTTTAACTCCATTTTAATTAGATCAACTTTCATTTAACAATCTCAGTTTTAAGAGCTTGGTTGTCACTTCAAATTCATGTGTGAACGCATAACATATCTTCTATCGGTCAGTCCCGTTTCCTTTAGACCTTAAGTTGTAAAGCAAGAGATCGAGGATTCGGAAACAACCAATGCAAACGAGAAAATCATGATGCATGCTCAAGATAGAAATACTTACAATGCTTCCTAGCTCTCTCCATGTGGATGCAAGACTGAATTAAAATTTATATCTAAATGAATGCAAGTCAATAAAAAGCCATACCTAAACATAAGTTCTATTAACGGGCAAAAAATTGATTAAATTTGGATAAGTCAAACATAGTTTAAGTACGCCTCATGAATCTTAAGATATGTATTAAGCTCTTGAGATGCAGTTAATGTGTCCTAATTTACGGTTCAATCACATAAAGATGCCTAAATAAGGCTCTAAGTGTTGGGGGTGCCGAAACCCTAAATTGGGCACTCAAGTTGAGTCCCATCATGGTTAAGGGTGAAACAAACTCAAGACACACAAACAATTATTCATAGTCCACATTATACAAAGATATACAACAAAAAACAACATAATAAATGGAACAAACACCTTGATAATATTCAAGTTCTTGAAGGAATCTCATGGCCCCTCTTAGCTGGAATTCTAGAACTATGAGTTTCTAAGCATTCCAGCCTATGTATCTCTCTGAGTGTCCTTGGATCCACGAGCCTAACGAGCCGTGAAAACCCTACATTAATTTACGTGAATATGTTTAAATTTGTCATCTTGTTGTAGTTGGGAATTCGGAATCGATTAAGAAATAACCACAATAATTTAATCAAATTTATTCAGAGTGGTTTTTTATGTTTATTTTACTTGGGCAAGTCCCAAGGTCGAACCCAATGACACAAAGGAACAACTTAGAAATATTTCTATAGAATTTCATGTATGGTTTTCGAGGCAAATATTTTTGGTATTTTAATGCAAGTTTTGAAGGCAAAATACATGTGTGGCCAATTTTAGGGACTAAAATGTAATTTCAATCAAACGATGTCCAAAAATTACGAAACTTGGCCGAGATGTAAAATATGGTGAAATGAACACAATCTATTTTTTTGGATTTTTCGGATGCAAGATGAATATTTAAATAATTTATGAATGCAAATGGTGTAAATTTCAATACTAGATATAATTAAACCTATTTATTTTCAAAGAATAAAATTATCCAAGATCTTCACTAGGTGATTGATCTCAAAAAAATCCTAAACCTTGAAAATATGAGATTTAATACCTATTAAAAATTAAAGATTGAAATCTACAAAATGATTTTTATAGATCAATCATGTATGCAAATGCAATTCTTTTTGGATACAATGTAACTAACAATTAATTCTACAATATGTGATTTGTTGGAAATTTTTAAAGCAATGGGTAATTATCTATGAATTTCTATGCACAGAATGGGTAAAATATACAACTTTCTGTAAGAAAATTAATCATTAATTAACCACAGACCACAAAAATATCACGCATATGTCATACTATAGAGAGTTAGTTGTGAACAAAGTGCTATTTTTATAATAATTAAATAATGTGATATAAAGGTTCAAAATAAAGAGGGAACACATGGGTCTCAATGCAAAATTACAATAATTAAATAATGAAGAAAATTCAGAACATGAGCTAAACTGAAATTACCTAAACTCCCAAGGGGTTTTCTACAAAAAAAACAGTAGCAGTCATGTGTGTGGCACACGACCTTCTGTTCGCAGGAGTGCTTTGCAAATAGAAGAAACACCACTGGAATTCTTGCAAAAGTCCCCTCCTGGCACGTGCTCCTCACATGGGGAGGGTCTCAGGTATGGCCCCCGATGGCACGACGGAGATGGTTGCTTGAGGGTGGAGGATCCTCCTATTCCAGGTGACAAACGACGGTGATGGTTCAATGGCCTGGAGGAACGTCAGAGCAAAGGGGCAGAGTCGGACTTCTGAGTCGTGGTCGGTGGCACGATGGATGCCTCATGGTCGATAAAGCGAGGTGAAGATGGAGATACTGGGGTCGAGTATGGAGTCAAGTGTGACGTGGAAATCGATGGTGAGGCAGAGGTGAGTGAGACAGTTGTAGGGACGACGGGAGCAGCGTTGGCGAAGGACGGAGTCGATGAAGCTGTGGACCCTCGATTGAAAGGAGCTGGGAGGTGGGCGGAGCTCCTAGCGAGGTGGCGGTGGACCAATGGTAGAGGAGCGTTGTCACGGTAGCGAAGTTTGATAGTGTCGATGGGTATTGGGCAGAGCAGAGCTCCAGTGGAAGTGGTGAAGGCAGGAAAAAGATGGGTATCGAGTTCGACAGCTTTGCGAACCGGAGCGCGGAGCAGCTGCTGTGATTGGGAGGTTGCAATGAAGCTCCGTGGCTTCGGATCTCACTGAGGACGAGGGTGACCGGGTGGTCACCATCGGTGCCTTCTTCCTGTGCAATCAACGGATGCGGCTCAACGGAGGGGGCGGCATAGCTTTATAGGGCTGGTGAAGGGGCCGAAGTGGAAGGGAATCGAGGTGGATTTGATTGGAGGATGCGATCAAGTGATAAATCAGGGGAGGATTGTAGATCAGAGAGATTGGGAAGATCTATCGTGAATCGGAGAAGATTCGATGAGGGATCTGGGATGAGGCGCGGTGGTAATCACTGAGCGGTGGCGGTGGCGGGTGCATCTCCAGATCTAGAAGAGGAAAGGGGGAGGGAGACGCACGTGCAGTGAGCGTGCGCAGGAGGCACATGCACTGCACGTACGTGGCCTTTGAATTTTTTATAAAAACAAATTATAACGAGCTTAAAATGGGTGACATGTGGCAGCTCCAGGAGCTGCCATGTGTCAGCCCCAGAAAATCGAAAATAAAATACAAAGAAAAATCCGAGATAAATATCAAACGACCTTGAATCGAAAAAGTTTCTTCACAAAAGTTGTTCGTCTCAATAAGATCTACAACTTTCGTGAAGGGATCAAAACCAAAGTTGGTCATTTGCACAAAGTGATATTTTGGGGTGTTCTTTGTACATAGAATACCAAGATTTTTAGGTTTTATACTTTTTATTATTTTTAAACTATATAAATTCGAAAAAAATACAATAAAATCAAAGATAAATATCTACACATTAATCTATTTTTTTGGATTTTTTAATTAGAAAAAAGTAGAAATAAAATAAAATATGAAAAAGACAATTTTTGTACAGACAGACAGTGGAAACTCGGAGTCAGTTAGTTTATTTGATTTCAAGCTCATTTTGGATTTGAAATGTTGTGCATTTTAATAAACTTTAGTCAAAGAAGATAAATAAAAAAGAAATAAAATAAAATGAGTTAATTATGTATATAAAATAATAAGTCAAAAACCGCTAAAATACAAAATGTACAAAAGAGGCCCAAAACCCAACTTTCACATATGAGCTCAGATTCACTTGAACTTGGTTTGTTTTGAAGGTAATCAAATGTACATTAGTTCAAAAATGAGTAGGATCAAATGGACACTAGATGAGGAAGATATCAATGTTTTAGTTCGGAAATCCTGGAATTAGGTTTTGAGTTTATGGTCCACTTATTTATGTCAGTGATTTTTTTTTGTATTTTCCGTTTATTCTTGTTAGTAATATGTACACAATGGAGGTGGTTTCGGGTCATTTGGAGTTAGTATGAATTAGTTAAAAATTAGGTAAATTAGGCTATTTTACAGATCATTTGTGTTGGGATTTTTGGCTCCTTATTTTATGCAATAATAAGTGATAAAATGCAATTATTAATTATACATGCATGAATGCTAATTATACAATATTAATGAAGAAATGCCAATGGATTTTGGGGATTTGAGCTTAATTAGTCACTTTTAGATTGATGAATCTGAGATTCATCTTCCCCTTATACTTAAACTATACTTGTCCCTGAGCATCTAAATAAATGCAATGATGTGAAATGAGATTGGGTTCCATACCAAGACCATGAGTAGAAGGTGAAAATGGAACTAGCCCTGACCTTTGGATTATTAGTTTAGCGGAACTTCTATGAGACTTTGGGTTTTAAAAATCAACAACCTCCCAGTTCTACATATCATTGTCACAGTTTCGGCTCAGAAGTCATCTTAGATCAATCCTCCTCCCAAAGCATACCCCATGAACATTGAACAATCGACTTATGTGTGTGAAAGGTTTTAGCTCTTCCCATCCAAAATACCATACTACCATGCAAACTTCTTCTCCAGTAACTCATCCTCAAGGAGTCAGGTATTTCCTTCTAAGGTCTATCACGTTGTTTTCGCAATCGAAGCGGGGGAGAAATTAAAAGAAGGAGAAAAGAACTGGAGGGTGACCAATGTAGTCACCTCTCCTTGTAAAGTCGACCAGTTTAGCCAAGTATTCGCTAAGATCTGCACCTTTACTTGAATCTTGGATCTTTTTTTGGTCAAATATTTATTTGGTAGCGGCTTCTTTATGTTTGGATTTTTGGTAGCTCTGCTTGGATCTTGTTGTTCCCCTACGGATATGGAATCTTTTTTTCCGTACATGTTTTGGGGTCTTAGAAAAATTGTGTCCAACCATCCATCCCTTTTCTGAAGATTTATTTCAACCCGTACTCCGGTCTTTTGATGTCCATGCTACCAGAAAAGAAACTCACAGAGTCTTCCAACACCCCATCTGAGTTAGCTAAGTGCATAGTGAGAGAGTACAAATTGATTCCCTCTTCAGGAGTCGTACCCAAAATGAAGAGACCATGTTAGACACTAAGAGTCAAACTCTGCACATTGTTATGTGGAACTCGAAGAATTATTTCAAAGACTGGAAGCTTCTAAAATTCTTTTTCTCGGTGTAGTTTCTCTGAAAATTAGGAGGATTAAGGTCAAGTCCATACCACTCTCGATTTCTGCTCATTACTCAGTTCAGAACCCAAGGGATTTTCACAAATGCAAATACATGTAATGCTGGATGAAGTGCAAATGCAGACACCTTTTTTTGACTTTTGTGATTTTTATTTGATTTTTTTAATGTAAGGAAAAAATTTTATGCAAAAATGAATAAGAAGCTGTTTTTTTAATTTGGTTGGACATAGTCAGTGTTAGTAGAAAATTTCAATTTTTTTAGTTTTTATTTCATTTTTTCAAGTTAGTTACTCATCCTGTAAATACATATAGACTTACGCGAAAGTACAAGCTATGGATAAAATATATACACAGTATATATACACACCCCATACTTAGATAGTGTTGTGTCCTCGGAGCACAAGGAGCGCAAAGAAGACATAGCTCGGGCTAAGCGTAAGAGAGTGGGAAAAAATCATACAAAAATAGAAGTAGGCTCGTCCCCCTATACTTAGGTTGTGGACAATCTAAGTATAGAAGAAGAGTGAAACTGAGGTGGTAAGGAGATGTGAATGAGGAGAGTATACAAAGATAGGCATCGGTTCCCCCTATACTTAGGCTCTGGTCAGCCTAAGTACAGAAGAAGTGTGGAAATGGGGCGATCGTGAGAAGGAGTTGATGAGGAGAATGATATATACGGATGGCATCGGTCCCCCCTATACTTTGGCCTTGGCCTAAGTAGAGGAAGAAGATGTACAAGGAGATCGATGGGGTCGGGAGGGAGGGAGGATAAGCAATGATTAAGGCAGTTTTCGATCGAATTTTTTGTGAGTATGTGGTGGGAGATCATAATGATAAGAAGAAGATGAAGCGTATGAGTCCCAACCATTCTCACTGTTATCCTTAGAAAAATCATGCTGGAGATTAGATGAAGCGTATGAATCAGATGAAAACCAACCATCATCGGAGTTATCATCAGAGGAATAGTATTTGAAAGTGGAGGCACTCCAGATATTCTTGTTCTTTAGTTGCTTCAGTTGTTTTCTCAGAATTTGTTCCTTTTTGTGATCAAGCGATTCATCCTCGGATGATGATACTCTGAAGCACAGTATCAGTCAACTGATAAGAAATTATTCCAGTATATTTAATGAGATCAGGAGAATCGGCTTTGGATGAATAATAGTGAGGAACAGGAGTCATCCAACGGGAATCGGTGTTTGGATCCTTGCATAGATAGGGTTTTAGAACTGCCGAAGAGACCTCACTCATGTAGATTACCTTGTCTAGACCTGATGAGGAACCATCAGACGATTCCTTTTCGACATGTCAAAGGTGACTTTCGTTTTAGATGAAGGAGAAACCATTTTGCTTCGCGTTGTCTTTGAAGGTGCTGATCCTGGGAGTGAGGTGTTGACAATAGAATAACCTTCGAAAATTTTCTCCCTGGTCGATGTATGTCCCACGTATTTGTTCTTAGTTGTCTTAATGCTGGTGCACTCCTAAGTTGGATTGAATTGGTCAACGTGGTCAGAGAAGATTTTGGCCGACTTAGGATGCGCCCATGCATATGTCTCAGGATCATATAAGATGTCATTTCCCATGGTGAGAGCAGCAGGAAAAGGAATAGTGGGAAGAGTCTCTGAACTACTGATTAATGCACGTCTCGCATATTCATTCTCAATTGACTTAATGTTGGTCCATTCCCGTGTCAGGTTGATTTGATTAAAGTGGTCAGAGGAGATTTCGGCCGACTCTGAATGCGCCCATGCATGTCTCAAGATCATATAAGAAGTCATTTCCCTTGGTGCGAGCAGCAGGAAATGGAACAATGGGATGACTCTTTAAACCAATAGTCTCTTCAACAGCCGTTCTCAGGTGTAGCAGTGAGGTAGGGCTCATCTGTCGCTCGATGGTTACGGTTGTTGACAGCTTCATGGGTTGCCTCAGAATATCGTGTTTCCTCATATACTGGGTGAGATCGAAGTGCTCCCAATGCTGTAAAATTGATTTCCCGGTCTCGTACTCAATAATTGCCTTAGCCAATGCCAAGAATGGCTTTTTGAGAATGATTGGAGACTAGGTGAGTTCTCCTTGATGCTCAACATCAATGATCGTGAAGTCCACTTTGAGCGGAGTACCTTGGAATGTAATGATGACTGAAATGGTTCCTCTCAGCTGCTTTATCGATCGATCAGCCAGTTGAATGATCTCTCTTATCTTCTTGATAGGTCTGAGTTTGAGCTTGTCAAATAAAGAGGTCAGGAAGATATTGATTGGTGAGTCATCATCAATTCGAGCATGGGTAAATGTTGTGTCTTTGATTCCGCAGTCAAATCTGGGCAACCGCTTCACTCTACGGCTCTTGGTTTTTCTCCTTATTATCAAAGAGGTGTCCATTGACGAGATATGTCTTTCAGTCTTTGTTCTCGTCCTGCCTGACTTTTTCATCATTAATTTGCTCATTACAAATCCTTTAAGGTCGGGGAAGTGTTCAATGGCCAGTATTAAGGGAAGTTCAAAAGTCAATCTTTTCTCATGTGCTTCCCTTAGAGCAGGATCCAAATCCTTCAAATCCTCCTCACTTTTAATTTTTATGAATGTTTCTGGTTTTTTATTTTTTTGATTGTTTTTTAATATTTCGATTTTTTTGTGTTTTCAGTGTGGTGTAGATGTGGTGCTTTCCGTAGATGATGAAGTGTTTTGATTCGTCGAGTAAGTGTAAGAATCAAAGTTATCCCTAGGGAGTAATATGCAGAGGTGTTGCTGTCAGAGTCGTCCCTAGGGTGAACATAGTCTATGGGTTTCTGAATATCCTCGGGGTTCTCAATATTAGATCCAATTATTTCATTCTCCACTTTCATACCCGAGCTTCCATAAAATGAAATTGGTCGATCAGTGAAATTTCTGAATTTTTCCTCCATTAATTCATATCTTTTACTTATCCTTGAAATGTCATCCTCCAAAGAATTTTCAGGATCAATCATGCGTGCAGTCTGTGTGGTTTCCTGAATTTTCTCTCATTTTTCAACTTGAGATCCAATCATTTCATCTTCCATTTTCATGTACGAGCTAGGAGAATATTCTCTCAAAATATGTCTTGATTTGTTGTCCTATATTTTCTCTTGAAAAATCATGGAAGGAGTCTACTCAGGTGGAGGATTCAGAGGGAATCAATAGGTCACATATTCAAAATGTTGTGAATCAGGCACGTATTGCTGATTTGAGTAGAGTCCATTCCTTTGGTTATGTGGTTGGACCCTTATATCGTGGATCAACATACAGGGTTTATGTGTGTCAATATCATCAGTCCAGTCCTCTGTATTAGTATCATATCTGAAGATGGGATTGTCACAGTTAATCTAAGATGGAAGATTATCAGGTGCGGGCCAACCCTCTTGGTCAGTTCAGATTTCCATTTTATTCCCAATAATGAAATCAAATTGTGGGTTTGTAAAGTATTGACCTGTCCCAACAATATGGTGAGGAGGGATTGAAGTCAGTTGGAGTTGTCGCCTCGGCCTGTATTGGTCGCAAAAGTGATTTGATCGGCAAATGGTTCATGAGTTCCGACGAGAAATGGGTCGATCCAAGATGGTAGTTGCTCATTTGTGGTCAAGGGTGGGGGAGGTGGAAGAAGTGAAGAAGTGTTAAATTCGACCGGATTCATCCTATGGCTAGAGTCTTCCACGAATGAAGGATTGACATTTACATAGTATGAAGGATTGATTGTATGATCAAATATAAAGGATTGTCATTCATGGAGTATATCGGACTTCTAGAGAGGGTTGCATCTATTTGTGGGTGAGAGTCTACTGTGAAAGTTGGAAGACGCTTGTTACAACAGGTTTTAAATAATTTTGGTTTGACCGAGATGAATTCATTTTAATAGTATAGTATTTTGGGTACTCGGACAAATGTCTCATCATCTTCGAAGAAGGTGGATGAGTTGTCATGATATATCTTGGTTGAAAATGTTCAAATACACAGAATACTCAACAGTAGAAATCCTAAATTTTTAATTCAAGGAGGGAGAGAGATGGCACATGTGTGCGATTTTTTGATATTTGAGATCGCTTCACGCACACAAATGCAAACACAATTCAAACCTCAGGTTCACCAACTCACACAATGAAGTCAAAAGAGTTTGGCAAATTATCTTTTCAATTTTAGTTGGTGATAAATTCAATCTTGGAAAAAATTTAACGAGTTGTTAGGTGCCAGAAATTTTCTTAAAAACTGTCCTGAATTCTTATGACTAGTTGCACTTACTTTCAACCAGTATGGGTGTAAGTACGGACTGTAAAACAACTACCCATTACTTAAGGACGGAGTCTTACACAATGTCCTTTAAACCACCCACTCTGCTAAGGAAATCCAGACCGTTTACTGGCTACCTGTATTTCCTCATTGAGAAGTAGCTAATCATTTTTATAGAATCAGTAGTCAATACGAAGATTCTGGATCTAGGATCTAACCTTAAGTGTCATCTCTCGCTCACTCAGACAAATAAATCAATCTAAGGACGGGGTCGCTCTCCCGCAAAAATTCTTGAATTTATAAGTTAATTTAGTCGGTTTTGTTTAGCAGTCCTAATTTTATTGAGGTGATCACTTGAAAAATTAGATGAGAAGAAATTCACATCTACCGTACAGTCCCAATTTCCTTTAAAATTTTAAGTGATAAAACAAGAGGGAGAAATGCAGGAAAAGCTGACGCACGAAAAAAATGATGATGTATGCTCAGTTAGAAGACTTACAGTAATTCCTCGCAATCTCCAAGTGGGATGCAATACAAGAATTAGCAATTATTCTTAAATGGATGCTAGCCGACAAAACCACACCTATTAGAAAGTTCTATTAGTCGTGAAGAATTGAGTTAATTTTTTTGATTAAGTTGACCGATCTAAGTTGTGTCTCAATTAAGTGAAGTATGGTCCTAGGTTCTATGAACACAAATAATAAATCTTAGAAGCTCCAATAGCCGCATGTGTAGGTCTAAGCTCCGAGCCACTCACTTCGGGCCCCACCTTCACCGGAGAGTGAAACCGGCCATAACACACTGCAGACAAAGTTTGAGGTCTTTTTTACACTCGCGAGAGTCTAAACGGACATCGCTGTAAATGAACAATTATTACAAAAATTAAAATTGTGGAAATTGAAATTCTAAACTTTACACTCTCTCACGACTCAACTCGATCTAAATTAGAATGTGGATTGGCAATCGGTGAAGATGCGTCGATTTCGAGAGAACCGCTCCATGTACGTCAGGTACCTCGCACAAAAAATAAGAGTGTGTGTGTGTGTGCAAGAGAGTAACATAAACATTAATAAAAAAATATAAGAAAATAAATGCTGAAAATAAAATAAAAATAAATGCAGGAAAATATGGAAAATTTACAATGAAGATTCGGGGGTTAGACAACTCAAAAATATGAAAAACCTAGCACACAAAAATTATTTTTAGACAAAATCTAAGCCATTTGCCTCCCCAGCTACGTCACCATCTGACAAGTCGCAAAAACCCTACGTTAATTTCCGCGAATTATTGTTTCATTGTAGGCGGGAATTCGGAATCGATCAAGAAATAACCACAATAATTTAATCAATTTTACTTGGAGTAGGTTTTTATGTCTATTTTACTTGGACAAGTCCCAAGGTCAAACTCATGGAGGTAAAGGAACAACTTAGAAACATGTCTATCGAATTTCATGCACGGTTTTCGAGGTGAATAATTTTGGTATTTTTAATGCAATTTAGGAATGCAAAAATGCAAATGTGGCCAATTTTAGGGAGTAAAATTCAATTTCAATCAAACAATGCTAAAAAATTACGAAACTAGACCGAGATGTAAAATATGATGAAATGAACACATTGTAATTTTTTGAAATTTTCGGATGCAAAATGAATACTTAAAGAATTTACGAATGCAAATGGTGTGAATTTCAATATTAATTATAATAAATAATAAACCTAATTATTTTCAAAGAATAAAATTACCCAAGATCTATCACTAGGTGATTGATGTCAGAAAAATCCTAAACCTTGAAAATACGAGATTTAATATTATTAAAAATTAAAGATTGAAATCTACAAAACGATTTTTATAGAGCAAATATGCATGAAAATGCAATTCTTTTGGGTACGATGTAACTAAAAATTAATTCTATGATCCTTGAATAATTGACAATTTTTAGAGAAATGGTTAATTATCTATGAATTTCTAAGCACAAACTGGGTAAAATATGAAATTTTCCATAAGAAAATTAATCATAATTAACCACAGATCACAAAAATATCATGCATATGTCATACTGTAGAGAATGAGTTGTAGAACAAAGTGTTATTTTAAGAATGCTTAAATGACACGATGTAGAGGTTCAAAATAAAGGGGAAACACAGGGTCTCAATGCAAAATTACAATAAATAAATAATGATGAAAATGCAGAACAGGGGCTATACTGAAATTACCTAAACCCCCAAGGGACTTTCTGCAAAATACCCAAGCAGTCACGTACGTGGCACGTGACCCTCTGTTCGGCGGGCGTGCCCTGTAAATAGAAGAAACACTAGGGGAATTTTGGCAAAAGTCCTCTCCCAGCATGTGCTCATCATGTGGGGAAGGAATCGGGTATGCCCCCCCACGGCGCAGTGAAGATAGTTGCTTGAGGGGTGGAGGAGCTTCCTGCTCCAGGTGAAGAACGACGGTGATAGTTTCACAGAGATCTTCTGACTTGATTCTGATTAATAGTTAGGTAGTCATATTATAATGAGTGATTCATAACATAGCCGTTTAGTGGTTAATCAGATGGTGTTGTTGTCAGGGGCACGACTTCATTATAATTAATTGGATTATATTTTTATTAAGTTGATTATTCCTTATTTAGGTTAAATTGTTCTGTGATGTATTGTTGCATTGTTTGTTGTCTATTTAATGTGATGTATGCGGTTATCTGCTTGATAATTCTTTGATATATTTAACCATCTCTCTTTTGTGGTAGGCTTTGATGAATCTCAGATTCATCACTCTAAAAGTGACTAATTAAGCTCAAATCCCAAAATTCATTGTCATTTCGTCATTTATATTGCATAATTAGCATTCATGCATGTATAATTAATAATTGCATTTTAT
The DNA here is from genome assembly GCA_037367405.1 of Ottelia alismoides. Lineage (NCBI taxonomy): Eukaryota > Viridiplantae > Streptophyta > Magnoliopsida > Alismatales > Hydrocharitaceae > Ottelia > Ottelia alismoides. Next base: position 82,455 of record JAZKJV010000283.1, on the reverse strand, counting down.
TACTTATTATTGCATAAAATAAGGAACCAAAAATCCCAGCCCAATTGACGTGTAAAATAGCCAAATTTCCCTGATTTTTAGCTAATTCATGCTAACTCCAAATGACCTAAAACCACCTCCATTGTCTACATATTACTAACAAGAATAAATAAAAAATAAAAAAAAATCACTGACATAAATAAGTGGAAAGGAACTCAAAACCTAATTCCAGGATTTTCAGACTAAAACATCGATATCTTCCTCATCCAGTGTCTGATTTGATCCTCCTCATTTTTGAACTAATGTACATTCGACTACCTTTAAAACAAAATCAAGATCAAGTGAATCAAAGCTCATATGTGAATGTTGGATTTTGGGCCTCTTTTGTACATTTTATATTTTAGCGATTTTTGACCTATTATTTTATGTACATAATTAACTCAATTTATTTTATCTCTTTTTTATTTATATTCTTTGACTAAAGTTTTATTAAAATGTACAAAATTCCAAATCCAAAATGAGCTTGAAATCAAATAAACTAACTAACTCCGAGTCTCCACTGACTGTCTTTGGATTTTATTTTATTTATCCTCTTTCCTAATTAATAAAATCTAAAAAAAATAGATTAATGTGTAAATATTTATCTTTGATTTTATCATATTTTCATGTATTTTTATCTGGTTTATAAATAAATATATATATATAATCCAAAAATCTAGGTATTCTATGTACAAAGAGTACCCTAAAAATATCACTTTGTGCAAATGACCGATTTTGGTCTTCATCCTTTCATGACATTGTGATCTTATCGAGATGAACAAGTTTCGTGAAGAAACTTTTTCGATCTGAGGTCATTTGATATTTATCCCGGATTTTTCTTTGTATTTTATATTAAATTTTTCTAGGGTTGGCACAAGGCGCTCCTGGAGCCTCCATGTGTCACCCATTTTTTAGCTCTTTATAATTCATTTTTATAAAAAAAATCAAAAGCCATGCACATGCAGCGCTAGTGCCTCCTAGGCATGCGCACTGCACGTGCGTCTCCCTCCCCCTTTCCCCTTCCAGATCTGGCGATGAACCTGCCACCGTCGCTGCTCCGTGATTACCGCTGTCGCCTCGTCCCAAATCCGTCATCGAATCTTCTCCGATTCACTATCGATCCTCCCAATCTCACTGATCTGCAATCCTCCCCTTATCGACCACTTGATCGCATCCTCTAATCGAATCCACCCCAATTCCCTTCCACTTCAGCCCCTTCGCCATCCCTATAAAGCTCCATCGCCCCCTCCGTTGAGCCGCATCCGCCGATTACATAGGAAGAAGGCTCCGGTGGTGACAGCTCGGTCACCCTCGCTCTCGACGAGATCTGAAGCCACGAGATTTCGTTGTAGACTCCCAATCATAGCAGTTGCTCCTCGCTCCAGTTCGTAAAGCCGTCGAGCTCGATACCCATCTTTTTTTCCACCTTCACCACTTCCACCGGAGCTCTTCTCCACACAATACCCATCGACACCGTCAAACTTCACTACTGTGACAATGCTCCTCTGCCATCGGTCCACCATCGCCTCGCCATGAGCTCCGCCCACCTCCCATCTCCTTCCAATCGAGGGCTCACAGCTTCATCAATTCTGTTCTTCGCCAGTGTTGCTCCTATTGCCCCGGTGATTGTCTCACCTCCGCATCATCATCGATTTCCACGTCACCCTCGACTCCAGACTCGACCCCAGTATCTCCATCTTCGCCTCGCTTTATCGACCAGGAGGCATCCATCGTGCCACCGATCATGAATTGAAAGTCCCACTCTGCCCCTTTGCTCTGATGTTCTTCCCCACATGAGGAGGATGCTCTGCCTCGTTTATTTAATTTATCATGGGTAAGTCCAGGGTCAAACACAAGGGCACAAGCAAGTAACTAGATTAATTTACGTGTCAAATATTTAATTTGATTGATCAGTATGTAATTTAGATCAAGAGAATGCAAACAATGCAATGCATGCTTTTTTAAAGATTTTTAAACAAATATATTAAGATAGAACAATCTTGAAAGTGCTACACAAAGTATTATGTACACACACACACGAGTAAGCTCCTGAATGATTTATGAAATACTTAAATAATTAATGGAAAATCAATTAAATGAATAATACAAATATCAAGTTCCAATTGATCAATCTAGTCAATATGTGATTTCTTAAACACCTAACATGATCAACATTGAATTAATACATCAAATATAAATCTAATTAGGAAACTAGTTTTGCAAATTTATTCAAGACTCCCAATTACAGGTAAAGTGACTTAATGAAAATTAGGGTATTTTATAGAGCAATAAACAATAAGACAATCAATTTTCAAACTTAATAAAAGGATAAAAAACATCTTCTATTCTCAGATTTTTAGTGTATGAGAAATGAATCGAATAAAGCAATTAATATCGTCAAATTATAGAGAATTGAATTATCTTCAAAATGACACCAAGTTCATTAAATTTGAAGACATAGTTCACACAATATTAAATAAATAATGAAAATAAATTACAATAAAAACATCACTTTTTATAACAAAGGTCCCTGATAGGGACCAAAATGCAAATATAAATGTCTTCTGGGTATATAATGTAAAAGAGCCCAAGTAGGGATATAAATGCAATTATTAAAAATTATTGGGTCTTATCTACAATTTTCCCAAGCAGCACGTGATGAACGAGGATTTCACCTCTTTAATTATCTAAAATTGTAGTGTAGGAGACGATCTTCAATTTAGCAAAAACCATAATCTTTAAATGTTGTGGAGAATTTTTCTTAATAAGTCTACCAAGGTCGAACACAGGGACACGAGCAACTTCGTCTATTTATCAAAAATCATTAATATATTAAGGTGTGAGTATCTTCTAGTTTTAGGTCTTTATGCAGATGCACAAGAAAATGCAGATAAAATAATGCAAGAAATGATGCATGTCATTTTTATTTGATTTTATGATGCAATTAAACGGATGATGCATGAACATAATGCATGATTAAATGCAAGAAAAAATGCCAAATATTATCTATAAATATGCCCTACAGAGTATCAAATCAATGAGCATAATTTATAGTTTAATTTTAGAGTCAAATCGAGAGTTAAAATCCAAAATAAGTATGACAAGGATTTACAAAGCAAGAAACACTATATAACATCAAAATTCATCATATTTCCTTTAGAGTCAAATTAAGAAATTAAATGTACCATTAAATAGATGATGAAAAGAGTATCAAAACGAAATTGAAATCCCTCAATTTGGACTTAATATGCTCAAGATATGAAAGAAACAATGCATGGGCATAAATGTTGAAAAATACGAGAGAAAATAAAGATAAATATTGCAAATAGGTCCTTGGAGGGACCCATTTGCAAATACAAAAAATTAGCAAGGTCCTTCTGTAATTTGTCCATTGCTTATAAGGGCCTTTTTGCAATTTTATAAAGCTGCAAGGGCCTCCGCTTACCAGGGGGCAAATTGTAATATTAGAAAATTCTCGAGTCTTTTATGCAATTTACCCAGGACTTCACGGGAAAGGCACGCACGGGACTAGGTTTGGGAGGAGCAGCAGCTTCGGGCCACGTGGCATCTGATGATGGCTCGGTGTACGGCTCGGTGGACCCGAGCCTGACGATTCGAAATGAGACGCGTGGCGTTATAAGAATTGTATGATCGTATAGATAAGGCGGTATCTTTACTCCCTTCTTCCTCCTTTTCCTGCACGTGATGGGTGTCGATTTCTGGGCTTCGATGAACTCCCATTTCCTCCACCTTGCTTCTGCAGACTCTTGGAAGGTCGTGTCAGCTTGCTGTAGGGTTAGCGAAGGAGATGGATATAAGATGGAGTTCCAACATTGTATGGAGACATCAGGTGGGGTGTGGTCATCGAAGGTGACCTCGAGATCGTAGATGGGAGACGAGCTCCGACCGTTGACGCGATGAAGTCCTGCAATTATTAGATATAGCCAAAGTGACGACGTGTACATGCGAGAGTGAGTGGAATGAAGTCCTTATCTGGCGAAGGGTTGGAGGACTGGGTCTTCTTCTCTGGCAAGTCTGAGAAGAAGGGGCTGGTGGTGAATAGGTTAAGGAGTAGGGAAGGTATGATCGGATGGTAGCACGAACATGAGGGATGTGCGGTGGAATTTAGAAGATAATCAGGTGGAGGCGAGGTGCATCAGGTGCGATGGAATAAATGAAAGAAAAGTTGAACAAAAGAAGGAGGAGAGATCAAACCTGGTTGGGATAAGAAGTTGGTGGAGGAGGAGGCTTGTGCTGAGCTTCATGTGAATCTCGGGTCGTCGCACATGAGGGGCAGTCGGTCCAGCGAGCTCATCGGTGGCTGAGCACCATGGCTTGATCATGGCAGCCAAGGATCACACCTAGAGGGTTGACCATAATTGCCACTTCGATTCAACCTCCCCCTATCACGGGGAGGAGAATAAGGCTAGGACGGGCTCCGTGGAATGGTGGATGGGGGCTAACAGAGGCGGATGGAGGTATTTGTTGCGGAGGAGGTGGGGGTTACAGGTGGTGATGGCGAGCTTTTGAACGAACAATTGAAGGCCCATGAAGCTCAGAAGTGATGGAAGGATGGCACATGAGGATGAGGGAGGTAACGGCTACACGGGGCGGTTGTTAGGACGAGGAGGGGTGTAGTGATGGTGACACAAAAATGGAAAGGGGGTGGCTCTGGCGCAAGGTGTAGCGAACGGAGGAGGAGGCATTAGAGGAGAATGATGACGGATGACCGTTGGATCTTTCGATTCAACGGTCCAAATGGAAGTGCCGATGGAGGGCACGGATCTGATTATTAGATGAGATCGAGCAGCTGAGGAGGGGTCACGTGGCCTACAGGAGGCGTTGAGGTGGTGGCAGTTGGATCATAAGATCCAATGGCTACGGTTGGGGCGTGAAGCAATGAGGGGGATCTGGTCAAGGATTTGATCAAGCGGTAGGGAGCGATGCGCGATGGAGTGGTTTGGATATGATCAAATGTCTTATCTAACGGTGGAGAGGGGAAGGTTGATGGATGGCTGAGATTAAGGCGGGAAGGAGGAGAACAGACGGCTCCTGTGAGGGCCAGGTGGTGAAAGGAGGAGCATGCCATGTGGGCGGCCCAGAGGACACCACGTGGCTGCACCAGAAAATTCAAAAATAATATAAACAAAGAAAAATCCAAAAGAAATAATAGAAGGCCAAATTAGAAAAAGTCAAAAACATAAAAGTTGTAGATCTCGATGAGATCTACAAGTTTTATGTTGAACAAAAAGTCAAATAAGGTCATTTGTGTAAAAGTGAATTTTTGGGAGCAAATTTAAAAGATAAAAAACATTGCTTTTTGTGGCTTTGATATTTTTTGTATTTTTTATTTCTTTTTAAAGGCCAAAATAAATATAGACAATATTATCCTAATTTTTAGGGGTTTTAATAATTATAAAAATATACAATATAATACTATAATTAGTACATAATTATACATATAATATATACTATATAATACAAGTTCAAATTAGTGATTTAATTACAATTTTTATTGAATTGTTTAAGCTTGGGGATTAATAATTGGGTTTTAGCATGATGAATCTGACATTCATCATACCACTATACATAAACCATGCTCATCCTCGAGCATCTAAAGAATGAAGGAGTTAGATTAATTCCCGACAGTACATGTGAAATTTCAAGGCTTAATTCATCGAAGACCCTTAATTTGAGTGATCCTAAAATTCTGAGCTCAACTATGCTCTTAGTCAAAAGGAATCCAACTTCTCTAATTATCAGACTCTCTGTTGTACATAAAATATAAATATATGACTTTTAGTATACTACATTCACGAGAGTCAAGTCGAGACATCGCCCAAAGTTCTAGTCTAGGAGACTCTCCTCTAGCCCTAATCCTCAACACTAAGAAATAAGTCGATTCTTGCTTCAATCAACCTTCTCATTAGTTTGTCAGACTTGAAAGTGTAAATGGATGACCATATGATGGAGGGCATAGGATTGTGTCAATTTTTCTCTCCCTTACATTGGAACAAGGGGCCTCTCGAGTGCCTTATTACTCAACACTTGTATATTTTTATGTTGTTGATCAATGTGTCCGTCGAGAGAATTCGGAGTCGTCTGTACTTGTTTTTCTGGGAGTACACTGGGGTGTGTCTCTTTTGAGTATCTAAGATACCTTCAACCCCCAGACTTGTATCACTATACGATGCATAGCCCTTTTATGGTGCTAGCCCGACTCCTTGGTCTTAATTGCGTTTGGTCCACGTGGACACTTTGAAAATGTTTGTGAGTGCTTGCCTTTGGTGGAAGCTCATAGAAATTGGCATTGTAATGATTTAGCTTTTCTTTGAATATTTCTTTCTTTTCTTTTCTTTTTGGCTAGCTCCACTGCTTTTACCAAAAGTTGGCGCACACTGATGAACAATTAATTATGTTTCATCACACCCTGGCACATAGGTAAATATCAAATGATAGCATGCGAACCTGTTCACATATTGTCTAGGATTTTGCTGAGACTCAGGTTTCTTAAAGCCTTCATTAACTTTATCCCATCCTCGAGTATCATTAGATCGGGTCTAGACTCAAATCACCAGTCCTAGTTCCTCAAGTGATAACTTAACTCGTCTCATCAATCATGCAGTTGTGAAAGTGATTTAAAAGGTAGAGATGAAGAGTGAAATATATCACTGAAATTTTTTAAACTAAGGAAGTGTGGATATTTAAGTTCACAACCCTAATGACTAAGGCTGGCTAACTCAGACTCTCAGGATCTCAGAAATCAAGTGTTCTCAAATCCTCAAGCCTTGAGTGAAGGTAAAGGTGTCAGGAATACACCAACTCCAGAGTTAGTGATTTTTTTTATTTTTATGAATTTTAATTTTTCATTTTTTTTCATTCATTCTTCAGAGAGATACTGACTGGCCTAGGCTCATATGAATACTTGCATCTACTTTCAGCCAGTATGGGTGTAAGTACAGACCGTTAGACGGACCCGTGTTACTTGAGGACGGAGCCATAGACAACATTCTCTGAACCACCCACTCTGCTAAGAGAGATCGAAGTTCCCTCACTGAAGAGTAGCTACTCATTTTTAAGCCTAGTAGTCAGAGCCTCTACAAAAGAAAGTGTTTAATTTTCAGATTTTTATGGAATTTTGAAAAAGGTCAATTTTTTTACAAAAGGTTAAAACCTCAATTTTTCAAAAGATTTTTACAAGAATTTTTCAAAAATCAGTTCACTAGTCAACTTAAACCAAGCCCAAAATGGCTTTCAAAATTTTAAAACACGAGCTATGGCTACAGTATATATACAATAATATATGGCATACCCCATATACTTAACTTTTTCTATGTCCTCATAGCACAAGTGATATGAAGCCATAGCTCCAGTTAAATACAAGGTGATATAACGGAACTGAGCAGAGGATCCCCCTATACTTAGGTCAAAATGACCTAAGTATAAAAGGACATATAGATGGAAGAATGAATGAGTTGGGTCCCCCCTATACTTAGACTGAAAATAGCCTAAGTATTGGATCTGAAATTTGGGTTGAAGGAACTGTGGTTGTTGGGGGGGGAGGGGGTAGATCATCTAGTGATCTACTCTCTTTTTTGGAACACACGTGAGTCCTCGAACAAGGACCGTTAGAAATGAACGTGATACATTTTTTTACAATAAAATGCATGAATGAAATGGTGACTATTGTTCTTTGAATCCTTCTCATTTTTCTTCTGTGGCTCCTCGTAGTGGGAACTCTTAACTCCATGCCTCCATGTAGATTGAGCGTCCTCGGTCTCCAAGGGCCATGCCATAAAAGAAATAGTCAGAGAAATTATTAAGGAAAGTAATCAACAAAATGATGTAAAAACAACACGATAAGAAGACCGGAAAATTTTGAAAATATTCTTATCAAAATAATTCAATAAAATTCAGAAAAATGATATAGGTGAGCCGTATCCCCAGCAACAACGCCATTTGATGAACGAGGATTTCACATCTTTAATTATCTAAAATTGTAGTATACGAGACGATCTTTGATTCAACAAAAATCACAATCTTTGAATGCTGTGGAGAATTCTTCTTGGCATGTCTACCAAGGTCGAACACAGGGAAACATGCCTCTTCGTCTATTTATCAAAAATCATTGATAGATTAAGGTGTGAGTATCTTCTAGTTTTAGGTCTTCATGTAGATGTACAAGAAAATGCATATAAAATAATACAAGGGATGATATCATTTTTATTTGATTTATGATGCAATTAAAAGGGTGATGCATGAACGTAATGTGTGATTAAATGCAAGAGAAAATGCAAAAGATTATCTACAAATATGCCCTATAGAGTATCAAATCAATGAGCACAATTTATAGTTTAATTTCAGAGTCAAATCGAGCATCAAAATCAAGAATAAGTATGACAAGGATTTATAGAGCTAGAGACACTATATAACATCAAAATTCACCATATTTCATTTAGTGTCAAATTAAGAAATTAAATATACAATTAAATAGATGATGAAAAGAGCATAAAAAAGAAACCGAAATCACTTAATTTGGACTTAATATGCTCAAGATATGAAAGAAATAATGTAGGGGCATAAATGTAGAAAAAATATGAGAGAAAATAAAGATAAATTGCAAATAGGTCTTTGGAGGGACCCATTAGCAAATACCAAAAACTGATGGGCACTTTTGTAATTTATCCATTGCGTATAGGGGCCTTTTTGCAAATTTATAAAGCCGTAATGGCCTCCCTGTAATTTACCCAACATGCACGTTAGCCATGCACCTGGGGACCAAAATGTAATATTAGAAAATTCGCGGGTCTTTCATGCAATTTACCCAGCACCTCGCCTACGAGCACACGTGAGGCTAGGTTCGGGAGGAGAAGCACCTTCGTACCATATGGTGTCTGATGATGGCTCGGTGTACGGCTCAGTGGACTAATCCTGACGGTTCCAACTAAGATGCGTGGTGTTATAAGGATCGCCCGATCATATAAATCGGACGATATATGTACTCCCTTCTTCCTCCTCTACATCACGTGATGGGCGGCGATTTCAGAGCTGTGGTGAACTCCCATTTCCTCTGCCTTGCTCCTACAACCTCTTGTAAGGTCGTGTCAACTTGTTGTAGGGTTAGCGAAGGAGATGGAGATAAGATGGAGTTCCATCATCGTCTGGAGACTTCGGGTGGGGTGTAGTCGTTGAAGGTGAGATCCAGATCGGAGAGGGAGACGAGCTATGTCCATTGACTGCAATTGTTAGATATAGCCGAAGCGATGAAGTGTACGCGCGAGGGAGAGTTGAATGGAGTCCTTATCGGGCGGAGGGATGGAGGACTGGGTCTTCTTCTCCGACGAGTTTGAGAAGAAGGGGGCGGTGGTGAACATGTTATGGAGAAGGGAAGGTATGATCAGATGGTAGCGTGAACATGAGGGATGTGTGGTGTTGTTTCGGAGATGATCAGGTGGAGGTGTGGTGCATCAGGTGCAGAGGAATAATGAAAGAAAAGTTGAACAAAAGAAGGAGGAGAGATTAGACCTGGTTGGGATAGGAAGTTGGCGGAGGAGGAGGTGAAGGATACAGGGAAAATCCTCAAGCACATCACGGAAGCATGATGATCGTATCGAATGCGACCGGGAGCGACTAGACGCACTAGTTGCTCAATGCAGCGGAAATTAAAATTTCATATGTGACGAAACCACATGATCCAAGAACACTTCTCGGATCGTTTCGTCTAAACCACAAACAAGTAATAGGATTACCTCTTGAAGCGTGGTTGCGATCGAGTCTCTAAACAAAGAGACCTCCTGTCTCAAGTCCGATCCGATGGAGGAGACGCTTGCGAGCACGTGGATGAGACGTGTGCTTCTCGCAATCCATGTTGATGATCCAAGCTAAGGATCTTCTGATCTCGACAAACGAGATACGACATCTTCTTCACGAGCAAGGAACACCAAAGTAGACGGAGATCCACGAGCAAACGGTCGGGCTGCATAACGACGATGCTGCGGCGATGGAGGATCTCTCTAGGGCATCCATGGTGGACGGCCACATGAGAGATAGAGAGAGTAGGCATAAGTAGGCATGTAGAGAGAAGAGAGAGAGAGCATTCATTGATGTCGAGTGTCAAGAAGAGCAAGGGGTGCCTCTTCTTATATAGGGTTTTGGGAGTCCATGGATCCCAATCCATGGACAACACACAATCAACGGATGAGATTGATTATGTCCATTTCAACGGCTAGGATTGTTGTTGGTAAAACACAACAACAATTGATTTAATTTGAATTAATTCATATTGATAAATCAACATAATTAATTCCAATTTAAATCACAATTGACTAGAGAAGAGATAATGAGAAGACTAAACCAATCCCCTAAAATAAGGGCATGGCTACCATCATCTCATGAGATCTCAATATCTCATGAGATCTCATAATCTCATGAGATCTCATTATCTCATTATTATATCATGATCTCTTGTCGATAATATTTTCACCAAAAAATAATTCCAAATTATCTTATGGAAAATATCAACCATGCCATTGAAATTATGTGAATCTCATTCACAACCCAAAACTAAATGTAATTATATTTTCAATTAATTGTTCAAGGTAAATTCAATTCACATTAACAATTAATCAACAAATATAAATCACAATATGTTCTCTCTAATATATTATAAATCACATTTATAATATATATGATTAATACGGATAGTGCTATCCATATTCATATCCATGATAATTAAATCACATTTAATCATCTTGGATCTCTTTTCCCATGTGCCCAAATAACATGAATCACATTCATATTATTCATATCTTTGATAATTAAATCACATTTAATTATCTTAGATATCTCTCCGTAGACTATGAATCAAATTCATATTATCCATGATAATTAAATTACATTTAATTATCAATTTTCTCGATGCTCGGATACACATATCAACAATGAAATTATCCATGAACTCTTTCAAGGATAATGCGCATCCTCCGTGGATACTTGGAGATAAGGACAAGGCGATTGTATTGTTCTACGTATAGTGACTTGGATATTGAGATCACATTTCAAATACATATCTCGGGCCTCCCATAGATGCTTGATTAAATCAAGACCGCAAATCTAATCTTCTCATTGCATCTGAATCACATTCATATTAATGTCCAACATTTGGACCAAGATCAGATTACTTCTCTACTGAGAGGAGTCACTAAAATCCAGACCCATTTCATCACTCCCTAAGAATGGAAGCGTCATAGTTATACAATCGTTTATGATCACATCACCCTCAGGTATTCCCAATACATGTACATCCTGCATACTGGAAGACTCAGAATAAACCCGAAGTATTAGATCAACTTTATATTGTCTACTTCAGGGTTTTATCAGTAAGTTTCTCATTTGATCATTGGGAGTAGGTATCGATCATATACTTTCCAAAAGCATATACCATAACTAGGTCTTGATCATATACTTTCCAAAAGTATATATCAAACCTACAAATTTAGTCAAGCTTCCAAAGCGAGACAACCATGCGCACGGAATTTGATTCTTCCCAATATCTCATGAGTAAGCTCATGTCTTCCGGTTCAGTAATGAACCTGTATGATCCCTTTGAGAGATTGTATTACTCATATGCCCTTGCATGCACACCAACGCGTCGGTGTATAGACCTTGGTTAGGTCATCACCTATTGGTATGCCAAATGTACATACTCAGACATATAGTAACACATCTGTCTCCAGTTAGAGGATGTGTGCATGTATCATGACAGCATACGATATAGGACTTTGGTTATCTCGACGTTAAGTCAACTCTTTGACCTAACTAATCCAACACCTCCGAATCTCTATTCCTATGCAGAGGACCTGCATTAAGAGGTCGGTCAGATATCAGCCTATGTGAGAAAGGATTGTCATCTCCTACTCAGGCTGGAGATCATCTCTTATCAATCATTTCACAGTGCTTGATGTGTCCTCACTCTAACCCTTTAGATATTCATCCAAGCACCAGCCTCTATGATTCAATTATTGAATCAACAGTTGTATGATTATTAAGATGGCCATGGTACATAACCTTAATTGTACAAAGGGACCTATTATGCAAATTAGTTATTCTCCATTTCAGATCAGGGAATGATATGTGCAATAACATTTATTGCATAATGGCTCGCCGTGGGCTCGCGTGTCCAACAATCTCCCACTAGCCCAAAGAGCCATTAATGGGCTAATCATTTAAACCCACACTCATGTGACAATAATAGGCTATTTTGAAAATAGCTAGGTAAGCTGATAAGTCCCTCTGTTCCAGCGAGACTATGCCAAGTCCTTTTACGGCACTTGCATATCCCCAGTAACAGCGCTCGCATCCTATGCGAATGTTGCATCTTATGCAACCAATACTCAATTTAGTCAAAGCAGTTATAGTATCCTTAACACTATTGCTCAATAATTAATACAACCAGTATTTCCATAATCCTTATCAGAATACCTTTATTCCTGGAGATCTATATCTCCTAAGGCATCTATAGTTAAGACCGTTTAGAACTCTATCTATAAACTCTTAAGTTTTTGAAGATAAGACTTTGAGATCACTATCTCAAAAATCTTGTCATCTATGAAGATTTTGTTATTACTGCAATCAAGTGTTTTCTCTCCACAATAGGATTAGCAACACTTTACTACTCCCACTGCATGGCATATATCTGGCTTTTGTACACATCTAGCATACACTCAGCTTCTCGTAACTCATGCACAAGTGCAAGCAGTTCTAGCATTCACTTCCTCAACTCTTTGAGGTGATATCCCTTTAGATAGGTCAATACCAAATCTTAAGGGAAGGAAGCCTTTCTTGGAATTTCCAAAAATGGAACATGTCCAAGGTGTACTACAAATGTGACGGTTCCAATACCCTCTTCTCTTTGCTTCTGAACAACTTCAGAACTAAGATCTAAGAGATATCCTTGAAATCATATTTCAAGATATGGAATAACCAGTCTATAAAACACTTATTATCATCCTTATATCATTATGAATGATTAGGATATTATCTACATTTATCACGATGAACACAATGGCACACCCACTAAGCTTCACATGGTACATCAAGATTCTATCTGAAATCATAACAATTATAATTTCATCAAATCTTATGCTTCAACTACAAGAAGCTTATTTGAGTCCATAGATGGAGTTCTTCAGCTTGCACACTTTGCTTTCCTCAACCATGAAGCCATGGGGATACTTCATGTGAATATCCTTAGAGAGGCATTCATAGAGGAATGCAATCTTGACTTTCATCTCGAAGACGTCAAAGCCAAGTTGTATAGCTACTGTTAGCAATATTCTGATGGGTATAAGCATGGTTACTGAAGAGCAAGTCTCATCGCAAACAATGTCTTCTCTTTCGGTGTGTAGCTCATGGCTACGAGCCGTGCTTTGAAGGTCTTTACCTTCTCATCATGTTCCTTTTCTCTTGAAGATCCATTTATACCTTATAGGTTTTACACTTATAGGTGGATCCTCGAGGGTTCATATACAAGACTTGTATATGAAGTCTACCTTAGACTTTTATTGCTAACATCCATCATGTCATGATCCTCAGGAGCTTCATCACATGAAGTCCGATCATTATCAGACTTAACTAACACATGGAATACATCCTCAAACTCATTTGAAGAGATATTAATGTTTCATCTTTAATTATCTTTTTAGTTTCCGTTTGGAGCCTCATTATCATCTCAAGATTAAATGAGTTCCTTTACTTCATTTTCATCTTGATTCTCAAGAGAGTCATCCTCTAAGAATCACATTCTCAGAGATGAGATCTTTTAAGAATCTCAGGGTTATAAAGTAGGTATCCAATACCATCCTTTATTTTCCTAATGAAGTAGCACTCTCTAGTGCTCGATTCCAGCTTACTTGCAGGGAATCTTATTAAGGATATATAATGTAGTATCTACTACATATATACCAGGAAACTAAGAAGAAATTATGCTAAAATTCATCATTGATCAAATCATGTCACACATGATCCAATTGTATCTCCCTACAACTCTATTGAGTTTAGATGTATTAGGAAGATTGAGATAGAAATGATATTCATATCTTTATAAAGTATTATTTGAATTTATCTAACAGGTACAAGCTACCTAGGTTAAATCAAATTCATTTCATCTTTCTTCAAACTTTGGTTCCAAACCAAAATTATGAAATCTTTGAACATTTCAAAGGTTTCTTAGGTGAAGAGAAGAAATCTCATATCATACATACTCATCAATAGATATCACATATCCATAATGTTTATTATGACATAGACGACCCACATACATCAATATGTATGAGATCTTGAATACCTCACCATCTAGCACCATTCCCTGAGAAGGGTGTATAGGATATTTTACTTTGAATACTATATTCACAAGTATGTAAGATTTGAAATTTTAGACATTCTAAATTTTCATCTCTTACTTGTCTATTGATCAAATCAACAGGCATATGTCCAAAACTCGATGCCAGATCATTGTCAAATGATCTTTATCCTCCTATTGATCTTATAAGGTTTAACTTTCAGTGTTAGAAATCTTAATGAAACATTCATTAATTTACTAATTTTGTGGAGTCCACTAGATGTTAGATTACTATCTGAAATATATCCATCATAACTCTTTATGATAGGTTTATTCCAGAATTCATGTTTATTTCCAACACTTAGAAACAAACAATCAGTGTATTCTATTATCTAGGTCACAGAGACATTCTCTAAGACTAAGGGCTCTCCCACTGAGAATATGAAGTCCATCTATCAATCCAACAGAGATTGTTGCAACAATTGCATCAATATCCATGTGAATAACTACAAACCTTAAGATCAAATTTTCCAGTCTTCTAAAACATATGCAACAATTGCAAGTCTCATTAGAAGAATGATATACAATTATTAGACTTTAATCTTATCATATAAGAAAGTCAATTTCAATGATTAAATGTATATTATTCTGGTGCTCTATCCGAGTCCTTCTCTAAGGATTCTAGACAGACTTGATAGTCATGCTATCAACACACCAACTTATTGCAGTATTGGCATTCATCCAACTCTTTGGATCTCATATGGAAGTCATAAAAGTAGGTCAACTCTTTGACTTTCCTTCTTACTCGGATCCGACCCATGCTTCCACTGCGCTCTCTTTATCTACAAACAACCATTGTTCAAGACAAAGAATTTCTTATGTTGAATTCAAAACAATTCAATGTAAGAGTATTTCAGCATTTATACATGCTTCATTAAATTCACACAATATGAATATTATGAAGCTTCATGAATGACTAGAGTATAGACAGTAGAATGATGACACTCATCATGTCTACATCCATCTAGACTCTTAAAACATTGGTTCAGGCAGGTATTCAAACATTTTGAATATATTAACTCTTAGTGGGGCTACCATTTTGCATGGTGCAGAGAACCATGTCATTCATGATAAAATGTCAAGAGCACATATGCATGCCTTAAACATCTTCTTAGATTTTATAAGGATTAATTGACAATTACGATCATCATCGACATGCCACTTCCAATGTACATTTGATGATATCAAGACTATAGAGACATACAAACCCTAGGGTTGTAGATCTATTGTCTATTTAATTGTCATTCCTCATTATTATGAGGAAACTTGCACACTGCAACCACATACATTGTGTGTCCAATTGCAGGTACAATATCTGGATCATGAGTCCAATCCATGATATTTTACTGGTTATTACTGATATAACATTGAGTGGGTTTAATGAGGATTATCTGAAATAAGAGATTTGCATAAGGGTATATATATTTATATATACATATTTTACTTTGATTTAGGAATTTTTTTATATCAAAGTTGTCATGTCTTGTCAACACTGAAAGTTCATTCCCTTAATCACTTTCAATGTAAGCGATATACTTACCATTATATATCAAGCAAGATCTGGGATCTCCTTCCTTATCTTTGTTACATCCCAATAATATGAGAACCTGTAACTCGGATAAAAAGAAGCGGAAACACATTCTGCCTTGCAAGTCCAACTTGCATCTCCCAATTCGATCTTTAACACCCAGGCCCACCACCCCTAAGGTGATGTTGACCTGTCATTAATTGAACCAACTGTCAACATGCTTAATACTCTCTATACGCAATCCAATATCACCCCAATAATATGAGGACCCGATATTGGGGTCACTACGTATACAACCTTACACTTTCGAGAAGCGAAGAGCACGATCCAAATGGATTGTATGCAAGAGCTGTCACTTCGGACAGGCGTCTCCTATATACAATATCTGGCGACGGAACCCTTCACCTTGACGGGAGACCATGGATGTCACTTATGTGATCCTCCATATCATATTCAAATTCTAATTGATCATTATGAATCATATTCATTACGATTAATTCTTCCAAGGGAAATAACAACTCTATTCATAATATAGTGTTTTAATTTTAATTGGATTCCAATTAATCTAATCATATTAAATTAATGATCCAATTAATATCCAACAAACATTCTTAATTGTTACTTGAATTATGGTATTATCTCAAATACGTATTATTTTGAATTTTAATAATTAGAAAATACATCATGATCTCTCAGGCATCATTCGTTCCCTACCCGTTGTCATGGCCAGTACCGACGGGAGTGGGACGAACCGCAACTGGTACAACCCGCTACCCCAGCGATCCCCCACTAGATACCATATCCGCCTCGGGAAAAAGCAATGTCGAGTCAATCACTTTGTACTTGAGATGATCATCGGTTTTTTAACCGAAATTATACCATATAATATTCATCAAAACCATTTTGATAATATTATAAGGAGATTTTCTAAACAAATCCCCAATCATATTCAAGCAACAAGGTTTTGCAAGTAAAAGTTATCCTACAACTATTGTACGATAAACTAGAATTTTCATGAAAACAATGTTAGTTGGAATGTGTATCAAGCAACCAATTGGTGATCTAGATCTAATCTAATCATTTGTTGGTTGAGTCAATGTCATTTAAGAGAATAAATATTGCTCTAATATTTCTCAAATATTATCCACAATTATTACAGGAAATTAACTATTAATTTCGCAATTTTTCTTAAATGACAATCACAAGGTTTCGGATAATGATGCAATTTCCAGCAGTGACCCTCACTAACTAAAATTAGCATATCGCATTCATTTTAAATCCAAATTAAGCAAAATCAATTTTCAGAGATTGATAACTTGATTTAAAAACGAAATCATATGATAAACATGCATTTTCAGGTGTTTTAAAACCGTAATTAACATCTTACTTACGTCTCTAATCGCCATCCCCGAAACAATGGATATATGGTCAATAAAATGATCATATCTTGAGCAAACGAACTCTAAATTAAGCAAACTCAAATCCTACTGTTTCCTTAATTAATGAGAAACATTATCCAATTTAAAATTTCGTGTTTAAACATTTTAAACAGGGCCGAAATTTTATCACAAGACAGGGCTACGAAAATTGAAATGCTAAAATCTTCACGAACCCAAACGAGCCCGAATCTTCGTAGTTTCATGGATCTAATTAAAAACCTTCGACAACCTGGCTCTGATACCACTTGAAGGATACGAGGGAAAATCCTCAAGTGCATCACGGAAGCGTGATGATGGCATCAAATGCGATCGGGAGCGACTAGTCGCACTAGTTGCTCGATGCAGCGGAAATTAAAATTTTCTATGTGACGGAACCACATGATCCAAGAACACTTCTCGGATCATTTTGTCTAAACCACAAACAAGTAATAGGATTATCTCTTGAAGCATGGTTGCGATCGAGTCTCTAAACAAAGAGACCTCCTGTCTCAAGTCTGATCCGACGGAGGAGACGCTTGCGAGCGCGTGGATGAGACGTGTGCTTCTCGCAATCCATGATGATGATCCAAGCTACGGATCTCCTGATCTCAACAAATGAGATACGATGTCTTCTTCACGAGCAAGGAACACCAAAGTAGACAAAGATCCACGAGCAAATGGTCGGGCTGCATAACGACGATGCTGCGGCGATGGAGGATCTCTCTAGGGCATCCATGGGGGACGGCCACATGAGAGATAGAGAGAGTAGGCGTGTAGAGAGAAGAGAGAGAGAGCATTCATTGATGTCGAGTGTCAAGAAGATCAAGGGGTGCCTCTTCTTATATAAAATTTTGGGAGTCCATGGATCTCAATCCATGGACAACACACAATCAACGGATGAGATTGATTGTATCCCTTTCAACGGCTAGGATTGTTGTTGGTAAAATACAACAACAATTGATTTATGTTGAATTAATTCATATTGATAAATCAACATAATTAATTCCAATTTAAATCACAATTGACTAGAGAAGAGATAATGAGAAGACTAAATCAATCCCCTAAAATAAGGGGACGGCTACCATCATCTCATGAGATCTCAATATCTCATGAGATCTCATAATCTCATGAGATCTCCTTATATCATGATTATATCATGATCTCTTGTCAATAATATTTTCACCAGAAAATAATTCCAAATTATCTTATGGAAAATATCAACTACGTCATTGAAATTATGTGAATCTCATTCACAACCCAAAACTAAATGTAATTATATTTTCAATTAATTGTTCAAGGTAAATCCAATTCACATTAACAATTAATCAACAAATATAAATCACAATATGATCTCTCTAATATATTATAAATCACATTTATAATATATATGATTAATACGGATAGTGCTATCCATATTCATATCCATGAAAATTAAATCGCATTTAATCATCTTGGATCTCTTTTCTCATGTGCCCAAATAACATGAATCACATTCACATTATTCATATCTTTGATAATTAAATCACATTTAATTATCTTAGATATCTCTCCTTATAATATGAATCAAATTCATATTATCCATGATAAATAAATCACATTTAATTATCAATTTTATCGATGCTCAGATACACATATCAACAATGAAATTATCCATGAACTCTTTCAAGGATAATGCACATCCTCCACAGATACTTTGAGATAAGGACATGGCAATTGTATTGTTCCATGTATAGTGACTTGGATATTGAGATCACATCTCAAATCCAGATCTCAGGCCTCCCATAGTTGCTTGATTAAATCAAGACCGCAAAACTAATCTTCTCATTGCATATGAATCACATCCATATTAATGTCCAACATTTGGACAAAGATCAGATTACTTCTCTACTGAGAGGAGTCACTAAAATCCATACCTATTTCATCACTTCCTAGGAATGGAAGCGTCATAGTTATACAATCGTTTGTGATCACATTACCCTTAGGTATTCCCAATACAAGTACATCCTGCATACTGGAAGACTCAGAATAAACCCGAAGTATTAGATCAACTTTATACTGTCTACTTCAGGGTTTTATCAGTAAGTTTCTCATTTGATCTTTGAGAGTAGGTATCGATCATATACTTTCCAAAAGCATATATCATACCTAGGTCTTGATCATATACTTTCCAAAAGTATATATCAAACCTACAAATTTAGTCAAGCTTCAAAAGCGAGACAACCGTGCGTAAGGAATTCGATTCTTCCCAATATCTTATTAGTGAGCTCATGTCTTCCTGTTCAGTAATGAACCTGTATGATCCCTTTGAGAGATCGTACTACTCATATGCCCTTGCATGCACACCAGCGCGCCAGTGTATAGACCTTGGTTAGGTCATCAACCTATTGGTCTGCCAAATGTACATACTCGGACATATAATAACACATTTGTCTCCGGTCAGAGGATGTGTGCATGTACCGTGACAGCATACGATATAGGACTTTGGTTACCTCGATCTCGTTAAGTCAACTCTTTGACCTAAGTAATCCAACACCTCTGAATCTCTATTCCTATGCAGAGGACCTGCATCAAGAGGTCGGTCAGATATCAGCCTATGTGAGAAAGGATTGCTATCTCCTACTCAGGCTGGAGATCATCTCTTATCAATCATTTGACGGTGCTTGATGTGTCCTCAATCTAACCCTTTAGATATTCATCTAAGCACCAGCCTCTATGATTCAATTATTGAATAAACAGCTGTATGATTATTAATATAGCCATGGTACATAACCCTAATTGTACTAAGGGATCTATTATGCAAATTATTTATTCTTCATTTCAGATCAGGGAACTATTTGTGCAATAACATTTATTGCATAATGGCTCGTCGTGGGCTCGCATGTCCAACAGGAGGCTTGTGCTGAATTTCTTACGAAGCTTGGGTTATCGTACATGCCGGGCAGCTGGTCCAGCGATCTCATCAGTGGCTGAGCACCATGGCTTAGCCATGGTGGCCAAGGATCACACCTGGATGGTTGACCATAATCGCCATTTCGATTCAACCTCCCCTGTTACGGGGAGGAGAAGTAGGCTAGGATGGGCTCAGTGGAATGGTGGATGGGGGTTAACGGAGGTGGAGGGAGGTATTTGTAGGAAGAGGAGGTGGGGGTTACAGGTGGTGATAGTGAGCTTTTGAACGGCCAATTGAAGGTCTGTGAAGCTTGGAAGTGATGGAAGGAGGGCACGTGAGGATGAGGGAGGTAATGGCTACGCGGGATGATAGTTAGGACGAGGAGAGGTGTAGTGATGGCGACGTAAAAATGGAAAGGGTGTGACTTGGGTGCGAGGTGTAACGAACGGAGGAGGAGGAGGAGGCGTTGGAGGAGAACGATGAAGGATGACAGTTGGATCTTTCGATCCAACGGTCCAGATGGAAGTGCTTATGGAGGGCACATATTTGATCATCAGATAAGATCGAGTGGTTGAGGAGGGGATGTGTGGCATGCCAGAGGCATCAAGGTTGTGATCGTTGGATCATAAGATCCAACGGATACAATTGGGTCATGAAGCAACGAGGGGGTCTGATCAACGATTTGATCAAGCAGTAGAGAGCGATGTACGATGGAGCGGTTTGGATATGATCAGATGTCTGATCCGACGGTGGAGAGGGGAAGGTTGATGGATGGATGAGATTAAGGCAGGAAGGGAAGATCAGACGACTCCTGTGAGGGTCGGGTGGCGAGAGGAGCAGGCCACGTGGGCGGCCCAGAGGACGCCACATGGCTGCACCGAAAAATTCAAAAATAATAAAAACAAAGAAAAATCTAAAATAAATAAAGAGAAGCCGAATTAGAAAAAAGCAAAACATGAAAGTTGTAGATCTCGATGAGATCTACAAGTTTAATGTTGAACAAAAAGTCAAAAGAGGTCATTTGTAGAAAAGTGAATTTTTTTAAGTATTTTTAAAAGATAAAAACACTGCGTTTTGTGGCTTTGATATTTTTTGAATTTTTAATTTATTTTAAAGGACAAATAAATATATACAATATTATCCTAGTTTTAGGAGTTTTAATAAAATATAAAAATAGTGACAAAGTTAGTAATTAAATACAATAATACTATAATCAGTACATAATTATACACAGAATATATACAATATAATACAAGTTAAAATTAGTGACTTAATTGTGATTTTTATTGATTGTTTAAGCTTGGGGATTAATAATTGGGTTTTAGCATGATGAATCTAACATTCATCCGCACACACCTCGCACGCTCTGAACTGAAACATAATTCAGGAAAGTACAAACACAGATGTTGTAATTTACCCCATCATGTGACTTAACTCACGTGGGGCTAGGCTCGGGTAGCGTTAGAATCTTGGGTACACGTGGGCGCGCTTGGTGATTTGGAAGTGGCTCGGTTGCTCCGAACCTGAGGGTGTGAATCATTGCTTCAGCTAAGCAATGTGTATGTTAAAGGATCATCAGATTAGATCTAAAGATCTATTCAGACGGTAAATGCTTGTCGAGGTTGTCTCGTTCCTCCTCCGTCTATGATGGTGGACCTTTGGCTCCGGCGATGCTTGTATCTCCTCCTCATTGCTCTCTTGCATGTGCTAAAGATCGGGTTATCTTCGTAACCATTTGGTGAAGCTGAGGATGCCTCAACAAACCCTTATCGATGTCTATATTATTAGACCAGTCGTGGTTCATCGAAGCAAAATGATGAGACCAGAGCAGCTTAGAATTTCCGATCATTCATGGCCTACATCTATTAGTACAAACACCAAACCAAGGGATATTTATTGGGAATAGAATAAGGCAAGATGAAGGATCCTAAGGAGGTGGAGTAAAAACCCTAAATGGGTCCTTTTTGCAGAAGAAGGATGTGAAATGACGTGGATTTGTTCATGGAGATTCGGAAAGGGAACATTGGAAGATATGTATGGAGGATGGATGAACGGAGATGGTGGGTGAATAATCAGATGAGTGCTAGAGTGACAGAGATATGAATTAAAATTGAGATAAATCATGAAGGAACAAAGATCAAAGACTCACATGAATATGGAACTATTGAGAGTAGAAATTGACTTGAATCTTGGCTTGATTTGAAGCTAAAGATCTTCAAGAATCTTCGCTTTACCACTTAGGCAGAGTGGAAGCTCGATCAACCGCTAATGGCGGCTGAAACACGACATGAAATTGCCGAGGATCTTGCCAGAGACTACCTCCTTCTTTACTCTCCAATCCTCATCATAGCTGCTACTGGGAGGATACTAGGGCTCAAAGGTTGCTTGCACAAAGGGCGGATGATTCGTTTAGGTGGTTGGTGGTGGGGTTTTGATGGAGGAAAAGTGGAGGTTTGGCGGTTCCCAGATGGTGGTTTCAACTGTCGCCCAAGAGAGCACGTGAGGGAGTCATGTTTACTGGAGGTTAGGCATGGATGACGGGTGAATGGAGAAGAGATAGGTGTCGGAGTTAGGTGGTTGCGACACATGATGAGGTCTTGGAAATTGGAGATGGAGGTGGTTTTGCAGTCGGAGGGAGTGGGGGTTTAAGAGGCGCAGGGTATGAGATGTACTTGGGTCGTTGGTTCAATGGCCAAGAATATTAAGCGTAAGAGAATAAAAGTGCAGCACAAGAAATTACATGATTGGGCCACGTGTCCCAATAAAAAAAGATAAAGAGGAAAAATAAAGTAAAATCAGAAATAAAAAGGTAGCTTCACAATTAGAAAAATGTTCAAAATGAAAGTTGTAGATCTCGATGATATCTACAACTTTCATATAGAACCGTAGATCTAAGTACATCATATATACATAGTAATATTTTTGTAAGCATTTCTAAAGTATTACAAGCACTTCTTTTGATTCTTTTACTATATTTTTGGTATTTTGAATAATAAATAATATATATTATTATTATTATTAAAAACACTATGTCAATTTTTATGGGAACTTTAATGATTAAAAAATACAAAAAATAATAGCACAATATATGTAGGTATATTTACAACATATAGATCAATGATTAAAAATCAACAATTAATGTTAATTATTTACACAGAATGAATTGTTATTTTAAATTAATTAATGGTTAATTAATTAATTTTATTTAATCAAGAAGGATAATTAATAGAATTTAAGATGATACATTAGAGATTTATCACCCTCTTATACTTAAACTTTGCTCATCCTCGAGCAAATAAAGAACGAATAAGTTAGTTGATTTCCCAAACTGTGCATGTGCATAGACAAGACTAAATCGATTCCGAACACTCGGTTTTAGTGGTCCTAGAACTCTAAGCTGAACCAGGTCTTAACCAGAAGAATCTATCTTCTATAATCACCAGACTCTTTGTTCATACATAACAATAAGAGTATGATATTTAAGTGTTGTAGTATAGTCGTAGGTATTCCCACCTGTCATGCGGGTGACCCATGTTTGATCCCTTATAACGTCGCCATCTGATAAATCTATAAAAGTAACAATATAATAAATGAAACAAACAACTTGATAATCATTAAGTTCTTGAAGGAATCTCTTGTGGCCCCTATTAGCTGGAACTCTGAAACTTTGAGCTTCCAAGAATTCCAGCCTTCGTATCTCTCCGAGCATCCTCGGGTCCACAGAACTTGCCACAAAAGAGAGATGGTTAGATATATCAAAGAATTATCAAGCAACATAATTATACATCACATCAAATAGAACAAAAACAATGCAACAATACATCACAGGATAATTTGACCTAAATAAGGAATAATCAACTTAACAAAATATAAAATCCAATTAATTATATTAATGAAGTGTGATTGGGCCACATGGCCCAATCAATAAATAGGAAAAAATGAATAAATCAAAGATAAATGCAAACAAAATAGTTAGGAATAAAAATAGAAAAAATGTTCAACATGAAAATTATAGATATTGGTGAGATTTACAACTTTCATGTGAACTCAAAGTGAGATTACATCATTTGTGCATAATAATATTTTTGTAAGTACTTTTAATGTATTTAAAATACTTATTTTATTATTATTCTTGTATTTTTATTTGTATGAATAATGTAATATAGAGTATCTACAACAATCAACTAATTTTTGTTTGATTTTTAATAATAAAGAGACACATAAAATAAATGGCATAATAATGTATTTATTTATATACAATAATTAGTGTTAATTATTTACAACATGTTAATTATTAAATTAACTTAATTGTTATTTATTATTAATGAATTACTGATGACACGGATTTTGCGAGGGTCAAAATAGTCCACACAAGGCGGGACCACAGTGTCGTTGGGCGACCGCTCACGAAACCTGTATAAATCAACAATTAACCCACAATATCAATCAAACAATGAGAAGATAGTGTGGAGTAAAAAATTATTATAACTCTACAATAAGTGTGTATAGCTGCAAGTATGTGTAGAGTGTCGAACACAGGGAGCGGACATGATAGAAGAAGGCAATAGTGCACAAAGATAAATATGATAGTGATCAATCTCCTACAAGTGCTATTTTTGTGGGTTTTAAATTTTCTATTTTTTATTTAACTTTTGATTTTATACTTTTGTATTTTGATTTTTAATTTTCTGATTTTATATTTTCTTTTATATTTTATATTTTTTTTATATTTTCTTTTTCAATAATGAAGTATATATACAATAAAGGAAAAGGGGATACAATACATAGAGAAAAATATGTAAAAATAAACAAAATTCAGGAAATAAAATCTTTTTGGGCTTTTTATATTTCTCTAATGTTTGTGTGATTTTTCTATATTTTTCTTAATTTTTTTGGTATTTTTAAAATAAAAAATACTAGTAAACAGTGAATACAATATATATACAAGACAAAAATATAGAAATAAAATAGCAAACATGAGTGAAAATTTTCAAATTACTTTTTATATATAGATAATAAGATAAGGAAATTTCAGAGACAGAAAACACAATTTTTGGAGTTTTTATGAATTTTTTAGATTTTTATGAAGATTTTGATAGTTTTGCTATTTTTAGGAGTTTTCTTTTGTAATTTTTATGGATTTTGGGTCAGAAAATAAATAAGCTAAAACACATGAAATATAATTTTTTGGGAATTTTTAAGGGGGTTTTAATATTTTTTGGTATTTTCTAATACAAATAGTAATAAAAATGCTTCGTTTTTATTTTTTTTATAAATATGAAAATGCAATAAAAATGCAAACTAAAAATATGACATTAAACTACAATGCAACAGGAACTCATGATATTTTTTGGTAATTTTTTGAGTTAAAATGATGCATTAAATAAATACAAACATCCACGCAAAAATATAATACTCGCAAGGGCATAAACGTAAATATATAGAAGTCTAAGAGCCTACTTGCAATTTTTCCAAAAATATATAACGTTAAATATAATTTTCTGGACTAAATATAAATACCCAAACTTGGAGGGGATTCTCTGCAAAATGTCCAAACTCACGCGCACGGGGCACGTGACCTAATAGGGGTATTTTTGCAATTTTACAAAGATCCAGGGGCTAACATGTAATTTTACCAAAATATTACAACTTAAATAAAACGTTCATGGACTGGAATGAAATAAACAAACCCCAGGGGGGTCCTATGCAAAATACCCACCACCCCACGTGCATGGGTCACGTAAGGTGACGTGGACAGGACCTAAATGCAAATAATGAAAGTACAGGGGTCTAAATGCAAATATTACAGAAATATTTAAACTACAAATGAAAGTTTATGGACTAAAACGAAATACACAAAATGGCTGGGTCAAAAGTGCAAAATACCCAACACATGCGCGATCGAACGGCGGAGAGCCGCTCACTAATCTACGTGGCGCGCGCACAACGCGCGATGACGGTTCAGTGATTGATAGCTGCGATTAGATCCTTCGGGCTTGATCAAACGGTGGTGGCGCGTGAAGATCCAACGGTTGTTGTGAAATCTGGAGCGACGGCCTGATCGGACGACGGAGAGACTAGAAGGAAGAACATGGAAGAACGCCGACGAGGCGAACTTCCCCGAGCTAGATCTCGTCCCTCCGGCGGTATGGAAGCGTGAAGAATGGCCAGGCGTGCTCCTAGAAGGTCGCTCTACGTGCTGGAGAACCCAGGTTCGTCGGAGGTGCGTTGTGGCGCTGGCGCGAAGGCGACGGAGCTTGGAGCTCCAGGTAGCTCCGGCGAACTACGTAAAATGGTCCCCAGGTGCCTTGACTGTGCTTTGACATGCAAAAAGGGGTGAAGGGGACCAGGACAAAATGCCTGGACCCCGCAGAGGTGGAATGGTGGTCGGATGAAGGTGGATCGGCGACTTGGATGTTCGACCGGAGGTGCGCTCCGACGAGGGGATGCGATTGGGTGATTCGGCGAACGAAAAGGGGATCTAAGTGGTCTAATCTACTCCTACGCCAACAAAAATAAAATGAAGCA
This sequence comes from Ottelia alismoides, assembly GCA_037367405.1. Classification (NCBI taxonomy): domain Eukaryota; kingdom Viridiplantae; phylum Streptophyta; class Magnoliopsida; order Alismatales; family Hydrocharitaceae; genus Ottelia; species Ottelia alismoides. The sequence goes on along the minus strand of JAZKJV010000283.1, from coordinate 55,675 downwards.
AGAAGGAAGGAGAGAAGGGGTATACCTCGATGGTCGGAGACCAGAGGAAGGGTACCTCGACGCCGGTGGTCGGCAGAGATGGTGGAGCCGCTTCAAGGCCTCCTTGACTCGCCTGAAGGTCTGGTTGCGGAGCTGTCACCTCCAGCAACCCGAAGCATGCCAAAGGGAGGAGGATTGCTAGCCAAAAAGGGTTCAAAATCGAGCTCGAAGGTGGCGGGTCGATTATGTACAAGGTGGTGGTGTCTCCTTCAAGCGAGGGCCATGCGCAAGCCCTTTTATGTCCTATATAGGCGTATTCTTCTATATATTTTAATATTTTATTTTTATTTTGTATATTTATTTTTATTTATTTTGTTTATTATTTTATAAATTTATAAAATATTTTTATACACTTAAATATATTTTTATTTTATTTTTCTGATGTATCTTGTACACTTAATAAAATATACATAGTAATTCTATAGGTATATGTATGTTATATGCACAAATATTTTATTTTGTGTTTCCTTTGAGTTTTTATTTTGATTTTAATATACACAATTATTATAAAAAATATTTACAAAATTATAAAAATATAAAATTATGAAAATAATGAATAAATAATAAAATAATATTTTAATCTATACAAGTATACAATAAAGGTCCAAAACTCAACTTTCAAACCGTAGCTCCGCCAAATGCGAAACCACCTTCGTTAAGTAGATTATTTAAAATTATATACAATTAAAGGTGAGTTTGATGCATTTTAAGTTTTTATTTGCAAGATACAGGTCTGGGAAGTTGGTATTTTGGAATTTTATTCAGCTCATATCTTTTTGACTGTACAATATTTTTGCATGAAATAAATTTGTATTTTTCTATATTTAATTATCTACAACTTTCATGTACAAGGTTTCTTTATTTTAAGTATAGAAAGTGGAACCAAAAATAGGTCCCAAAATGCATAAAGAATAAATAAAATGAAAGGGAATTTTATTGGTATTGTGGTCCTTATTTCCCCCTACTTTATTCCTTGTCGACCTATTCATCGAGATGCCTATGTCTCGGGGTTTTGGGTCATAAAATATTTACAATATTTTATTCTTTTTCTTTTCTTTTATTTATTCTATAATTTTGGCTTTAAAAAACTATATTTTATACACTATTTACATGCACATGCTTGGATGCTAAGATGCTAGAATTAAGGGTATTTACACGCATTTGCCAGGGTTTTTGATGCCAAAATGATAGAATAAAGATGATAAAATGTGGATTCGTCATCCCCCTATACTTTGCTCTTGCTAGTCCCTAGAAAACACTTATGCAATAAGTGCAGAAAAGAAAACAAAGAAAAGAAAAAGAAGAAAGTGGATTTAGTTTAATTATCAAACTTGTCTTCACAAAATCAAAGTTTGGAGCTTAAGTCAGACCTTTGGAATTTTAGTGCGAGCGGAACCTTAATGAGAATCGGATTTGAAATCCAACAGTCCCTGAGAATCCCAAAACTCTGCTCAATTCTTCTCAATAGCCAGGTCAGAAATATCTCAACTCATACGCAAACCCTTATGAATATGAATCTGAGTCGTACATTGTAAGTGATCATGGCTCTCCCCAACTAGAATGACAAAGAGACTGACTTCTCCAGTACGACAACCCAATGATTCCCTAATCCAATAACTCCTTCCTCGAGGAGCGGGGTATTCCCTTCTAAGTTCAAGTGGCAACCAGCTCAAGAGGAGGGGGTGAAGAGAAGAATGGACGGTAGCCAGTGTAGCTACCTATCCTAGGATGCAAGACCAGTGTAGTCAAGTCATCCAGCTGCAGGCTCACATGATATGACTTTGGAACTAAAGCTTGCTTATTTTCTATTCACATACTTTGCAGGCATTTTATTTTTGTACAGGCCTGTCCATTTTTTTGAAATACTATTTACAACAGCATTTACATAGGGAGTTTTTCCTCTTGAGCCAGTAGACTATCCCTCTTTTGAAGCTTTATTGCAACCCACACTCTCCTGTCTTTAGACTTCCTCATCACTGGATGGGTTGGGGTGCAATTCCATCCCTAGAGGAGGACAAGTGTTTCCACTTGTGTGCGTCTCATACCGGCAAATCCAATCCCCTCACCACTCCAACTGAGTTGAGCCATGTGAAAGGTGCAGGTGTCCAAGTTAGGTCATTATCAACAAGAGTCGTGCGTGTGTTCCGAAATACTCTACTTAGGCAGTTAAGAATCCATTGAACCAAGTCTCGTGATCCTCAAAGAAGTAAGTCAACTAGACCTGAAGTACCTTAAACCCAGTTCCTATAAGGTTCCTGTTTTTAGGTAGATTTTAAGGTCCAACCAAGCTCCAATCTCCGGATTTTACTTAGACTAGTTTAATAATCAAACTCAATCCGAAAAATGCTCATGCTATGCAAATGATATGCGGAATGCAGGAAATATTTTTGTGATGCGATTTTCAAAGATTTTGAACTTTTTATGGATTTTGAAAATATGATGCATATGCATTTTTTGTATTTTTCGAAAAGATCTTTCAAATATTTTTGGTATTTTAATTTTGCAAATGTTTTTGGGATTTTTGAAAACAAAAAGTTTTTTTGATAAAAAAACTAGGGTAAAAATATTGGCACGGGCATGCTTCTAATATTTACAAGAAGTGGATTTTAGGAATTTACAGGGGTAAGTGATCAATTTTATAAGTATATATAATGAATTCTAGTGTGATGTATGTATTCCTCAAACTTATTTGAAAAGGTTTTTACAAACAATTTTGAAAAACTATAGTCCAAAATAATTTTTACAAACAATTTTACAGACATGTACACACATTTGAAAATCATTTTGCAAAGGTTTTTCAAACAATATATATAGATTTTTCAAAATATTTTAGCAACCATTTTCAAACCATTTACAAATCATTTTTCAAACATTTTATTTCACACAAAGAAAATGAACTTTACAAACCAAAATATTTTTACAAAGGTTGAAAACATGTACAAAATATTTTCCAAATAGTTTTCAAAAGATTTTCACATGGATTTTCAAACTATTTTTCAAACATTTTGCAGAGAGTATTTCCACCTAATTTATTATTCATTAAATACAAAATGAATTTGAGGAATAAAACATCTTTTTATGAAGGTTTTTGATGAATTTTTGTAAGTGTAATTGGCCATATGTATTAAGAAAATACGAAAGTAGGAGTTATGTCTAAAGTATATACGGAGTATATACGACCCCCTATACTTAGCTTGAGCTATGTCCTCATAGATCGGAGAGAAAAGAGAAGACATAACTTGTACTGAGTATAGACAAGTCTAAAGAATGAATAAATAAATAAATACAGGAAGGAATGAACGAATGAGAAGTTGACCGTCCACCTTATACTTAGGATCAAATAATCCTAAGTATAGCAGACTTGACACAATGCAGGGAGGGTCAAGGGTGGGAATGAACAAATTATACTCCGGTTGTCTCCCCCTATACTTAGGGTAAGATACCCCGAAGTATAGACAAGAAGAGGAGACAATGGAGAGGATCAAAGAATATAGAAAAGGAAAAGAAGAAAAGAGAACAAATAGATCATAGCTCAGTGTGTGCACCCCCTATACTTAGGACAAGGCGTGTCCTAAGTACAGCAAAATCATAGGATGAAGACGGAGTGATGGACATAATGGAAGAATGAATGAATGATATAGACAAATGGATCTATACAGAGGAAGATAGGAGTGATAATCATGTACGAGATGCAGAAGGTGTGAGTCAAAGAGCACATCTCATACCAGATGAATCGGGGCAACATCAACGGTCGGCGGGTCGTGATCTAGATATGGTTTCAAGCACTGACCATTGACTCTAAAAGTGGAAGATGTTGAAGGTTCTGATATATCAATGCTACCATTATCATACACCTTCCGGAGCACATATGGTCCTTTCCATTTACTTTGTAGTTTCCCTGGGAATAATTTTAACCTAGCATCAAATAACCATACCTGTTGTTCTAGCTCAAATTGTTTATGGTTGATTCGGGAATCGTGCCATACTTTCACTTTCTCCTTATACTGTAGGCCACTTGAGAAGGTTGTATCTCTTAGTTCTTCTAGGGTTGCCAACTCTGCTTTCCTCTGTTCTCCTATACTCTTAGGATCTAATAATAGCTCTGTAACTGCCCAAAGTGACATATGCTTTATTTCCACTGGTAAATTGCATGGCTTGCCATAGACGAGACGAAAGGGAGATGTCCTTACTGGAGTCTTGAAGGAAGTCCGATAAGCCCATAAGACCGAGTCCAAAAGATGTGACCAATCCTTTTGGTTTAGGCGGACTACCTTCTGTAAAATTGTCTTAATCTCCCTATTCGATACTTCAGCAAGACCATTAGTCTGAGGGTGATATGGCGTGGAAACACGATGGTCAATACCGAACTCGTCTGCAAGGGCCTTTACCTTGTTGTTAATAAAGTGAGACCCCCATCTGAAATCAAGACTCTAGGTACCCCGAACCATGAAATAATATTTTTCCTCAAGAAATGACATACGATTTTAGCATCTGCGGCTCGGGCGGGGATGGCCTCAACCCAACGACTCACATAATCCATAGCGAGCAGAATGTACTCAAACCCCTGACTTTTAGGAAATGGGCCCATGAAATCAATCCCCCATGAGTTAAAAACCTCACAAAAGTGAATGGGTTGCATGGGAATCATGTCTCTCTATCTGCAAGTACCCATCTTCTGACAGTCAGTACACCTTCTCACGAACTCATCAGAATCCTTGAAAAGGGTAGGCCACCAAAGGCCGGATTGGAGAACCTTCTGTGTTGGTTGTCTCCCAGAATGATGTCCTCCTGCCTCAAGCTTGTGGCAGTAGGTGAAGATGCTTTGTTTCTCATCTTGAGGAATGCACCGTCTCCAGATGTTGTCCCCTCCTCATGATAAAGGACAGGGTCCTTCCAATGGTATGACTTTGCCTTCGCAAGGAAGGTCTCAAGCCACTGTCTGGGCCAACCTTGTGGAATAGATTTGGCAACAAGGTAATTCACAATGTCGGCATACCATGGAAGAGAGGTGATAGCGAGGATCGACTCATCTGGAAAAGTCTCAGTAATAGGTGCTATGGGCTCAGATTCCTCAAGGTTCTCTAGGCGGGAGAGGTGATCTGCCACAACATTCTTAACTCCAGGTTTATCCTTAATCTCGATATCAAATTCCTGGAGGAGAAGGATCCATCTTGTCAATCTGGCTTTGGCATCCTTCTTCGACATCAAGTACCGAATGGCAGTGTGATATGTAAAAATTGTCACTCTAGATCCAAGAATGTAAGATATGTACTTATCCAAAGCAAAGACTACCTCTAGCATCTCTTTCTCAGTCATTGTATAATTCCTTTGAGTTTCATCCAACGTCCGGCTAGCGTAGTGTATGGCATAGGGTAATCCATCCCTCCTCTGTCCAAGCACAACCCCTATGGTATAATCAGAAGCATCCATCATGATCTCAAAGAGAAGAGACCAATCGGGTGGCTGAAGGACAGGAGCCTCAATAACTAAATTCTTGAGAGTCTCGAAGGACTTAAGACACTTATCATCTACGAGGAACTCGGTGTATTTAGTCAATAAATCGGTAAGCAGTCGGGCAATTCGACTGAAGTCCTGAATGAACCATCGGTAGAAACCGACATGCCCCAGAAAAGATCACAACTGTCTCAAATTGGACGGTGGATTGAGTTTTCTAATGATATCCACCGTGGACAAATCAACCTCCATGCCCCAGTTGGAGATGATATGACCAAGGACCATCCCCTGAGTCGTCATGAAGTGACTCTTCTCCCAAGATAGTACAAGGTTTACCTTTATGCAGCGCTGAAGTACTCGGTCTAGGCAGTCAAGACAAGCATCAAACCCGTCGTCATAGACCGAGAAATCATCCATGAAGACCTCCAAGAAGTCACCTATCATGTCCAAAAAGATGGACAACATGCACCTCTGGAATGTCGCCTGAGCGTTACATAGATCAAAGGGCATCCGTATGAAAGCATATGTCCCAAATGGACAGGTAAACGTCATTTATCCTGGTCTTCGGGCGCAATAGCCACTTGATTGTATCCAGAATACCCGTCAAGGAAACAGTAATGACTCTTCCCAGCTAGCCTCTCGATAATATGATCAATAAATGGTAGTGGGAAATGATCCTTCTTGGTGGCCTCATTCAATCGTCTATAGTCCACACAGACCCTCCAAGAAGTGGGTATCCAAGTGGAGATCTCCTCTCCAGACTCATTCCCAACTGTAGTGACACCCGTCTTATTGGGTACCACATGTAAAGGACTAACCCACTTGGAGTCGGAGATGGGTAGATAAAATCGGTGCTCCACCATTTAGATATTTTCTTCATTACTACATCTCGAAGGTTCGGGTTCAGCCGTCGTTGGAACTCACGCGATGGCTTAGCGTACTCTTCGAGGTAGATACGGTGGGAGCACAGGGTCGGACTTATCCCCTTGAGATCAGCCACACTCCATCCTATTGCCTTGCGGTTGCGTTCAAGAACCTCCATCAAACGAGATTCTTGTTCTCCAGTCAAATCTGCTGAGATAGTGACTAGGTGCATATCCGGTTCTCTTGCAAGGAATCTATACTTGAGCGACTGCGGTAAAGTCTTCAATTCTGGCTTGGTGGGAGCTGGCAAATCTGGCTTTTGATATCTCTGTGTGAAAGCAACCAGGTCTGCATGTGAGAACTCTCGCTGTACCTGTAATTCCGAAGAAGGGAACCCTATTGGTGTGTTTATCATCTGTGCTGACTCGCTCTCCGTCCTCTATGTCGGCTCATCGGGAAACATACATGGCAAATATGTATCAAAATCCTTCCAATCAAAGTCTGCCTCCGAGGGATCTGAATCTGAACGAACATCAGTATCTCCACTCATCACACAACTTTCAGCCTCTATAGTGTCATATGCCAAGGGTGTGCTCTCCGAACTCTCGTCTGTCGGAAAAGGTATGTACTCTGAGTCTGTAGACAAGGCAAGGGCTCGTGCTTCTGGGTCTTCCCAAACTGCTTCATCATCGGTCATCACAAAATCACACTCCTGGTGGACATCTAACTCTGCATCTTTCATCTACACTTTGTCACTGCATGGTTCTGAGCAGGCTGAATCTCTCGCTCGGGTTTCATCAATCGTCTCTATTTGTATACTCTCATCCTCTACACGAAAGTACACCTTCCCACTATCATGTTCGGTCACCGCCTTGGCTGTGGCCAAGAATGGGCATCCGAGTATGATGGGGGTATCGGTCACCGATTCAGGGATCTCCATGTCCAATACAACAAAGTCCACGTGGAATTTCAGGCCCTGAATGGTGACGACCATGTCTCTCAACAACCCCTTCGGCCTCTTGATAGACCTATCAACAAACTAAAGGATTGTCCGCTCTGATGGAGCGGGTCGAACTCAAATCGGTCGAGTAAGGCTGCCAGAAGGAGGTTGATAGAAGAGCCGCTGTCTAATAGAGTACGATCGAATGGCTGCTCACTAATCTGGCATCTGACATATGGAGCTCCTACATCAGGTCTTTTGGCTGGTAGCTGGTTCTGAATTGCACAACATGTGGTACGGGTCAACACATGGATTTCTCCTCTAGTGTTCAGCCTCCTCCTGCGTACAGTGGTCTTTTCTCTCAGGTTCATTTGGAAAAGGGGATGTGCTCTAGTGCCTCTTGTAGAGTCAGATGTATTTGAAATATGTCTATCATCTGTTGGCTGAATGATGAATCCACATTTCATCATCTTTATTCTATCATTTTGACCTCAAAAACCCTGGCAAATGCGTATAAACACCCTTACTTCTCACATCTTAGCATCCATGCATGTGCATGTAAATAGTGTATAAAATATTGTAATTAAAGCCAAATTTATATAATTAATAAAAGAAAAGAAAAAGAATAAAATATTGTAAATATTTTATGACCCAAAACCCCGAGACCTAGGCATCTTGATGAATAGGTCGACAAGGAATAAAGTAGGGGGAGATAAGGGCCAGAATACAATAAAAATACCCTTTCATTTTATCCATTCTTTATTCATTTTGGGATCTATTTTTGATTCCACTTTTTATACTTCAAATAAAGAAACTTTGTACATGAAAGATGTAGATAATTAAATAAAGAATTATACAAAATTGATTTCACTCAAAAATAATGCACAAATAAAAAGTTATGGTCTGAATAAAATTCCAGATTCTCAACTTCCCAGACATGTGTCTCCCAAATAAAAACTCCAAATGCATCAAACTCACCTTTAATTGTATATAGTTTAAATAAGCTATTCAATGGCGATTGTTTCGTATTTGGCGGAGCTTCGGTTTGAAAGTTGAGTTTTTGACCCCAAATTATACTTGTACAGATTAAAATATTCATTTTATTATTTATTAATTATCTTTACCATTTTATATTTTTATAATTGTGTAAATATTATTTATAATTTATGTATATATTAAAATCAGAATAAAAATACAAAAGAAACACAAAATAAAATACCTGTATATAACTTACATAGGTAAAATACCTGTACATATACCTATACAATTTATACTTTTATTTTATTAAGTGAATAAAACACATCAAAAAAATAAAATAAAAATATATTTAAGTATATAAAAATACTTTATAAATTTATAAAATAATAAACAAAAATAATAAAATTAAATACACAAAATAAAATAAATATTAAAATATATAGATGTATATACCTATATAGCCTAAAATAGTAAATTGTATTTTTATACCTCATAAAAATAATTAAAAATCATAATAAAATACCTTATAAAATAATAAACATTTTTATTTAATAATCAAACATTAATTAATTCATTTTCTATTTTTAAATGATTTAATAAATCTTTTTCCAGGGACTTTTCCTGGTTGGTCCACGTGGACGAACCAGGCGCCAGTCTACGTTGACCGGCAGGTCAACTGGCCGTCCCCCGCCTCTGCGCCTGTGTCAGACCTCGTTGCGCCCCTTCTTACTCAATTTTTTCGAGGTCAAAACATGCCTCTATTCGTGTCAACCCCTGAAAGGCTTTTGTTCCTCGTTGAATCCTCTTTCACGCCCTAGTCTCTCCTAGGGCCGAGGAGCGGCGATTCGAGCCATCTTCCTCGGCCTTTGGAGCGTACAAATTGGACCTCCGACTTTTGAGCCCATTTTGAACCCCTCTTCCATAGGTTTATCTCCCTCCTACGTGCCCAATTGAAAGAAGAAGGTGACAGCTTCTTCCTCCGACCTTCGGGTGGGTCGAGCGACGCCTGAGGCGGCTCCAATCACCTCCGCCATCTCATCGGCGTTGAGGTACCTCCCTCTGGCTCCGACCATCGAGGCAGCCCTGTTCCCCTTTTATTTTCATTGCATTTTCTTTGCCAGATCCTTAGGATCATTTCCCCCCTTAAGGTTTTCACAATTCGTCGTTCGATTCGCCCTTCACGAGACCCTCCCCAGAGTGCACCTCCGGCCACCCTTCGTTTCGCCAATCTTCGTCGCCATTTCGCATCCGCGGGGTCCAGGCACTTTTCCCTGGACCCTCTCACGTCTTTTGCAGGTCAAAGCTCGTTGACTCGAGGCCTGGGGGGCAGTTTTGCATGCTCGCCGGAGATGCTCGGAGCCCAAAGCTCCGCCGCACCCTCGTGAGCACCTCGGCCGTCACCAAGGGGTTTTGAAGCCTCCAGGAGCTAGAGGACCCCGCCAGGGGGCCGTCGGCTGATTTTGAAGCTTGAAGACCACCGGAGGCCCGAGTTCTAGCTCGGGGAAGTTCGCCTCGCCGGCGTTCTTCCCCGTTCTTCCTCGTTGCCTCTGCACCGTCCGATCCGGTCGTCGCCCCAGTTTGATCCTCCACCGTTGGATCTTCCAGAAGCTCCACTGTCCGATCATCCAAGAAGATCTAATCTGGGGCATTAGATTACGAAGCGTCATCGTTGCATGAGGGTGTGACACGTGGCAAGTGGAGTGCTCTCGACCGTTCGATCTGCGCCTGATCTGGGTATTTTGCATCGACACCCAGACCATTTTTGTATTTTTATTTAATCCTAAAACTTTTATCTTCAGTTTAAATATTCTTGTAATATTTGCATCTAGGCCCCTGAACTTTAGCTAATTACATTTAGGTCAAGTCCACGTCACCTCACGTGATCTGTGCACGTGGGGTGGTGGTGATTTTGCATTGGACCCCTCGCTACTTTGTCTATTTCATTTTAGTGCAGGAACTTTTATATTACATGTAATATTTTTGGTAAATTGCATAATAGCCCCTGGAAGTTTTGTATTTTGCATTTAGGTCCTTCCTAGGCGCGTGCATAGCACGTGCAGGGTTAAAAATTTTGCAGGCGAGCCCCAACGGCTTTGGTTATTTGTAATCAGTCCTGGAACTTGTTTAATATGTTATAAATTTTGTGAAAAATTACACTTTGGCCCCCCTATTTCCTGATATTTGTACTTATAACCCTACCAGCTGTGTGATTTTCATTTATAGTTTCTATTTATTTCACGCATCATTTTAACTCGAAAAATTACCAAAAAAATACCATAGCCTCATGTTTGCTTGCTCATTCACGCTATATTTTTGTATTGCATTTTTATTGCATTTTCATATTTATTAAAAATAAAAAACATGCATGTTTGCTACTGTTTGCATTAGAAATTACTAAAAAAATATCAAAACTCCTTGAAAAAATCCAAAATATTACCTTAGGTCTATTTTAGTGTCTTTTAACTCCTGTCCAAAATTCATTAAAAATTTCAAAAAAAACCTTAAAAATTAGAAAACTCCAAAAATATTCCTAAAAATCAAAAAAATTCAAGAAAATCCTAAAAATGCAAACTCAGGTTTTGTAGTTTCCTTATTTTATTGACTTTATTTTAAAATTAATTTGAGGAATTTTGGGTACTGTTTGTTATTTTTAATCCTCATTTTAATTTCGGCCAGTAGCCTAGTTCACTATTTTCTTGTATTTCGACTTTTAAAAATATCAAAAACATTCATAAAAATTCCCCAAAATCACAAAAACATCATAAAATTATAAAAAGACCAAAAGCATTTTATTTTCTGAATTTTGCCTATTTTTCTCTATTTTTATAAATACCCTACTATCCTCTTTTCTTAGTTTGTGTATATTCTATTTGTAAAAAATATATATTAAAAAAATTCAAAAAGAAAATATAAAATCAGTAAATTAAAAATCAAAATATAAAAAAATATAAAATTAAATAAAAAAATAAAAATAAAAACCCACAAAATTTTGCATACTTGTAGACAATTACCCACATCACATTTTTAGCACTTTGCTTGGTCTATCCTGCTTGCTCCCTGAGTTCGACACTCTACATACTTGCACTATACACATTTTGTAGAGTTAAAAATAAATTTGACTCCACATTTGTTTCTCATTGCTTGATTTATATTGTGGGTTCATTGTTTATTGTAATCCGGATTTCTGAGTAGTCAGTTCAGCGACTAAGTTCCCGCCTTGTGTGGAACTTAAGACCACCTGGTTTTTTGCTACATCAAATGGCGTCGTTGTCGGGGAGCAACAACGTATAGATCTTATTTTTGAGTGATTGTGTTTGATTGCCTACATTATTGCTTTACTTGATCTCTCTACTTTTGATATACTTTATTGAGCTATCTGACCATTTTCTTCCTTGTCTTCTTGTGAGGGACCGCTGATCGAGGAGGATCGCCTAGGGGATCCTGTGCAACCTTGGGAGGCAGAGTCGGCTATTCTACCCTAGCCAGCAGGAGAGAGCAGTAGGATTTGAGAGAGAGGATAGTTAGTGGTTTTCTACTTTTAGTGAGAGAGAGACATTATTAATTTGTAATAATACAGGTACATTTGGACTTGGACACTCGGGCCCAATTTCCAAGTGTTTGTACACTTGGGGGCTCAACACGGTTTTCATCGGTTTTCTACCGCTTGTCATTTTCCCGGTTTTGTTTTATTTTCTTTACTTTTGTGGAATGAGCTCTTAATTTTTAGGCTTGCTTGATCGAGTAAATTAGGTCCAAACACCATAATATCTTACATGTACCTATAGTGCGCTTTGGACTTAGTTTAAATTTTAAACAGTCGTCTCACCATCTTCAAGCCTTCGTGCCGTGAGCCCACCCTGCCAAGCACTGCTCCTGAACTCGATGTGTCGAGAGGAGGAGGGGTGAGCCTAGACCGGACTCTTGGATTGAAGATCGGTGACCGACTTGTGGTGCTTCACGCTAGCAATTGCCTGCTTAGGACGATTTCCGTGTGCATATCGGCATATAGCATAGGTTTAAAAATCCCTGCGTTGCATCCTGCATGAAGAGAGCTAGAGGCACTGTAAGTCTTTCTACTTGAGCATTCATCATTTAGGCACAAAGGTGAGATTTCCATCTTGATGCCGCCTTGCATTGCTTTTCCGACTCTCTTCCCCTGTTTTTGGATCAAGTAGGAATCAAGGAAAATACAAAAACATTAGGCGCTTGTTTGAATTGACTCAAAGTAAGTGATAACACCAAAAAAATTAAAAAAGGGACTGCTAAAGAAAACTTGACCTAAATAAAATTGGATAATTGGACTCATTGCTTGGGGTGAGTAATACTCTCACTTGTATTCAGGTTGCATGAGAAGGTCTCCTTCCAAGTGAGCAGAGCAGCTTCGTAAGGATTAGATCCCAAAACCCAATCTGTGGTTGCCTTGTGTATCACTTGGATTTCTGAAGTATTGGCGCTGCTATCGTACGTAGACGAGTAGGGCTCGGTCGCCATTGACGACTCTCTATTGTGTAGAGCATCGACCTTGTCCGAAGTATCGAGCATAGGCCACGCCTTCACGGGGGTGTCTGTCTCATCGTCTTGCGTCCGAGTAGAGGCTTGCACGCTCACGGGTGATTCCGTTGCGAGCGAGATCTGAAGTATCGGTTTCGCCTATCGGCTTCCTCCCTCTTTTATTTGGCTGAGTAGGGATACAGGAAGGGTTACAAGGACCTTAAAAAGCGCAAACTACAGGTTACACAGGAGGAGGACAAGTACGGGATTCTTTTCCGGCGGTACTCTCTCCTATAGGCCTAGCGCTCTAAGGACTCGTTCAAAGATAATTGCCTGAATTCAATCTAAAAACTACAAAGATAATAGCCGAACCTTCACGGCTTCACGTGTTGAGTTGGTGAACCCCTTGTTTTGTGTTTGATTGTCTAGTTGCATCTAGGTCAAGATCAAAAACACCGCACAATTGTGCGCAATTTTGCCCCCCTTTCTTCTTCATTTCTCAACCTTGCTCTTCTCAATAATCACGATGATGGGAAGGAGATCTCTTAGGCTGTCTCTGGTGGCACCGCTATCCAACACTCCTCCCTATTCATCTAGGACGACCTCGGGGAGTCCAGACCCACTCTCCGAGCCTGAGTTCACTTCCACCTTGTTCTCCCTCGACCACCCTTCTCCTTCCATCAGTCCAAGAGTGTCAGAGTTTAGTGCATCACAGAGCTCAGATCATTTGTCGGCACCTGAGATGGGTTCTTTTGCCTTTTCAGAGAATCTAGAGATGGAAGACAGAGGAGAACACCCAGATGAGCATGAACACCCTACATTCTTATACGACCAAGATGCCATCAACAATTCATTGCTAGCATCCTTGGAGACTATGCAGAGACAGATTAGGGACCAGGGTGTTTTCATGGGTGACCTCATGAGGGAGATCGCGCAGATGCAAGAAGGAAGAGAAGATAGACATGGGGGCGATGGCGGTGATATACCAGAAGTAGCCGGCGAAGGAGGAGATCCTAACCAGGAAAGGCTGCCGTCGATGACCATGAGGCAGTTGCATAACCTACCGCAACCCTCACTCACCGATGGATCCAGCTTCCTCCCATTGTTGGGAACTTTGAGCTTCGCCCGCAGACCATCCAGTTACTGCCAAAGTTTCACGGGCTAGCCACCGAAGAGCCTCATCTCCTTCTGTAGGAGTTCGAAATGATTTGCAGCACTGTCTACGACATATTGGTGGACGGGGACACAATAAAAATGATTGCCTTCCCATTCTCATTAGCCGATAGAGCAGCCTACTGGCTGAAGCACCTTGGAAGGTACATCACATCATGGGCACAACTCTGGCGTGAGTACTTGAACAAGTACTATCCACTCAGCCAGAGCAATGCAGCACAAGCTATGATCAACAATTTCACCATGGTCCCGAATGAACAATTCCACGAGGCTTGGGACCGATTCAGAGAGCTCATTAACCGGTGTCCACATCATGACATACTTAAGCCCAATATTGTTCAGAGTTTCTTTTGTGGGCTGACACCAGAGCTGCAGGGGCTTGTCAATGCCTCTTGTGGTGGATCTTATTTCTCCAAGGGAGAGGACACAATTTGGGAGATCTATGAGGGCATGGCAGAGAATTCCACAGTCATGGCCCAAGCTCGCGTTTACACACAGCCTAAGCTTCCACCACAGGCAGTTGGATATCAAAGGATAGCACGTATCAATGCCAGTAAACACACTCCATCCGCAGCCGCAGCCCAGGCTGAATCCGCCGTTGTAGACATGGGGATCATTTCCGAGAATCTGGACCGCATCGAGATCCTTGAGAAGAAGCAGAGCCAAGGTCTTGCCCAGATGGACCTTTTCACGAAGACCATGAGTGATCTGAAGACGCAGATTCTCTGCATTCAGGAGGCACAGACATCTACTCAGCAGCCTCCCAGGTCACAGGCTGATCCTAGCAATAGCAGCTCCACCCAGCCCTCTACCTCGTACCGCAAGGTTAACCACATCCAGGCAGAGCTGGTCCCGCTGCTGTAGTACTACCCATCGCAGCCACCATCTCAGGACACTCAGATGGTGGTCCATCAGCCGGATCAGCCACTGGAAGTTCTTCCACCCCCCGTTGAGCAGATTCCATTGATGGAAGTCAATGGGATTTGGTACGACCGGTACCCACAGCAGCCCGAGATTCGTCGCGATCACCTCGGATTCCGTTAGACCACTGGTGGCACTTCATCCCAGCAGCAGTCTCCAGCTCAGGGCCATCAGATCAGCCACCAGCAGCAGCAGCCCCAGTATGCCCACCAGCAACACCAGCAGGGTCCTCGTCTCGTCTATCAGGGACAGCAGTGGAGGCAGCGTCAGCAACCTCACCAGTCCTACTCCCATCCTCCCCACTACCAGCAGCAGCAGCCTCATTTCCAGCAGGTGAACACTTCCGATTCTCAGGCACCCGCCTTTGAGAACCCAGCTCTAGATGACCTCGCTCGCTTACTTTCTGACCAACAGGGATCCTTCTGGCGGGAAATGGATGAGTTCCGGCAAGAGATAAGGGATATCATCAAGGGAAAAGCTGCCATACCAGCTCAGATCGAGCCTAATCCTAACAATCTGAAGAGGAAGTCTGAGCAGGTACAGTTCACAGAGGATACTTCTCCTAGTGATTATATGAGTGACATGTCTTCTTTGTATGATGATGATTTTGTGACTACTAGGAGCGGTAGAATGCTAGCCGGCAGCGCCTCATCTGAGCAACAACCGCAGGACCAATCAGGAGCGCCAGATGAGCAGAGAAGCGGTGCTGATGCCGCTGATGATGATGTTGATGACGGTGGTGATGATGCCACCAATGATGGAGATCCAAATGACAGTGTTGAGGCCGTCAAGACACCAGATGCAGACGGTGGTGCGGAAGCCACCATTTTTGATGCAGAGCCAGAGTGCGGTGTTGATGTTGCGAAGTCAGATGCCGTTGGTGGTACTGAGGCCACCACTTCTACTTTTGTTGAGCTCCCACATGTTGTGTTGCCACCTTTTGTATCTCAGGACTGTGGTAACAAAAAGAACAAAAAATGAATAAAGGAAAGGTTTCTGTATACACTTCAAATCCATATGCATTGCATGATGATCATTGTATGGATTCTATTCCTTCACAGGCACAGGAACCTCATCCTAGTCCTCCATCTGAGGAGGCCCCTTCCATCCCCTTCCCTGAAGCACTCCGCTTGGCAAAGGGGAACAAAAAAGAAAATCCCAAAAAGACTCAACAGGTAGAGTTCAGCAATCAGATGATTGATAGATTTCAGATCCAGCTGACTCTACAGGAAGCACTTGAGCACATCCCTCTCTTCCAAAAGAGCTTGAAGGAGAAAACTACAGTCCGCGGGAAGAGGAGGAACCACAGAGATCAGATCCATGTGCTCACTCATTCTACTTGTTGCACCATTCAGAACCGATTTCCAGCCAAGAGACCTGATGCAGGAGCTCCCTATATCAGATGCGAGATTAAGGAGCAGCGGTTCGATCGTACTTTGTTAGACAGCGGCTCTTCTATTAACCTTCTTCCGGCAGCCTTACTCGACCGATTCGAGTTTGGTCCTCTTCTTAGGAGCATGACAGTCCTTCAGTTTGCTGATAGGTCGACTAAGAGGCCGAATGGGTTGTTGAGAGACGTGGTCGTTATAATTCAGGACTTGAAATTCCCCGTGGACTTTGTTGTATTGGACATGGAGATCCATGAATCAGTAACCGATGCTCCCATCATACTAGGACGCCCATTCTTGGCCACAGCCAAGGCGGTGACCGATCATGATAGTGGGAAGGTATGCTTTCACGTAGAGGGCAAAACCATACAAATAGAGACGATCAAGGAGACCAGAGCGAGAGAATATGCATGCTCAGAGCAGTCCAGTGATGCCACGCAAATGACAGAGGATGAGTTAGACATCCACCAGGAGTGTGATTCTGTGATAACAGATGATGAATCCATTTGGACAGATCCCGTAGCACAGACCCTCGCCTTGCCTACAGATTCACCATACTTACAGCTTATGGCAGTTGAGAGCCTAGAGAGCACACCCCTGGACGAGGATACCTTTGAGGCTGACAGTTGTGGGATGAGTGGTGCTGATTTTTAGTCTTGTTCTTCTAGTTCAGATCCCTCGGATTCAGACATAGATTGGGATGATTTTGATGACTATTTGCCGTGTTTGTTTCCTTCTGAGCTAACAGCGAGGACGGAGTGCGAGCCAGTACAGTTCATAGATGATTCAGCAGGGTTCCCTTCGTCAGATTTTCATGCGCAGCGAGAGTTCTCTCATGCAGATCTGGTAGCTTTCACACAGACATAGCAGAAGCCAGATCTGCCACCTCCCAGTTGTCCAGAATTGAAGCCCTTATCGCAGTCGCTAAAGTATAGATTCCTTGCGGGTGAGCCAGATATGCACCCAGTCGTTATCTCAGCAAGTTTGACTGGAGAGCAAGAATCTCGTCTGATGGAGATTCTTAAAAGAAATCGCAAGGAAATATGATGGAGTATAGCTGATCTCCAGGGGATTAGTCCGACTCTATGCTCCCACCACATCTATCTTGAGGAGGACGCTAGGCCTTCGCATGAGTTCCAGCGACGGCTGAACCTGAATCTTCGAGATATGATCATGAAAGAAATATCGAAGTGGTGGAGCGCCGATTTTATCTACTCCATCTCCGACTCCAAGTGGGTTAGTCCATTACATGTGGAACCCAAGAAGACGGGTATCACTACAATTGTGAGTGAGTCTGGAGAGGAGATCGCTACCCGAGTACCCACTTCTTGGAGGGTCTGTGTGGACTATAGACGATTGAATCAGGCCACCAAGAAGGATCATTTCCCACTTCCATTCATTGATCAGATTATCGAGAGGCTAGCTGGGAAGAGTCATTACTGTTTTCTTAACGGGTACTCCGGTTACAATCAGGTGGCCATTGTGCCCAAAGACCAGGAGAAAACGACAATCACATGTCCGTTTGGGACTTATGCTTTCAGACGGATGCCCTTTGGTTTATGTAACGCCCCGGCGACATTCCAAAGGTGCATGTTGTCCATTTTCTCAGACATGGTGGGTGACTGTTTAGAGGTCTTCATGGATGACTTCTCGGTCGATGGCGATGGGTTTGATGCTTGTCTTGACTGCCTAGACCGTGTGCTTCAGTGCTGCATCGAGGTCAATCTTGTCTTGTCTTGGGAGAAGAGTCACTTCATGGTGACTCAAGGGACGGTCCTTGGTCATATCATCTCCAACAGGGGCATGGAGGTCGGTCCAGCCAAGGTGGATATCATTAGAAAACTCAATCCACCGTCTAATATGCGTCAATTGCGGTCTTTTCTGGGGCATGTCGGTTTCTACCGACGGTTCATTCAGGACTTCAGTCGTATTACCCGATCGCTCACTGATTTGCTAACAAAAGACACCGAGTTCATTGTAGATGATAAGTGTCTTGCGTCTTTTGAGACTCTCAAGAATATGGTTGTCACGGCTCCTGTCCTTCAGCCACCCGATTGGTCTCTCCCATTCGAGATCATGATGGATGCTTCCGATTTTGTCGTAGGGGCTGTGCTTGGACAGAGGAGGGATGGATTGTCGTTTGCCATTCACTACGCCAGCCGGACTTTGGATGCTGCTCAGCGGAATTATACAGTGATAGAAAAGGAAATGCTATCCGTAGTTTTTGCTTTGGATAAATATCGATCATATATTCTCGGATCTAGAGTGACTATCTTTACATATCACACCGCCATCCGGTACCTAATGGCCAAGAAGGGTTCCAAAGCTCGCCTTACCAGATGGATCCTTCTGCTCCAGGAGTTTGATATTGAGATTAAGGATAAGCCTAGAGTTAAGAATGTGGTGGCGGATCACCTCTCCTGCTTAGAGAACCTTGAGGAATCTGAGCCTTGCGCACCTATTACTGAGACATTCCCAGATGAGGCGATCGTGGCTATCACCTCGCTCCCATGGTACGCCGACATTGTGAACTATCTTGTTGCCAAGACGGTCCCACAAAGTTGGCCCAGGCAGAAACTTGAGACCTTCCTGGCGAAGGCCAAGTTTTACCATTGGGAGGATCCCGTCCTTTATCATGAAGGAGAGGATAGCATCTGGAGGAGGCGCATTCCTCAAGAAGAGCAGCATAGTGTCCTCACATACTGCCACAAGCTTGAGGCGGGAGGACATCATTCTGGGAGACAGACAATACATAAGGTACTCCAATCCGGCCTTTGGTGGCCTACTCTCTTCAAGGATTCAGATGAGTTTGTGAGGAGATGTACTGACTGTCAGAAGATGGGTACTTGCAGACAGAGAGACATGATGCCCATGCAACCCATTCACTTTTGTGAGGTTTTTGATGCATGGGGGACTGATTTCATGGGCCCATTTCCTAGGAGTCAGGGGTTTGAGCACATTTTGCTCGCTGTGGATTATGTCAGCCGATGGGTTGAGGCCATCCCCGCCCAAACCGCAGATGCTAAAACCGTGTGTCGATTTTTGAGGAAAAATATCATTTCACGGTTCGAGGTACCTAGAGTTCTAATTTCAGACGGGGGTGTCTCATTTCATTAATGATAAGGTTAGGGCCCTTGCAGATGAGTTCGGTATTGACCATCGTATTGCCACACCATATCACCCTCAGACTAATGGTCTTGCCTAAGTATCAAATAGGGAGATCAAGACTATCCTACAGAAGGTTGTCTGCCCAGATCGAAAGGATTGGTCACAGCTTTTGGACTCGATCTTGTGGGCCTATCGGACGTCCTTCAAAAATCCATTAGGGACATCTCCCTTTCGTCTCGTCTATGGCAAGCCGTGCCATCTACCAGTGGAGATCAAGCACAAGTCACTTTGGGCAGTCACTGAGTTATTATTGGATCCAAAGAGTATAGGAGAACAGAGGAAAGCAGAGTTGGCAGCACTGGAGGAGTTGAGAGATACAACCTTTTCTAGCAGCCTATAATATAAGGAAAAAGTGAAGACATGGCATGATTCTCATATCAGCCATAAACAGTTTGAGCTCAATCAGTGCGTATGGTTGTTTGATTCCAGGCTAAAATTATTTCCAGGGAAATTACAGAGTAACTGGAAAGGTCCATATGTGGTCAGGAAGGTACATGACAATGGTAGCATTGAAATATTTGAGCTGTCATCTTCCTCTACCTTTTGTGTTAACGGTCAGCGCTTGAAGCTATATCTAGATCATGATCTGCCGACCGTTGACGTTGCCCCCATTCTTCTAGTATGAGATGTGCTCTTTGACTCATATCACTTGCATCTCATACATGGTGATCAATTCCATCTTCAGTTGTATAGATCCATCTGTCCATATCATTCTTTCATCTCTTGATATCTTTTCTTCTTTTCTCCTTTTCCTTTTCTATCTTCTTTTTGTATCAAAAAGGTGTCGCCCTTGTAGATAGTCTTCTATACTTTGGACGTACTTTGTCCTAAGTATGGGGGTGTGTGCACCCCGAGTGTCTCTATTCTTTGATCCTCTCCATTGTCTCCTCTTCTTGTCTATACTTAGGGATACCTTACCCTAAGTATAGGGGGAGACAATCTGAGTACGATCTGTTCATTCTCACCCTTGACCCTCCCTGCTTTGTGTATAGTCTGCTATACTTAGGATTGTTTGATCCTAAGTATAGGGGGGATGGTCGACTTCTCATTGATTCATTTATTTCTTTGTTCGTTTATTCTTTATATTTTCCTATACTCAGTACGAGTTATGTCTTCTCTTTTCTCTCTGATCTATGAGGACATAGCTCAAGCTAAGTATAGGGGGGTCGTATATACTGCGTTTATACTTTAGCCATAAGTCGTACTTTCGTATTTTCCTAATATTATAGCTAATAATTCTTTAAAAATTCTTTAAAAGCTTTAATAAAAAGATGTTGATCATTCCTCAAAATTCTTTGTGTATTTACTGATTAATAAATCAAGTGAAAATGTTTTTTGTAAAATGTCTGAAAAATAGTTTGAAAATCTTTGTGAAAATCTATTGAAAACTATTTTGAAAACGTTTTGTTACATGTTTTCAACCTTTGTAAAAATATTTTATTTGAAAAACTTATTTTCTTTGTGTGAAACAAAATGTTTGAAAAATGATTTGCAAATAGTTTGAAAATGGTTGCAAAGATATTTGAAAAATCTATATATACTGTTTGAAAACCTTTGCAAAATGATTTTCAAATGTGTGTATGTACATGTTTGTAAAATTCTTTGTAAAAATTATTTTGGACTATAGTTTTTAAAAATTGTTTGAAAAACCTATGTCAAATAAATTTGAGGAATATTTACATCACACCAAAATCCATTATATATCTATATGTATAAAATTGATCACTTACCCTGTAAATTCGTAAAATCCACTTCTTGTCAATATAAGAAGCTCCCCCGTGTACATATTTTTCACCTAGTTTCTATCCAAAATCTCTTTGTTTTCAAAAATCCCAAAAACATTTGCAAAATTAAAATCCAAAAACATTTGAAAAATATTTTTGAAAAATACAAAAAATGCATATGCATCATCTTTTCAAAAATCCATAAAAAGTTCAAAATCTTGAAAATTGCATCACAAAAATATTTTCGACATTCTACATATCATTTGCATAGCATGAGCATTTTTTCGGATTGAGTTTGATAGTTGAACAAGTCTAAATAAAATCCGGAGATTGGAGCTTGATTGGACCTTAAAATCTACCTAATTAACATGAACCTTATAAGAACTAGGTTTGAGGTACTTCAGGTCTAGTTGACTTAATTCTTTGAGGATCACGAGACTTAGTTCAATGGATTCTTGACTGCCTAAGTAGAGTATTTCGGAGCACACGTACGACTCTTGTTGATAATGACCTAACTTGGACACCTGCACCTTTCACGTGGTTCAACTCAGTTGGAGTGGTAAGGGGATTGGATTTGCCGGTATGAGACGCACACAAGTGGAAACACTTGTCCTCCTCTAGGGAGGGAAGTGCACCCCAACCCGTCTAGTGATGAGGAATTCTAAAGATAGGAGAGTGTGGGTTGCGATAAAGCTTCAAAAGAGGGATAGTCTACTGGCTCAAGAGGAAAAACTCCCTATGTAAATGCTGTTGTATATAGTATTTCGAAAAGAGAGAGAGAGAGAGAGAGGCTTGTACAAAAATAAAATGCCTGCAAAGTATGTACATATGTTGTAAAGCCAATAAGCAAGCTTGAGTTCCAAAGTCAATCATGTGAGCCTACAGCTGGATGACTTGACTACACTGGTCTTGCATCCTAGGATAGGTAGCTACACTGGCAACCGTCCATTCTTCTCTTCACCCCCTCCGCTTGAGTTGGTTGCCACTTGAACTTAGATAGGAATACCCCGCTCCTCAAGGAAGGAGTTATTGGATTGGGGAATCATTGGGTTGTCATACTGGAGAAGTCATTCTCTTTGTCATTCTAGTTGGGGAGAGCCACTATCACTTACACTATACGAGTCAGATTCATAGTCATAAGGGTTTACATATGAGTTGAGATATTTCTGATCTGGCTATTGAGGGGACTTGAACAGAGTATTGGGATTCTCAAGGACTGTTGGATTTCAAATTCAGTTCTCATTAAGGTTCTGCCCGCACCAAAATTCCAAAGGTACGACTTAAGCTCCAAACTTTGATTTTGTGAAGACAAGTTTGGTAATTAAACTAAATCCAAATTTCTTCTTTTTCTTTTCTTTGTTTTTCTTTTCTGCACTTATTGCATAAGTGTTTGCTAGGGACTAGCAAAGGCAAAGCATAGGGGGATGACGAATCCACATTTCATCATCTTTATTCTATCATTTTGGCCTCAAAAGCCCTGGCAAATGCGTATAAATACCCTTAATTCCCGCATCTTAGCATCCATGCATGTGCATGTAAATAGTGTATAAAATACTGTAATTAAAGCCAAAATTATAGAATAAATAAAAGAAAGAAAAAGAATAAAATATTGTAAATATTTTATGACCTGAAACCCCGAGACCTAGGCATCTTGATGAATAGGTCGACATGGAATAAAGTAGGGGGAGATAAGGGCCAGACTACAATAAAAATACCCTTTCATTTTATCCATTCTTTATTCATTTTGGGACCTATTTTTGGTTCCACCTTTTATACTTCAAATAAAGAAACTTTGTACATGAAAGTTGTAGATAAGTAAATAAAGAAAAATACAAAATTGATTTCACTCAAAAATAATGCACAAATAAAAAGTTATGGTCTGAACAAAATTCCAGATTCCCAACTTCCCAGACATGTATCTCCCAAATAAAAACTCCAAATGCATCAAACTCACCTTTAATTGTATATAGTTTAAAATAAACATTTAATGGCGGTGGTTTCGCATTTGGCGGAGCTCCGGTTTGAAAGTTGAGTTTTGGACCCCTATTGTATACTTGTACAGATTAAAATATTCATTTTATTATTTATTAACTATCTTTACCATTTTATATTTTTTTAAAATTTTTTAAATATTAGTTATAATTTATGTATATATTAAAATCAGAATAAAAATACAAAAGAAATACAAAATAAAATATCTATATATAACTTACATAGGTAAAATACCTGTACATATACCTATACAATTTATACTTTTATTTAATAAAGTGTATAAAACACATCAGAAAATAAAATAAAAATATATTTAAGTGTATAAAAATACTTTATAAATTTATAAAAATAATAAAAAATAATAATAAAATTAAATACACAAAAAAAAAATAAAATATTAAAATATATAGATGTATATACCTATATAGCCTAAAATAGTAACTTGTATTTTTATACCTCATAAAAATAATTAAAAATCATAATAAAATACCTTATAAAATAATAACATTTTTTGTTTAATAATCAAAAATTAATTAATTCATTTTCTATTTTTAAATGATTTTATAAATCTTTTTCCAGGGATTTTTCCTGGTTTGTCCACGTGGACCAACTAGGCGTCAGTCTACGTTGACCTGCGGGTCAACTAGTTGTCCCCCACCTCTGCGCCCGTGTTAGACCTCGTTGCGCCCCTTCTTTCTCGATTTTTTTTGAGGTCAAAACATGCCTCTATTCGTGTCAACCCCTGAAAGGCTTTTGTTCCTCGTTGAATCCTCTTTCACACCCTAGTCTCTCCTAGGGCCGAGGAGCGACGATTCGAGCCATCTTCCTCGGCCTTTGGAGCATCTGAACCATATCGTCAAACCCTACATAATGGACCTCCGACTTTCGAGCCCATTTTGAACCCCTCTTACATAGGTTTAGCTCCCTCCTACGTGCCCAATCGAAAGAAGAAGGTGACAGCTTCTTCCTCCGACCTTTAGGTGGGTCGAGCGACGCCTGAGGCAACTCCAATCACCTCTGCCATCTCGCTGGCATTGAGGTACCTCCCTCTGGCTCCGGCCATCGAGGCAACCCTGTTCCCCTTTTATTTTCATTGCGTTTTCTTCGCCAGATCCTTAGGATCATTTCCCCCCTTAAGGTTTTCACATTTCATCGTTCGATTCACCCTTCACGAGACCCTCGCTGGAGTGCACCTCCGGCCACCCTTCGTTTCGCCAATCTTCACCGCCATTTCGCATCCACAAGGTCCAGGCACTTTGCCCTGGACCCTCTCACGTCTTTTTGCAGGTCAAAGCTCGTTGACTCGAGCCTGGGGGGCAGTTTTGCATCCACTCCGGAGATGCTCGAAGCCCAAAGCTCTGCCACACCCTCGTGAGCACCTCTGTCGTCACCGAGGAGTTTTGAAGCCTCCAAGAGCTAGAGGACCCTGCCAGTCTATTTATTTCACGCATCATTTTAACTCAAAAAATTACCAAAAAAATACCATAGCCTCCTGTTTGCTTGCTCATTCACGTTATATTTTTGTATTGCATTTTTATTGCATTTTCATATTTATTAAAAATAAAAAACATGCATGTTTGCTAATGTTTGCATTAGAAAATACTAAAAAAATATCAAAACTCCTTGAAAAATTCCAAAAAAATTACCTTAGTCTATTTTAGTGTCTTTTAACTCCTATCTAAAAATCATAAAAAATTCAAAACAAAAACCTTAAAAATTAGAAAACTCCAAAAATCTTCCTAAAAATATAAAAAATTCAAGAAAAATCCTAAAAATACAAACTCAGGTTTTTTAGTTTCCTTATTTTATTGTCTTTATTTTAAAATTAATTTGAGGAATTTTGGGTACTGTTTGTTATTTTTAATTCTCATTTTAATTTCGTCCAGTAGCCTAGTTCACTATTTTCTTGTATTTCGACTTTTAAAAATATCAAAAACATTCAAAAAAATCCCAAAAATCACAAAAAACATCATAAATTTATAAAAAGACCAAAAACATTTTATTTTCTGAATTTTGGCTATTTTTATCTATTTTTATATATACCCTATTATCCTCTTTTCTTAGTTTGTGTATATTCTATTTATAAATATAAATAAATATATATATATACAATTCAAAAAGAAAATATAAAATCAGTAAATTAAAAAACAAAATATAAAAAAATATAAAAATAAATAAAAAAATATAAAAATAAAAACCCACAAAAATTTGCATACTTGTAGACAATTACTCACATCACATTTTTAGCACTTTGCTTGATCTATCCTGCTTGCTCCCTGAGTTCGACACTCTACATACTTGCACTATACACATTATTGTAGAGTTAAAAATAAATTTGACTCCACATTTGCTTCTCATTGCTTGATTTATATTGTGGGTTCATTATTGTTTGTAATCCGAATTTCTGAGTGGTCAGTCCAGCGACTAAGTTACTGCCTTTTGTGGAACTTAAGACCACCTGATTTTTTGGCTACATCACTGAACTCTAACTGTTCCTTCTTTTTGGGATTTTCAGTTTTATTCCCCTTTACCGAGCAGAGTGCTTGAGAGAAGGGGATGGACGGGCCCTCCCCAGACTGAGGGCTAGGAGAAGGTTTCTGCCCCTGTGAAGGACTGAAATCCATGCAAACATCATCATTCAACACACATGGACTCAGAATTGATGGAGAAACCTTTCCTTTATTCATTTTTTTGTCTTTTTCTCAGTGTCCAGGGATATAGAAAATGGCGATACAGAAGGTTGGAATACAGATAGACTCAAAATGGGGGCATCAGCACCACCCAAAATATTCTCCTTCGCGACCTCAGCACCGCACTCTGGTTCTGCATCAAAAATGGTGGCCTCAGCACCACCGTCTGCATCTGATTCTACGACGGCCTCAGCACCGTCGTCTGGATCGTCATCCTTGGTGGCATCAGCACCACTGTCATCATCATCATTATTGTTAGCAGCATCAGCACCGCTTCTCTCCTCATCTGGGGCTTTAGATTCTCCATGATGTTGTCCCTCAGATGAGCCGCCGCCGGCTGGTTCCCTACCGCTCCTAAGTGACACGAAGTGAGTATCAAACATAGAATGCATGTCATTCAAATAAGCACTAGGAGTGGTATCCTCTGTAAACTGTACCTGCTCAGACTTTCTTTTCAAGTTGTTTGGATTTGGCTCGCTCTGTGCAGATATGGCGGCTTTCCCTTTGAATATGTCCCTCATTTCCTTCTGGAACTCATCCATTTCTCGCCGAAAGGATGCCTGCTGTTCGGAGAGCAAGCTGGCGAGATCATCAAGTGTTGGGTTCTCCAAGACGGGTGTGGAAGAACCGGGAGTGTTCCCTTGCCGGAACTGAGGTTGCTTGTGAGATTGGGAGTACTGCTGCTGGTAAGGCTGCTGCCGCTGCCTCCACTGCTGTCCCTGATAGGCTGGACGAGGATTCTGATGATATTTCTACTGCTTTTGGGAGTACTGGGGCTGTTGGTGTTGGCTGTTGTGACTTCCCTGAGATGGAGACTGCTGTTGGGATGAGGCACCTCCGGTGGTCCATCGGAATCCTAGGTGATCACGACGAATCCCAAGCTGTTGGGGGTACCGACCGTACCTTATCCCGTTGACTTCCATCAACGGCTCCTACTCAAAGGGTAGAGGTGGTAGTGCTGCCAAAGGGTGATCCGGCTGATAGACCACCATCTGAGTGTCCTGAGATGGTGGTTGTTGTGAAATAGTGCGGCAACTGCTGTACCAGCACCTCCTGTACATGGTGAACCTGGCGGTATGCAAGAGGTGGTGGGGTAGAACGGCTACAACTCTGGACTCAGCCAGTGACCTGGGAGGCGGATGTCAAGCTGATTGTGCCTCCCGAATACTCAATATGTGAGTCTTCAGGTCACTCATGGTCTTAGCCAACTGGTCTATCTGTGCCAGACCTTGGCCTTGCTTCTTCTCCAAAATCTCGATGCGGTCCAATTTTTCACTGATTATGCCCATGTCAGCAGCTGATGATTCATCTTGTGCTGATGTTGCTGATGAAATGTGGTTTCCTGCACCGATCCTGGCAATGCGGTGATAAGAAGTGGCTTGTGGCGGGACCTTGGCGTTTGAGTAGATTCGGCCTTGGGACATCACTGTAGAATTTTCAGCCATCTGCTCATAGATGGCCCAGACTGCTTCTGCATCCTTGGAGAAGTATGATCCCCCACATGAGGCGTTTACAAGTCCCTACAGCTCCGATGTCAGCCCACAAAAGAAACTTTGGACAAGATTGGGCTGTGATATCTCATGGTGTGGACATCGGTCAATGAGCTCTCTAAAGCGATCCCACGCTTCATGGAATTGTTCATTGGGGATCATTGTGAAATTGCTGATCATTGCTCTTGCTGCATTTGTCCGGTCGAGTGAGTAATACTTGTTCAGGTACTCTTTCCGAAGTTCCTCCCAAGTGTCGATGTACCTCCCCAAATGTTTCAGCCAATAAGCGGCTCTATCAACCAAAGAGAACGTGAAGGCAATCATTTTGATGGTATCCTCAGTCACAAACCTGTCATGAATTGTACTGCATATCATTTCAAATTCTTGCAGATGGAGGTGAGGTTCTTAAGTAGCCAGCCCGTGAAATTTGGGCAGTAGCTGAATGGTATGTGGGCAAAGCTCGAAGTCACCATAGATGGGAGGGAGTCGGATCCATCGGTGTGTGAGGATTGCACCAGGATTGTGCAACTGCCTCATGGTCCTTGGAGGCGGCCACTCCTGGTTGGGTACTCCTCCTTCGCCCTCTGCGCCTGGTATATCACCGCCCTCGTTTCGTTCTTCTCGTCCTTCACGCATCTCCCTCATGATTTCACCCATGAACAATCCTTGGTCTCTGATCTGTCGCTGCACGGTTTCCACGGAGGCTAGCAGTGAATTATTGATGGCCGCTTGATCATATATGTATGCAAGTGGTCTCGGCTCATCTGGGTGTTCCTCTCTGCCTTCCATTTCTAGGGTTTCTGCAAAGTCAAAAGAATCCATCTCAGGTGTCGTCAAATGTTTTGAACTCTGTTCTGCACTAAATTCTGACACCACTGGACTTATATAAGAAGAAGGGTGGTCGAGGGGAAACAGGGTGGATGTAAACTCAGGCTCGGAGAGTGGGTCTGGACTCTCCGAAGCCGACCTAGATGAATAGGGAGGAGTGCTTGATAGCGGCGCCACCAGATGTGGCCTAAGGGATCTCCTTCCCATCATTTTGATCTTGGAAAAGGGCGAATGAGATCTGGAATGCAAACAAGATGTGAAAAATAAACCCCATGTTCACCTAAGCAACGCTTGAGCTGATGACCGTGAAGGTTTGGTCTGTTATATTGTCAAATTTTATTTGGTGATCAGTCAATCTATTAGAGCATTAGAGCGAGCTGTTAGGAACCCTACCTTCCTAGCTGACTGTCCCGATCCACGTTAGATCTTTTCCAGCTAGTATGAATTGCGGACCGTAACCTAGTTGTTCCTGCTAATTCACTCCGCTAAGGACGTCGCGGCCCGCTTTACCGGTTATCGGAGAGATGATCCTCACTGGAGAACGACTAACCACGATCAGTAGTCAACCAAAATTTTAGGCGTGGCTCTATCCTAGTGTTGGGTCACTCTCTCGCAGCAGATAAATCAAACAAGGAGGGGGTTACTCTCCCCAAGATAAAATTTTTGGTGGGATGAGTTTTAAGGTCAAGTTTGCATTAGCAGTCTCAATTTTATAATTTTCACTTTTTTAGTATTTTTTTAAATAAAGACAACGGCTAACAAATTTTTCGATCTCCTGCTTATTTTAGGTCCAACAAAATGGGGGAGGAAGTCGAAAAAGCCGATGCGCGATCAAACACAATGATGCATGCAGAGATAGAAATGCGTACCTTGCTCCAGCACTCTATATGCAGGGTGATCCGCTCATAAATTAAAGACAAAAATCAAACTACCTATATGATGCAAGAAGAAATCGACTTTAGACAAAAAATTCTACATGAGAAGCACAGTAGCTGAATGGTCAACAAGAGGAGTCGGAGTCCGATCTCTGATGCCGATCGGTGTCCGCCACAACCTCTAGTGGCACGTGACTCCTCAGGTGACCAAGATAGCTTTTTCTTTTATGAATTATTAATTAGGCCCACTTACAATCTATAGGCACAGGAAAAATATTAGGTGTGTGGTCCTAATTAATTACGTCACAATCACAATAAAATCCTAAGTCTAGGGGCCAAAATCCACGTGAATCAAAATAAGAGAAAAGCGAAGAAAACAAAACCGGTGATAAAACCGTGAAAATAGAAGAGGCCCCCAAGGGAACAAACCCTCGGAAATTAGGCCCAAGTGTCCTGGAGAGTCCAAGTTATTACAAATTTAAGTCTCTCTCTCATTTCAAATTACAAATATTTTAAACTACAAAAACTCTTCAAGAAGTGATGGTCTTCTCAAGCCTCCAAGTTCTCTTTGGTGCTAAGTGAGCTTTCACGTGGGTGCCCAAGCGCCTAGGATGGAGCGCTTCCCTCGTTTGGCGGTACCTCGCACAAAATCCAACAAAAAGGTGATTAGACCAGTCAAGCAATATAATCAAATAAATAGGTAAAAAGGTAGGCAAATATTCACATTCAATCACAAAAGAATGATCTATACGCTTTTTCTCCCCGGCAACGGCGCCATTTGATGACACAGATTTTGCGAAGGTCAAAATAGTCCATACAAGGTGGGACCACAGTGTCGCTGGGCAAACGCTCACGAAATCGTATAAATCAACAATTAACCCACAATATCAATCAAATAATGAGAGGCAAGTGTGGAGTTAAAATTTATTATAACTCTACAATAAGTGTGTATAGGTGCAAGTACGTGTAGAGTGTCGAACACAGGGAGCAGACAGGATAGAAGAAGGCAATGGTGCACAAAGATAAATATGATAGTGATCAGTCGCCTACAAGTGCTATTTTTGTGGTTTTTGATTTTCTATTTTTTATTTAATTTTTGATTTTATGCTTTTGTATTTGATTTTTAATTTTCTGATTTTATATTTTCTTTTTATATTTTATTTTTTTTATATTTTCTTTTTCAATAATGAAGTATATATACAGTAAAGGAAAAGGGGATACAATATATAGAGAAAAATAGGTAAAATAAAACAAAATCCAGGAAATAAATTCTTTTTGGGCTTTTTATATTTTTCTAATGTTTCTGTGATTTTTCTATATTTTTTCTAATTTTTTTGGTATTTTTAAAATAAAAAATACTAGTAAACAATGAATATAATACATATACAAGATAAAAATATAGAAATAAAATAGCAAATAGGAGTGAAAATTTCCAAATTAATTTTTATAGATAGATAATAAGATGAGGAAATTTTAGAGATAGAAACATAATTTTTGGAGTTTTTATGAATTTTTTAGATTTTTATGAAGATTTTGAGAATTTTGCCATTTTTAGGAGTTTTCTTTTGTAATTTTTAGGGATTTTTGGTTAGAAAATAAAATAAGCTAAAACACACGAAATATAATTTTTCGGAATTTTTAAGGGGGTTTTAATATTTTTTGGTATTTTCTAATGCAAATAGTAACAAAAATGCTTTTTTTATGAATATGAAAATAAAATAAAAATGCAAAATAAAAATATTGCATTAAACTACAATGCAACAGGAACTCATGGTATTTTTTTGTAATTTTTCGAGTTAAAATGATGAATGGAATAAATATAAGCATCCACGCAAAAATACAATACTAGTAAGGGCATAAACGTAAATATACAGAAGTCCAAGGGCCTACTTACAATTTTTCCAAAAGAATATAACGTTAAATACAATTTTCTGGACTAAATATAAATACCCAAACCCGGAGGGGATTCTCTGCAAGATGTCCAAACTCACGCGCACGGGGCACGTGACCTGACAGGGGTATTTTTTCAATTTTACAAAGATCCAGGGGCTAACATGCAATTTTACCAAAATATTACAACTTAAATAAAAAGTACATGGACTGGAATGAAATAAACAAACCCCAGGGGGGTCCTATGCAGAATACCCACCACCCCACGTGCACGAGTCACGTGAGGTGACGTGGACAGGACCTAAAAGCAAATAATGAAAGTACGAGGGTCTAAATGCAAATATTACAGAAATATTTAAACTACAAATGAGAGTTTATGGACTAAAACGAAATACACAAAATGGTTGGGTCAAAAGTGCAAAATACCTAACATGCACGCGATCGAACGACGGAGAGCCGCTTACTTATCCACGTGGCGTGCGCACAACGCGCGATGACGGTTCAGCGATTGACGGCTGCGATTAGATCCTCCGGGCTTGATCGAATGGTGGTGGCGTGCGAAGATCCAACGAATGTCGTGAAATCTGGAGCGACGACCTGATCGGACGGTGGAGAGACTAGAGGGAAGAACAGGGAAGAACGCCGGCGAGGCGAACTTCCCCGAGCTAGATCTCGGCCCTCCGGCGGTCTAGAAGCGTGAAGAATGGTCGGGCGTGCTCCGAGAAGGTCTCTCTACATGCTAGAGAACCCTGGTTTGTTGGAGGAGCGTTGTGGCGCTGGCGCGAAGGCGGCGGAGCTTGGAGCTCCAGGTAGCTCCGACGAACTACACAAAATGGTCCCCAGGTGCCTCGACTGTGCTTTGACCTGCAAAAAGGGGTGAAGGGGACTGGGGCAAAATGCCTGGACTCCGCGGAGGTGGAATGGTGGTCGGATGAAGGCGGAGCGACGACTTGGATGTTCGACCGGAGGTGCGCTCCGGCGAGGGGGTGCGATTGAGTGATTCAACAAACAGAAAGGGGATCTAAGGGGTCTAATCTACTCCTACGCCTATAGAAAATAAAATGAAGCAAGAAGGAAGGGGAGAAGGGGTATACCTCGATGGTCGGAGACCAGAGGAAGGGTACCTCGATGCCGGTGGTCGGCAGAGATGGTGGAGCCGCTTCAAGGCCTCCTCGACTCGCCTGAAGGTCTGGTTGTAAAGCTGTCACCTCCAGCAACACGGAGCACTCCAAAGGGAGGAGGATTGCTAGCCAAAAAGGGTTCAAATCGAGCTCGAAGGTGGCGGGTCGGTTATGTACAAGGTGGTGACGTCTCCTTCAAGCAAGGGCCATGCGCGAATGATGAGGATTTTGCGTGATCTGGATGCATGGCATGGCTTAGTGAAGATCAAGGAAGGAGTTCCAAAAAGGAATCGAGGGAAGAGGACGAAGGGATTTGGCTCGAAAATTGGGCGAAATTGGGAAGAAATCATGTTGTCAGAAGGCTGGCAGGCCTCGGTCAGGGAGTTGACCGAGGTCAAGCAACGACCAGCGCTGGTTGGTCCACATGGACCAACCAGAAAAATGCTGATCAAAATTATTTGAAAATTCAAAATAAAATAGTAAATGATTTTATTAATTTTAGGTTATAAAATAAAAATGTTCCTTATTTTATAAAGAATTTTATGATGATTTTTATTTATTTTTACGAGGTATATAATTACAAGTTCCCTTTTATGTCATATATAGAAGTATTCTTCTATATATTTTTATTTTTTTATTTTTATTTTGTGTATTTATTTTTTATTTTTTTATTATTTTATAATTTTTTAAAATATTTTTATACACGTAAATATATTTTTATTTTATTTTTCTGATGTATTTTGTACACTTAATAAAATATACATAGTAATTCTATATGTATATGTATGTTATATGCATAAATATTTTATTTTGTGTTTCCTTTGAGTTTTTATTTTGATTTTAATATACAAAATTATTATAAATAATATTTACAAAATTATAAAAATATAAAATTATGAAAATAATGAATAAATAATAATAATGAATATTTTAATCTGTACAAGTATACAATAGAGGTCCAAAACTCAACTTTCAAACCATAGCTCCGCCAAATGCGAAACCACCTTCATTAAGTAGATTATTTAAAATTATATACAAATAAAGGTGAGTTTGATGCATTTCGAGTTTTTATTTGCAAGATACAGGTCTGGGAAGTTGGTATTTTGGAATTTTATTCAGCTCATATCTTTTTATCTGTACAATATTTTTGCATGAAATAAATTTTGTATTTTTTTTATATTTAATTATCTACAACTTTCATGTACAAGGTTTCTTTATTTGAAGTATAGAAAGTGAAACAAAAAATAGGTCCCAAAATGCATAAAGAATACATAAAATGAAAGGGAATTTTATTGGTATTGTGGCCCTTATCTCCCCCTACTTTATTCCTTGTCGACCTATTCATCGAGATGCCTAGGTCTCGGGGTTTTGGGTCATAAAATATTTACAATAATTTATTTTTTTCTTTTCTTTTATTTATTCTATAATTTTGGCTTTAATAAACTATATTTTTATACACTATTTACATGCACATGTATGGATGCTAAGATGATGGAATTAAGGGTATTTACACACATTTGCCAGGGTTTTCGAGGCCAAAATGATAGAATAAAGATGATGAAATGTGGATTCATCAATTACCTATGTTAGGAGGATAATGAATACAAATAATGATAATAAATCTGGGATTTATCAGCCTTGCTGACTCGTAGAGAAATAATCTAAGGGCTCCTACACCCTCTCCCATAATTAATCTGTCTGCCCTTTCATTATTTTTATTTTTATGTAATTTTTGTGTCCTTTTGTTTTCCTTTTAGATGTAGAGGTATCACCATATACCCATCCACCATGCCTTATACGCGGGTTAGTAGAACTGCTCTAAATGTGGAAAACACTTAAGAACATGCATTACCATCCCATTCCATCTGTCGACGTTGGGATGGTTGGGATTCACGTTCACCATCTAATCTTTCTTGTTCATTTAACATGTACGAAATTTGCAAGGATGCCTTTATGAGTGTTTAATATTATACGTCCTCCGCCTCTGTAGTTGCCATGTTAGTTGCACCTCGTCATTTATGCCCATGGATCTTAACCTCTTATTTCCAATTAACTCCTTTTATGTTATAATTTAATTATTTTATCCTACATTTACAATTTGGACCTTAATTTCATGTCATTTTAATTCAAATTTTTAATATGTGAGAGAAAAACAAGGCCTTGTTCTGATATATATGTTTTTGAAATTTTCTAAACCAAAATTGAATTTCAATAACTATTTATATGAGCCTTTGCAAATTGCTTTAATTAGTTCCTAAAAATTCATGCATTTATCTAAAAATTCAAAAAAGTATGTTGTGCGTATTATATTGCTCTACCACACAAAAAAATGCCCATGCAAAATAATGGCATTTATAGCCATAAATAAGTTTATAAGTTATTCTAAGGTTTAATTCATTAAAAATCCATATTACAATTTTTGTAAAACTAAAAATCCCTTTATATTCGTTGTAATATTAGGTGCATGCCATAATTTTATTTGAAAAATTTTGTGATCTACTATCTTTCATATCAAAAACTCTAAATCACACATTTTCCTCTTTTAAATTCATAATAGATTCATTTTTTCATTTAAAGTTATGAAAAGGTTAAAGTAGCTTTATTTTTCATTACTTTCTTATCATACCAAAGTCTTTTTTAAATATTGCATCCACATTTCTATTTAATTCCATAAAAAAACTAAAAATCTAAACAAATACGTTTTATATAGCTTATTAAGTATATTATCTATAAAAAATAACCACTTTGAAAAAGAACCCCAGTTGGCATTTTATTTGTTTTTAGGAACCTAATATGAGGACAAAATACCAATGTTTTCAACAACCTATTAACAATTATTATTTTTATTTGATTTAAAATATCTAAAAATAACTCAGAATAATTTTTATTTTTCTTGGCCCCAAAAATAAAATTTTCCTTCTTTTTTCTATTATTTTTGAGCCTTGGTTTGGATTTTACAATCTCTTATCATACTTGTATACCTAGTTTTCAAAATGCACTTTGCATTGATATTCTATTTTAAAAACATATAATCACACAAATGTACGGAATTCCCATGTTGTTTTGTTGATCACTCGTGAATAGTTTAGCAATTGAAATTGCTTCCCTTAGTTCGACTTGGGATCTACCCAAGTAAAATATACACACTGCACTTAATTAACATCATTGATGTAGGTTTTAATCATCACTTCTGCACGCTTGTACTGCAACTCCACAACATTAACATGTGTGGATGATGGCCTATCAACTAAATATGAATAAGTCAGTAATGCTGTAATTGGCAATGTTTATAAGGTTGTGGTGTAAAAATCCCTACTCCTTCCCCCAAAACACATGTTATAAGAAATATATCCAAATATTAACAAATAATCTAAAATGATATATTTTTGGATCTATGTTTTTTGGATCTAGTGTTTGGGAATCAACATACAATCACAAAGAGCTCGTCGTGGAAGATTAGAGTGAGTGTAGAATTTGAGGAGTGAGGAGAAGATGGAAGAAGTAGAATAGTTGAGTAGAGAGGGCATGGATGGATATATAAGGGGACCATTGGTGGCATTTCAATACATGGTTCTTCCAATGGATACGTACAACCATTGACTTAATGGTCCATTCCCTCCAAAAGTCATTTGAGGTGTATAGAATTAACGTTCCACACATCGATTTCAAACGGTAAATTTAATGTCGGCATCTCAGATGATGCATGAAGCCCCCTAACCAAAATACAAAAACTACATGCTTTGCTAACTTTGAAACTTGGGGTATCCCCAAAGCCAAATCTCCTCTCAATTTACAATGTCTAACATTGTGTTTGTATGCTAGACATGTGTACGAGAGAATATTCATTATATTCTTCATAATATACACCCTATTGGAGTTCTCATATGTCATTGCCATCTTATTAAATGTTCAATTATGGGGTTATTTATACACCTGTCCATATATACTTTCACTATTATATTCTACCCCTTTATCATTTGTAATTACACTCGAAGACTTGAATATTGACTGACTATTAAATGGAATAATATTCTATTGATTATCCATTAAAAATAATGGGATTCGTAATTTTTTTATTAATTCCACATCTTTAATATAATATATTTGCAATAATCCTTCTATCACCCCTTCATCCTCCTCCTTATCCACCTCCATGGAGACACCATCTCGTCGAAGAATGATGGCCATACCATTGCATGATTCAATGTAAACTATACTAACGGCATCTCTACCTTCACCCGCAATACCTCCTCCCTCCTTTCGCAACCACCACCTCCCTAACTCCTTCCCCAACATTCCTCTCCCTCCCTTTTTGAGTCACCTTGAATACCTTCATCTTTGTTATGAAATCGATCTCTACCTTACTCCATTCAACATCTCTGCTCTCTACTTCACAATTGAGCACCTCTAGAAGGGACACAATTGACCTCTAAGATGCCCATTCCGACAACCTCTTCAAATATACAGATTGATACTTCTGCTAAGCCATTGTCATTGACGCCAACTACGCCATCCTCGTGCTCTGAAGGTGCATCGAGTTCCTCCCCTCTGGCAGTGGTACCATGGCCTTCCTGGTAAGATAATATTTGAGCACATCGACCCTCTCCCCTCTAATAGTTTGCATTGAGTTCCTCCCTTTGGTAGTGGAACATCTCCTTTATCTTCCTCCAATCACCCTCTCCCCCTCCCTCCTTCTCCCTCCTTCCGTCGTCACCACCTCCTCCATCGTGCCACCCTCCTCCTCCTCTCGTCTCCACCTCCCCATGCCCCGCCATTACCCTTCTTTCCTCTGTTGTCCCTTCCTTTTACACTCCCTTCTCACCAACTATCTCCATGAGAGAGGCAATGTGGTGACCACGAAACCTCTGCTCGTTGACTACCTCCACAAGAAGGCACATGTGCCAGGTTCTTCACCAGCTCAAACCAAGATGATTCGCGAGGACGTTGGTCCATTTGAGTTGGAAGCTAATGACCATCTCTATCTCCATTGTGGTTTACAAGAGAGAGAGAGAGAGAGAGAGAGAGAGAGTTGTTGGATTGTCTTAAAGTTAGTATCATGGTAAGATTAACCCAAAGATGGTTAGCTTTGTGGAGCCCATTAATGGCAAGGGCATAGGTGTAAGACAATCATGTTTGAACGTATTATGACGTACACATGAAATAAGGGTAAAGTTGTGATTATAAAAACAAACAGGAGCATATATGTAAAAATTCTTCAACTATCTATAAACTATTTTAAAAGTGGGTTTTTGCAGCTTCTTCTGCCACGTGGATCAACCCTTTGGCCTCCTCTCCATTCTCTCTTCTCTGCTCCTCCCTCACCCTCATCTGGCGTTATTGAGAAATGCCCCCGCTCCTCTCTCTCGAAATGCCTCGCCCCCCTTCTCTCTCTAATAATTCCCATTCTGTAATAGTTGTCCCTCTTCTTTTCTTTCTTTTTATCACACCCCTCTCTCTCTCTCTCTCTCTTCCATCTTTACTTCTATTTCCATTATTCCATGGGGTGTTTTGCATATATGATCATATTTTAATGCAAGCAACTTTAGTTGTTTTTAGCTAAGTTGATTTAATTTAGATAGGGTTTTATCATTCTTTGATGGTATTTTATGATATAGTCATTTTAACGAGGTTTTGATTGCAACTAACTAGAATACTTGGAGGGTTTGTACACTAGCCCCCCTAAAGAAAGATCTTAATATTATTTTGGTGCATAACATTTGATGTGTTATTATATTGTCATGATATGTTATGGCATGCCCATTTAAGAAGGATTTGATTGTAATAAATCACGGTCATGGTTTTTTATACATATATACAACCTTATAAACATCAAAGTCAAATTCCTTCAGACTCTTTGTATTTGGTTATAATTTTTCCTATTTTTAAGCAAATGTTTCTAAGATTGTACTCTATTAATACCATTATTTTTTAGTGAGCTACATGAAAGGTCTTAAAATTTTGGGTTTGCGCTGAATACATATCAAGAAAATAATAGTGATATTTTGGTGCCTAAAGTTTCATTGTCGTAACACTTCGTTATGGTATATTATAATGTTAATATGATAAAAGGAACATCATGAATGTGACCTATATGGCTAGACTATTTGTGTAAATTGCATGAGTTATTATTGCCTTCAAATAAAAAATCATGATAATGATTACTATAGTAACATCAATGAAAGGTTAATTCTGAACTTGAGATTAGGTATATCATAACTATAAGCCAACACATTGTTATTTTAATTTTAAGGGATTTTTATCCAGCAGACCCTATAAACGTTTTAAAATGCTTCTACTACCTTTTGCACAACGTAATTACCCCATCGACCCTATAAATTACCCCAAGAACCCTCACGGACTTAAAACATAACCCGGAGGGTTCCTGGGGGAAAGAGTTGGCAAGTTTATAGGGTCGAAGGAGGAATTAGGTTTTTTCAAAGGTCGTGGAGGTGATTGACAAAGTTTATAAGGTCTGCCGGGTAAAAATCCCTAATTTTAAATGTCGAGTCACCAAAATATAAGAGATTTTCTTCGTGTTTTTTCAATGTGTACACTTTTGGGATGTTAAATGTGATTTATTCAAATTTTTAAGTTGAACTAAGTATTTAAATAGTTTTACCTATAGATAAATTATAATTTTATCTTTTTTTATTGCTTTGACGTTTTGTACATGTGCATACTTGATAAGAAATTTGATTTTTTAAATTACTAAAATTATCACATTACAAAGAAAATCAACCCTAGGCAATGAATAGTTTAATATTCATCATCATATCCTCCGTAGTTAAACATATAATAAAGAAATATTACTTGATTATTTAAATTAGCAACGAATAATGCCTTTCATTGCTATATTCTTATCAACAAATCATATAACATTGATTATTTGTCGACATCCTCTTCTAATCATTGTTAAATTTAGTAGTGATTAATACAAATTATAACGAATAAAACAACATATAAATCATCATTATATGAATATTTAACAACTGGTATGGCATTCATTGCTAATTACAAGAACAAAAGATAATTTGACACCGAATAATACTCGATATCTTATCTTTATTATCGTAAGATATTGTAACGAATATTCAAATTATTCTTTATCTTAAGTCAATTTTATTGTACTGACATCATTAAATTGGAGGGACATGGATGCAAAATAATTGATGTTTAAAGGTACGTAATTTACTATACAAAGCATGTGGGTGTTTCTGTGATTACATATATATACATCTAGAATCATATAAATACTTATGTCTGAATGCTATAAACTATTAACATTCAAATATATATATATATATATATATATATATATATAAGATTTACAAGCATATCTATACAATTACATAAGATTCAAGTGTGTGTATAAAAGCTTCTTGGTATTTCAAAAGTATTATTTTTCAATCATGCTTACATATTTATCTTTTTAAGGATAAATTATAAAAAATAGATCACATATATGTCTTAATTCTCATTTATAGTACTTATTTGAAATGTCTAAGCATGCTGAACTTTGAAGCGACTTAGTATCTATAGTTTAGAGTTGCGGACGCTTAATTAATACATTTTGACCTTCCGTTCCCTCTCATATTAAGTCTTCAAACATTTATGATGCGATTTTTACCTTAAGTGTATCTATCTTTTACATGATCTTTAATCTACTCATGACATAATTTTTATACATATTCTTACTAATACATTAGTTCATAAAAATCCCCACGAGTAAATATAACTATCCAAATTAAATTTGCTCCCCGTGCTTCAAATTTTCTCACCGCAAAGCGCGGGGAGTATGTTCCTAGTATATTTTATATCCCAATCCTAAACAATTTGAAGTCGCATGCAAACACAACCTCATACCATCCCACCTGATTGAAGCTCCATCCACGCCTCTATACACACCTTGTCTGGTTCTTTCCACTTCGGCAAATAAGAACCACTAGTCCAACCCAATCTTCCCTCCCTCACCTCTCCTCCTCAGATGGCCTCCTCTCCACTCACTTCGAGAGAGAGAGAGAGAGAGAGAGAGAGAGAGAGAGAGAGAGAGAGAGAGAGAGAGAGAGAGAGAGAGAGAGAGAGACGTAGAAGCTCCAGCAGAGGCCAAAACCCAAGACAACAAACACCTCCATGGCCTCCATCAGCAGCCCGTCCTGCTCCTTGCCCCCAGTCCCAGGAACATCACCATTGCCACCCAAGCAGAACTCACGTCTCCAATTCTTCCTCAAATCCAGCATCACCACATATCAGGACTCCCTCCTTAGAATCTCGAGTACCCAACTGGTCAGACAGACCACATTCATCGCTAGAGCATCGTCGGCCGCCGAGTCCGAGGGGTCAGAGGGGGAACCGGAGGTCTACGAGGTGGAACTGGACAAGCCGTACGGATTGAAGTTCATCAAGGGCAGGGATGGGGGCACTTACATTGATGCCATTGCTCAGGGAGGAGCTGCAGATAAGACCGGGATGTTTGCTGTTGGAGATAGGGTCGTCTCCACCAGGTGACCCTTTCGTCTTCCTTTCTTGCAAAAATATATATGGTCGATAATTTTTCTTTCTTTTCAGTTTATCATCTGCGATGTTTGCTGTTTGCTGTTGGACCGAAAATTCTCAATTTTGGTATTCGCACGGTTTCGACTCACTAAAGGTTTGATTTAAACTCGGTTTGAAAATAAATGAACCAAACATGAACATAAGTTTAGGCTCGATTAAATAAACAAACCGAACCTAGAAATCGTAGGTTCACTTAGGTTCAATTTGTTAAAAGTTCAATATCTACATATATACATGTATCTACAAATCTTTATCCGGATAAGTGGACCTTAATTTGAGATGAGTAGATTTTATCACGAGATAAGTGAACTTTGTTTTGAGATAAGCGAATATTTACGCGTAGGGGTGTTCATGGGGCGGGTACCTTGCCCCATTTGATAGTGACCTGTTCCGATCCATCAGTACCAGGTCATGGGTCGACCCAACTTGTTTCAACGGGTACCTGAATTAACGGGTACCTGATTTAATTCTGTAGGTAGCGGGTACCCGCAGATACCCATGGAAATTTCACTTCTATAAAAGGAAAAAAATATTATTAGATAAATATCAAATAAATACATAAAATTGATAATTATAATTTTTTTATAAAATTACTTTATCAAATATATATGTATCGAATTTATTGTCGTAATTTCAAAATGGATATAGTTAGAGGAACGAATATCACCACGTTTAAGTATGGCGGAGATTTTGGCTCGACCTGGCCCAACTCGGAAAAGCCTAACCCGAGCCCAACAAACTTTCTCAGACCGCGAGTCGAGTCGTGGCCTGGATTTTTGGACAAATCAAGGGGCAATGCATGGCCCAAAGCGTGCGGTGTCGAGCCGAGCTCAACTCGTCCCTATTTTGCTTATATAAAAGCCAATCCTTCAATTGATTAGGTATAAATCATGATGTTTGCATATGCACACACACACATATGTATGTATGGGAGCTGGGAGCCTACACCCAGGGGTGTAGGTAACTATCTACACTCAGCGTTTTCTTTCATTATTTTAGAGTTTTTTTGAAGGAAGCCTTAGGGGGATTTGCGAAATATATTGAGGGGAATATGTGTTTCAAGTTTCATGCAAAATAAATATTCCCAGCATGTTCATCTAGACGGGGTCAATTTCAACAATTTTGAGACCGTTAAAATTTGGTAGTTTTGATGGAGATGATAGAAGTTCCAAATTAAGTTGAATTTGAAATGACACCATGCTGATATATAGTGATCTAATTCCTCAAGGTTTTATTTCAAAAAATATTAAAAATAATGAAAAAAAGAGCTGGGTGTAGCTAATTACCTACACCCCTGGGTGTAGGCTCCCTTTTCCCTATATATATGTATGTATGCAAGGTCACATTCTCGATGTGAACATTGGAATGCGAGCATTAGAATGTGAGGTTACATTCAGGATGTGTGTGTATATTTACGTATTTACACTTAAGTTGTACATATTTAGATTTATGAGGAGTGATCCTATGAGAGCAAAAAATTATGAAAGCATGAGAGCATGCATTCTGGACCACATGATTCTGTTTTCTCTCTCCTAGTCTTCTCTCTCCTGGTTGAATCGTGTGGTCCAGAATGCATGCTCTCATGCTCTCACAGGTTTTGGCTCTCATAGGATCACTCCTCTTAGATTTATATAAACAAAAGAGTGTAAGGTCACGTTCTGGAGGAGAACATAATGTTTGCATAAATAGAAATGTGCGAATGGTGTATGAATATGCATGCAAATCTCATGCCCAATGTTTATAAGAGTGAGGGTGGGTTCAATACCCCCAACATTGCCCGTAGCCAGATCTCAAGCGAGAAAACTGAACGTGAACATATAGCGGGTGGGTCGGGTTTTATCGAGCCACCTTGGGTTCGAGTTGGGTCGGACCCATGCTTGAAAATTAGGCAATATTTAGACCCAGACTCGGCCACATATATTTCAGGTCTGGACTGGGTCCGAGCCTTTGGGGTCAAGTATGCGTTGGGTCTGGGCCGATTTGGTCTAATGCTCCACCCTACGTTTAATCCATCCAATATGCGTAAACATAAGCTAATTTGTATATTTCTATTATTATCCATATCTAAGCAGCATCAAATTCATATTCGTAGATATTTTCACGGATTCAGTAATAAAATTTTCATACTTAGCAATCTATGTATCATGATTAATATCCAAATTGCCGGATTTGAGAATTAAACTTAATTGTCGGTACATATCTAATCGCCAGATTGTAAATTCAATGTGATTTAATTGTCAAATTCCAAATGATTGATTTATCATATCTAGTATTATCAAACTATTTTATAAGATTGCAAACCGCTAGATCTTTTGACATTTTTAAATCACATAAGTGGGAGAGCTTTACCCTCGTTTCCCATATGCCGTATTGAATAATGTTTTTGTATAATTGAATCTAAATTGACTACTTATATCATGGTAATTAAGTTGTCGATCATGGATTAATGCTTACGTTCAAAATCTGTTTAAATTGGCTTGTTTGAATACAACGTGATCCAATTGATGGTATACGGATTTCAACAAGCTTGATCAGACACACCAACAAATGAATCTCTTACACACTGTTGGGCGCAGGTCATGTCGGGTCTGAACCGTGGGCCTTAGGTCGAGCTTGGGTCATCTATTTATAAAAAAAATTCGTATCGCAACCCACCCTATGGTCCTAGAAAAATTGACAACCCTGATCCGATCTTTCTCGGGTTGGGTTGGTTTAAGCATAATGATCCACACTAGCAGTAAAAGCTTTCAACTGGGTACCCGATGGGTACCCATTTTTCCAAATGGATTTTTGAATGGGTCAAGGGTCATGATATACTGGGTAACCAACTCGGTATTTTCCAACAGCTACCCGTGAGATTTAGGGTCAAAATGCATGGGTCAAATTGGGTACCTGTTGACCCGGATATTTTGAACACCCCTAGTTTACAGGACAAATAGACTTTATATTAATATAAACTATCTCAAGATAAATGATCACATTCATGGTTACAACATCCATTATCTATATGTCTACTTTTTTCCCCTTCCTTATCACTCAAATTAACAGAACAAGTATAATACTCACCTATCCTTTATCCCCACCTTATTCCTTATCCCTTATCAGAACGAATATAAAACTATATTACAATTATATTTTTTCAAAGAGAAGAATCTTTATTAATCTATTTTTTTCCAAAAGATGAAACAGAGTTAGATAAAGAAAAAATTTGGATGAATATTTATTTTAATTATGTATATTTCCATTTCCTTTCTTTTCACTCCCTTTCATTAGAAAATTCTCAAGTTCGATATTCGTTTATATTCGATTCAATTAAATAGATGTTCTATCGGGTTCTGTTCGAAAATATACAAACCAAATCTGAAGTTTAGGTCCGATTAAATAAACGAACCGAACCTAAAAAATTGTAAGTTCGCTCAACTTTAGTCCATAAACAACCCTATCTGCGATGCATGTTTGGGAACGTCATTTTTCCACAATTTGGAAAAGTTGGTGGCTTGGTTTTTAAGCATTTTCCCTAAAAAAATACGATTAGTTATAATTAATCAAACATATATTAACAATAAAAGATTAAATTTGCAACTATATTTGATATTTGAGGTACCAGTTTTCGCTCCCCTCCTTTTCTCTATCTATTGTGTCACTCATAAAGATGTGAAACTATAAATATATCGACATTCG
Source organism: Ottelia alismoides (assembly GCA_037367405.1). NCBI lineage: Eukaryota > Viridiplantae > Streptophyta > Magnoliopsida > Alismatales > Hydrocharitaceae > Ottelia > Ottelia alismoides. Next base: position 11,415 of record JAZKJV010000283.1, on the reverse strand, counting down.
GAAATCATCATTCGGAGTAACTTCTATATAAAAATCCAACTTTTTCGATACATTCAAGCATATTTACAGTGGGGACACATGAAAAATGATCAAAACACACACACAACACCCCCCCCCCCCCCACATATGCATATATTTGGAGCTTTGTCGTTAGTATAAAATGCTGTTAATTTTGGCGCTATAAAATATATGTCCAATCTTCATGATTTTTTATATACACCTATTATATACATATGGTTGGATTTTAGACCAGTTATTTTTTCTGAGTAATAATTTTTAAATTTTGGTATACTTGAATGTAACATATTCAAATATATATTAAGGGTTGATTGTCAGTTGCAATTAATGATGAAAAATTCTGTGGTTTAATGAATGAAATCACACAAGAGAATAGATTGGGGTGTGTGTGTTGGGGGGGGGGGGGGTTGGGTGCTAAAACAGTTAAAGTAAAGAAATGGCTCCATATCCCATTTCGGGACACTTGCCTATAAATGTAATTTCCTAAACTTATTGCTGTTTGCTTGACTAAAAAATTTCACATAGTTAATTTAAAAAAAAAAGATTTTTTTAAAGGTCTCATCGTCATTATTGGGGGGGGGGGGATATGACATCTGCTATGTCGCTGGCTACAAAAGGGACAAGAATGATAATATGAAAACTCAACACCTAACAGTTTTTTGCACAATTTAAGCATTTTGTTTGCCATACCTCTCTAACTAATTAGATTATAAAGCACATCCACTGTATGATTTTTAACCAAATTCTGAATTTCTAGTATCACCATGGATGTTGTACCGCTACATGATTCTTGGAGCAGTTGGATTCATTCTCACTTGTCCAAGTCATTTCGGTTGTCTGTAAATGCCTTCAAGCAATGATAGATAACTCAACATAAGTTGTCAGCAGATCTTTATGTATTGGCCTTTGTTTCTTTTTAGTTAGAACGTAGTTTATAACGTGAGGCACATGCATTTTTTTGTTCAAAAATAATGTGATATAAAATGCACTCTGACTTGTTTAGTTATACTGCTTTCTTGTTCCTAAACTATTATTTTTATAAAATGCTTTCTGACTTGTTTATCTTATGTTATGGCAGTGCCGTGTTTGGGACAGAAATGTGGCCTGCTGCTGAATATGGGCGTACTATGTATACTATTCGTCAGAGAATCGGGCCATTGCTTATGAGAATGGAAAAGAGATATGGTTGACAGACTCCTCTTTTCCTTTTCAATATATTCACTTTAAAACTATATTTTATATTCGTGAACATATTTAAGAAGTATGTTAATGGTCTGTGTTTAATAATTAAGAGAAGTTCCAAAAAGAAGGAAAATATGAGTTGCTAATAGACAGAAGTGTTGACATGCATATTTCAGGTAAGTTTGATGATGGTGGCGAGCTTACTGAAAAGGAGATCATAAGAGCGGAACGGAATTCTGGATTTATCAGCAACAGGCTTAGAGAAATCCAGGTTCGTATCAGGACTGCTTATTTACTGGATTTTAGAACACTTTTCAAAGTGCCGAGCCTGCAATTTTGCCGATTTTTTTCATGGTGAAGTTTTGTTTTCTATAAATCTTAAAACATTGTGCTTTTCTAAGAAAAGAATTCTTAATGATGGACAAATCATTTGCAATTCGAGACGCTTGTAGTGCCTAGCTACTTTTTCTCCTAAGCAGAAAGGCTTCATGTATTCTAAAGTGGGTGGCTACTTCTTTGCAGATGCAAAACTACATGCGCAAAATGGAACAAAAGCAACGCAGGGCAACTGATCTTCGTGAAGGACTCAAACTATACAAGTTAGTTGCTATAACTAGACACCTTTCTGGTAGAGAAGTGTAAATCATTAGATTCTTTTCAAAAATCAGTGTGAGATTACCAATTCTAAATCTGCTGCAAGACAAAAGTAGCAAACTGATTACCCATGTTGAATTTGGGGTGTACGGCTATGTTAGCAATCTTTGAAGTGATATGCTTGCGTTTCTAGGGAGTTCTATAATCATTTTCATTGCTTCTGAAATTTTTTCATGCAATAATTTCATCACCCGTGTGTATTCTCAAATTATAAATAGTAAAGATGGCACGCGTTGTTGATTCATGAGGTGCTAGTCTAAATTCTATTGATTAATAATATAATATTATGGTTGAGTAAATGGATCTTGAGTATATTTATTTATCATATTGACTACACATGGGAACATCAGTCACCCTTTCTAGATTTGATCGAACTAAAAACCCTAGTTAAGTATGATGTGTTGGGGCTCTTGTTTTCATGGTTCTCCCCTTCATTTAGGAAGGGTTTTCATGATAAATCCTTACATTTTTTTGGTTATTTTCTTTCTACACGATTTTATGGAGAAGATGATACATATGCTATTACTTTTCAAGGGTTTGGGACATTCCGAATTATGTCTTTGTGAGTTTGACATCAAAATGCAAGAGCCACATCTACTTCCCCTCACATGTATATGAGAGTGTAACGTCCCGGGCTTAGGTCTCCGGTCCGTTATCGAGGAAAAATGACTCTGACAATTTGTTGGGTTCGGGCCCAAATGGGTCCATTGACAACCACCCAAAATGTTTAAGCCCAAGTTGTCAAGTAGTAATCCCCACCACTTATAACCCACTCTCACACTTTGTGAGTTTTAGATGTGGGACTATCTTTGGGGGTATGGGTGTTACAACCTCCCCCTTTTATATTCGCAACGTCCTCGTTGCGACATGGCCCATCACTTATTCCCAGTGACAGTGGCGGTTGTACGCTTCGAGTAGCCATTTCCTCCTATCTATGTCTTTGTAGGGTGACTCCACCTCTCGGGTAGCCCTTTCCACTATCAGAGGGAAATTGGCTCTAATACCATTTGTAACGTCCCGGGCTTAGGTCCCTGGTCCGTTATCGAGGAAAACTGACCCTGACAACTTGTTGGGTTCGGGCCCAAATGGGTCCATTGACAACCATCCAAAATGCTTAAGCCCAAGTTGTCAAGTAGTAGTCCCCGCCACTTATAACCCACTCTAACACTTTGTGAGTTTTAGATGTGGGACTATCTTTGGGGGTATGGGTGTTACAGAGAGTCTCGACGACCTTTGAAATCCATAAAAAAAAAGAGTCAGGAGGAAACCCTTGTTCATATTTGTAATGATGATACACCGATCAATAAGGCGGTTGCATTTAAGGTAGGCATTTCTTGCTAGCGAGTCTAGTGATGCAATTGTCCTGACAAGTCACAACATTGATATGGGATCCTATTGTATAATACTCTATAAAGACCTCCGCTAGGGGTCGTCCTTATATCCACAATGTGAGCAACTACTTAGACCACCCTTATAGGGATGAACTTACTCTCTCATGCATCATCTTTGGTCTAAAAAGCTCTCTCAGAATTTGATGTAGTTCCTTCATTGCTCTTACTCCATCACAATGATCAAATCTATAGTTTGAGTGGAAGTCATCATGGTTTGGTGATCTAATTTCCTTCATCAATGGGCTTTCCCTTACCTTTGAAGTCCTTAAGTGGCATCAAAAACAACAATAAAGCCTTCTCCCACAGTAATTAGGGTCAGTTACATGAAACTATTTTGGGTCCTTTTCAGACTTAGATCTAATTAATTAAGATCCCTTTTGATAGTCTCTTTCAAAAACTTCTTAGGCCTTCCTCGCCCTATCTTAGCTGACTCAATGTCCCAATTCTCGCATCTTCTAACCATTATGTTAGCAAACCTCCTTTGCAAATAACCAAACCACCTCAAGAGATTCTCTCTCATCTTATCCTCAATTACATCTACACCAATTTTTTTCTGATCACATCATTTCAAATTCGATCTTTTCGTGTTTGATCATATATTCACCATAACATTTTGACCTAAAAAAATCCACCACAGTATTTGTTGTGGGAAACAATCAATTCATTATTCTAGGAACCCTAAGGCTCTCTTATATAGGAGAAAAGCCTTAGGCAAATTACAAGAGAGGGACAAGAAATAAATAGAAATAGGGAATAAGCATAAGAAACTACAAATATCTTAACACTCCCCCTCAAGCTGGAGTGTATATGTCAATCAAGCTCAGCTTAGAGCAGCATTTCTGAAAAAGGGCCTCTGGCAAGGGCCTTTGTGAAAATATCGGTTGTCTGGTCTCCAGTAGAATTATGGGAAGCGGATACGAGACCCTTCTGGATCATGTCTCTGGTATAGTGGCAATCGACCTCTATATGCTTAGTTCGTTCATGAAATGCATGATTATTGGTAATAAAAAAGAGCTGCTTGGTTATCACATAAAAGTTGCATGGGAAGAGGAACCTCAACAGCAAGATCAATCAAGACCGATCTAACCCACATCTGCTTCCTTGTGCCATGGCCCTGTAGTTAGATTCTGCACTGGATCTAGCAACCACTGTCTGATTCTTGCTTTTCCATGATACTAGAGAGCTACCAACAAAAATAACAAAGCCAAAAGTGGACTTCCTGTCTCTAGGGTATCCTGCATAATTTGTATCTGCACAAGCTGACTCTTTAAGAGATGTACCTCTCCTGAATATAGGACTAGTACCAGGTGAATTCTTCAAATACCTCAAAATCATATAGATCGAATCCATGTGGACCTTCTTGGGATGCTCCATAAACCGGCTCACCTTGCTCACTCCAAAGGATATGTCTGGCCTGGTGATAGTAGCATATAGAAGCTTCCCAACGAGCTCCCTGTATCTCCTCTTACGTACCTCCTCAGGGTCATCATCATATAATCTCATGCTTGGATCCATAAGAGTATTGGCAGGCTTGCTCCCTTTCATACCTGTCTCTAGTAGAAGATCAGTCACAAACTTCCTCTGGGTCATCACAAGACCACGCTGGTTCCTGGCGAACTCTAATCCAAGGAAGTATCGAAGATTGCCAAGGTCCTTGGTCACAAACTGTTGACCTAGGAACTCCTTGGCCGCCTGAGTGCCCTGCTCATCATCACCAGTGACAATATATCATCAAATAGACTAGAATAGCAACAATACCTCTCTATGTCCTCTGAACAAAAAGTGAGTGATCCGCAATGGACTATGCAAACCCCTGATGCTTTATCAACTCTGAAAGCTTCTGGTACTAAGCTCTCGGGCTTTGCTTCAGGCCGTAGATCGCCTTGTGAAGTCCACACCCTTCTGAGTCTCCCCCCTCAGCAGCAAAACCTAGTGGATGCTGTATAAAACCTCCTCATGTAGATCTCCATATAGAAATGCATTCTTCACATCAAGTTGGAAAATAGGCCAGTCTCGTGAAACAACAACTGATAGAAGGATGCACAATGTCGAATGCCTTGCCACTGGAGAGAAGTTATCCTGATAGTCCACCCCTTAAGTCTGAGTGAACCCACGTGCTATAAGCCTTGCCTTGTAGCGATCCACACTACCATCTGCCCTCTTCTTCACTGTAAATGACCCATTTGCACCCCACAACCGAGGCACCTGGAGGAGCAGAAACAACACTCTTAGGTACCACGAGACTGCAGAGCGACCATTTCCTCTTCCATGGCAAGTCGCCAACTGCTATTCTGGAAGACTTAGAATAAACTCGAAGTTTTAGATCTTATTTAGACTATCTTCTTCAGGGTTTTATCATTAAGCTTCTCATTCGATCAATGAGAGTTGGTATCGATCATATACTTTCCAAAAGCATATTATATACCTAGGTATTGATCATATACATTCCAAAAGCATATATCAAACCTATAAATCCAGCTAAGCTTCCAAAGCGAGACGACCGTGCACGGAATTTGATCCCAAAATCTCATGAACGAGCTCATGTCTTCTGGTTCAATAATGAACCTGTATGATCCATTTGAGGGATGTTATTACTCATATGCCCTTGTAAGCACACCAGCTTGCCAGTATATAGACCTTGATTAGATTATCAACCTATTAGTATGTCAAATGTACATACTCAATCATATAGCAAAACATCTATCTCCAGTCAGAGGATGCGTGCCTATATCGTGACAGTATACGATATAGGTTTTGGTTATCTCAATCTCATAAGTCAACTCTTTGATCTAACTTATCCAACTCCTCTGAATCTTAATTCCTATGCAGAGGACCTGCATCAAGAGGTCGGTTAGATATCAGCCTATAGATAAGAATTGCCATCTTCCTCTCAGGCTGGAAATCTCTCTTAATAATCACTTGACGGTGTTTGATGAGTCCTCTATCTAGCTCTTTAGATATCATCAGCACAGCTCCTATGATTCAACATTTGAATCAATAGTTGTATGATCATTAAGATGGCCATGGTATATAACCCTAATTGTACTAAGGGACCTATTATGCAAATGAGTTATTCTTCATTTTAGATCACGGAATGATTTGCAATAATATTTATTGCATAATGGTTCGTCATGGGCTCGCATGTCCAACAGTTCAGGGATAGGTTATACACAGTGATGGCATCTCACAGTAGGATATTTGAACGAGACATGAATCAATACCCTCGTCAGAACAGGATTGACTGATATTCAGGGTATGCATAATTTAGACTTTTATGAGCATTACATTCTTGCCAAAAATGGAAGAGTTTTTGCTGTTGAACATTGAATGAAGGGCATTCTATATTATATCACTCTGACATATGAGGACTGTCTTAAGTTCCCTCCAAAGTTGGTGCCTGATATTTGCTAACATTCAACAATGACTATTCCAAAAAGGTATGGATTGATGCCCTTCATTCAAAGATGAAGTATTTACACACATCAAGTAGTGGAATGCACTACTAAAAAATAGTTTTTTTAGAAAAGCATCAAGAAGCTTTGGCCAAATAATGGCCTTTAATTTTGTTTGCAAAAAATGACAGCATTGTTAGACATTGTACATTCAGACACACTCCACAATAGAATGGAGTTGCAAAGTGCATGAACATGACCTTGCTAGAGAGAGCCAGATGTATGCTGCTGAATGTTGGATTGACGAAGGACTTTTGGACTGAAGCATGCGTGACAATGGCCTTCCTTGTGAACTGACCTGCGTCAGTTTTGGATAACCCGATACTAGAGGCGGTATGGTCAGGACATCCTCATGATTATTCTGATTTGACAGTTTTGGTTGTCCGACATATGCAATGCATATGTGATTCAAGGAAAGCTAGAACCTAGATCTGTTAAATGCATATTTCTTGGATATACAAATGGAATGAAAGAATACAGATTGTGGTTTCATGATCCGAAAATGTAGAAATTGATGATTGAGAAGAATGTTGTATTTAATGAGTCTGCCATTTTATCTCCCAAGGATAGTTTGGTTGTTCGTTATTCTGATGCATATGCAGATGTGAGTACCAAAGCTTAAGGTCAACCCAGTCCAACCATATCGTGGTCATTTATCGGAATAAATAGAAGAAGGGGATATTTATACTCATAACCCTGAGTAATTTCGTAATTACAATCATAACCCTGCGTAACTATGAATTACATGAGAAACCATGGATAGTGACTCCGTCTCACATCCATAACCCTCCATTAGTTTTTTCGTTAACCAACCATATCATTGGGTTAATCTAACAAATGGCTATTAAAAAATTTCAAAAAAAAATCCCGAACCTCCCTTCGACACCCTCCGCCTCCGCCCTCTTCCACCAGGCTACCACCCTGACCTCCTTCTCCAAGCTGTTGCCCTCTGCGTCCTCCCACAATTAGTTTATCCCGTTAATCCATCTCTGCCCAGATTATACATCTCCTTTCCTTCTCAAACCAACCTGAGAGCACAGAGAACCCACCACACACCACCTTCAAGGATCGTCCACCGGATCATGTAGTGTGCGCCGAAGCCAAATCCTTCATGGATATCGAGGAAGAACAACGGCGGCGGCATTCCGTCGAACACTTGGTCGGCGTCGGGAAGAGGAGAACGGATTGGAACGGAAGTTGAGATCTTGATCAGGTGGGTCGTCATGGAATTGACAGATTACCGGAACCCACAAACCAGAATCGGATGAATATGGAGCAGCAATAACCGTCGTGGTCGAAGGCGTGGGAGAACAGCGTGCGGAAGGCACAGCTGCAGCGGAGGGATGTAGCATATTCTCGTCGATGTCCTCGGTGGCGCCGTTGGACGATGGGGCGGAGAGCGGTTGGACGCTGTCGAGTGCGCCTCGGAGGAGGAGGATGTGCAACAAGTGGAGAGGCTGCTGTCCAACGAGTACTTCTACATGAGGCTATGGGCGAGCAACTGCCCCCATGGCACCGACAAGTACCTCTCGACGGACGTCTGCATGTATGAGGGGGACTGACACCAGGGGAAGACCAAACGGCAGGGACAAGTTCTCCTGGCCCTCCGGTGCCACTTCCTCAATGCCCTCGCCTACTTCATCCCCATCGAGCTCTCCTACCTCGTCACCTACTCCTCTATCCTCCCCTTCCATGGGTCCTGGTCGAGTGTGGCATTTTCGTCGTCCTCTGCGGTCTCACACATCCTCACCGCCTTCACCTTCCTCCTCATGCTCTCCTCACCGTCGCCAAGTTCCTCACCGCCCTCGTCTTTGTCGCTGCTGTCTTTATGCTCCTTACCTCATCCCTCAGCTCCTCCGCATCTTCGTCTGCGAGGGCCTCCTCCGTAAAAAGCCCACGACCCTTTATCATGAGGTCAGCCTCATGAAACCGCCAGGAGGAGGCCCGATACCACATTCGCATGCTCACCCGCAAGATCTGGCACTCCCTGATTGCCACACCATCCTCTTCACCACTCTCGTCGAGCTCTCCAAGTCTCTCTTCCTCCACCACTGCTTCATCTGGTTGCCCTCTCCCCCCATCGTAGCAGAGCCTCATCCTCACTTGTGTGGTAACCCCGTCTGGACTTATGGACAACACCACCTCTTCCTAGACCGTCCTCCGACCTCTCCCGCCCCACCCGCTCCTCCTCCTAGACCATCTCGATCCCCACCGATCAGGAACTCACCGACGCTGCGTTGGAGCCCGCAAAATGCTCTCACGCACCATACATCGACGCTCCTGATCTTGACTTCGACTCCGGCTTCCGAGTCCAACTTCCTCCGCCAGTTCATGATGGGGGAGGCATCTGGAGGAGGGAACGGGAGTGGGAGGTGGAAGGTGGTTGGCGGTCAAGAGAGGGGGCACTTGAGGAGGAAGGGAAGGAGGAGATGGTCAGCCAGGGGGCAGACTGGGGGCTGGAGGAGGACATTTGTAAATAATGGGAAAATAAGGGTAGAAAATGTAAATTATTTAACGGATTCTGAGAAGTATGCAGCGGGGGAGCTCGTCGCAGCGGGAGAGTTCGTCGTTGCGGGGAGTTTTGCCGCAGCGGTGTTGCTTGAGAAGGGTCGTTCGAAACAGGGGGGGCGATGGGTCCTTTGTCAGTGGGGAGGCGTCATGCCTTCATGGCGTGGGGTCGCTCGGAGCGGGGTGGCGATGGGTTGTTCGCAGTGGGTTGGCGAGATGAAGGTCAGAGCGGGAAAAGGGTCGTTCGCAGTGAGGAAGGGGGGATGCTGGATGGTGCGGGTGGCGGTGCAGTTTGTTGGGGGGACGGTGAGTGGGTGAATGTTTCCTACAAGAAGCCGGGAAAAGATGTTTCCACTGTGGTGTTCAGGGCCACGTAGCGTCTTTCTGCCCTGTCCCGTCGAGGTGTTTTTCCTGCGGGGGAGTGGGCCATCGTAGAGCCACATGCAAGTTTGTTTTCGAGGTGGTTTCAGACGTGTTGTCGAGGGTAGTTCCGAAAGGCAGCCCATGCAACGGGTTTATGCTCCTGTCGATGGTCGCCAGGGGCAACGTAGTTATGTGGCGGTGGTTGCGGGAGATGTGCAGGATGCTGGCACCCATGCAGTGATCGGCTCCACTCTGGGAAAATGCATCTCTTTGGAAGTTCCTGAAGGTCATTTCACTGTTTTCTTGGGTCACGATTCTCGGGGGACGTGGTGTCACTCGGTGATCGTCGGTGCTGTGTCCGTGGCTCTCTCTTCGGTACAGAGAGACCGTCTGCTCTCGATTGGCAGGATGGACGATATTATCTGGCGACCTCTCCAATTTGCGGATGGAGCTATATCAGACTCGGTGAGATGCGTTGTGAAGGTGCATGGTGTTCCTTCCTGTCCCGTTTGGTTTTTTATTTGGGACAGGCCCTCCAACGATGGGCCTCGGTGCTCGCGGTGCTTGAGGATGGACTGACACCGTGTTCGGATCCGGATGTCATGCTTTGCTGATGGAGTGCAGCAAGTCGGTTGTGGTATTCCCAGAGACTCCGACTTTCGTGACGTTGGATGTTGGACGTTTCTGTTTTCGGGTGGAGGTGCAGGTCTTGGAGCCCCCCTGCACCGGAGACTCCGGTGTTGTCCGATGTCGCTTCACCTTCTGCGTCGACAGTAGGGCTTCCGAGGTTCACGTCGCTTGGTTCGAGGCACGAGGATGTTCCGTTGCGACCTTTGGAGGCCTCTCCTCGGGTCATGTGCCTTGTCGCCCAAACTTCTCTTTGCCTGCTGAGGTGGCAAGGTTAGTGCCCTCTCTCCCGTCAGCGCCTGTCTCTCTGGCTCCTGGTCATGGGCTCCTGCTCGAACGCGAGAGACCTTCTGCTTCCCTTTCCTTGGGGTCCAAACCCGTTTACCTCTTTCTTCTCGGGCCGTATGGGCTTCTCGGGACCCCTGGTAAGCTCGCTGTTCTCGGGCTAGGTGAGCTTATCGGATCCCAAAGCGTGCTCGCCCCCGATTGGCATCATGTGAGCTGGTGCACAATTTTGGGGGGTCCTGGGGCAAGGCTGTCGAACTCCCCTCCGGAGCCGCCGTTCTGCATCAGTGCCCTTTGTTTCTTTTTGGGTTCCTCACGCAATCCGCCTCGTCTTCCGCTGGGTGCTCGACCGAATGTGGCCGAGGATTCGAGTGATCAGTATCGAGACGCTTACCCTTTGATGAATCTGTGATTCATCACATCAAAAGTCAAAAATAGAGCCTTGTTCCCGAGAAAATAGAGGCATATTTCTTTTATCTTGCATAAATAACACTCATGCATGCATCCATAATTCATGCATTTTAGCAGCTCATCTGCATTTAAATAAGAAGCCAAAAATCCCCTGTAAAATACCTCTTCATCAAAAATACTTCTTCTCTATACTATATATATATTCCTTAATAATATAGGGAAGAATGCCAAAAATCACCCTTGTAAAAATAGCCCAAATATCCTGAGAACCCTTGTACATAAAACACACATAAAGCCCTCATACAAACTCCTAATTATGTCTACTCACTCTAGATTACTTACATATTAAAAGACCTTCAAAATGAGACTAATTTCATTGAAATTGGAGCTTGTATGAGAGACTTGGGTTTTTGGGTCATTTTGTATACTACACATGTATATTTATGTATCCTTGTATTTATGTATCATATTTGACCTCATCTCCGTCTTTGGTCAACATGAAACTTGTAGATCTGCTTTAAGAA